>VDFB02270651.1:172653200-173253200 GCA_007258455.2 Sequoia sempervirens | reverse complement strand
GAGGATTGGAGAAAGTTTGAAGAACAATTATTCATTGTTGCAATCAAACCCTATATCTTGACAAATCACAAAAAAATAGTTACATAATTATCCAAAAATGATTCGACAGTGAAACAAGTAAAAAATGGAAGCTTTCATCTGGCACCAGAGGACTGTGAAAAGATATCTAGATTATCTCTACAAGGATAGTGGCACCCCTGGAGGAAACATCCAGCAAAATCAAGCTCAAATTTATACCACAGGTGCATAGTATCCTACTCAATCCATTTTTGAAGTCTGAATTTCTCTATGATATCTCAGATCTATTGTATTTGCATCAGAACAGTCACTAGCATCATTAGGCTAGTTGAATAATTGCATTTCATCCTTAGGTTCATTTCAGATTTGTTCAAGGGTAGGTTGATTCACCTTTTACACAGTTTCAATGATATACCTTATCCAAATCCATCAAACCCCCTCTCTTTATTTAATGAAATAGGAAAAAGGTGTTGAACCCCCACAAAGGGAGATCTCCCCTAAAGGGTCACCCATTTTTCTATATTTCATTTTTAAAAAAAATGTATTTATTAATGGATTATTAATACATTATTGCTAGATAATAATGTTTATTCTATCAAATTTCGTATGGCTTTCCTTCTCTCTTTATCTATCTATCTAGAAAGTGTTGATGTGAACAAAGTATTTCACCTAATTAGTTCACCATCTAGATCCTATTCACACCAATTTACTTAAATATGCTTAGGTGATTCCTAAGTAATTATCACTTTATATCTCAAGTCATAATATTAAGAAGAATATCATAATATTATGTTGTTCTATGCACCACCTTTACCTATATAACCAAGGGGTACTCATTGTAATCTCAATCAATCTAATTTATGTGCACATATTGTGTATGTTCATCCTATGATATAATAGAATTATTCTCTCATGTTGGGTATCTCTTGTGATTTTATTGAATCTCCTTTGATTATGGGTGGCTACCTTCATAGCCGAATGTTTTATGATATAGAGTGTTATATACTAAATCTTACAAAGAGTGATACCTTACAGTATATTGAAGGCTATATCTCTCTTGAGATCAAATTAAAACTTTCATCTTCTACTAAATTTGATTGATTCCCTGATCCCCTTTCCCTTATTCCTAATGCCTTTTGACTTGTTTTCTCTATATTATCATCAATATCTAGTCACTAAATTCTATTGCATATCTAACTACTAGATTTGGTTATATATTTTATATAATATAATTGAGTCACCTTGGGATAAAGAAGGTTTTTTCTCATGCATTAGTTTGTTAAAAACTATGGAGATTATATTTTGAAAATTTGGGTTTTCTTAAATCTCATGTTAGGTGTAGATTTAATTATTTGATTTATGGATGGAATTGTCATATTTTCATGGTCATATAAATCATTCTTTTGAAGAGTTAGATCATTATAATTCCAAGAAAAACTTGTTGAAGCTTCATTTTTTAAGGAATTAGGTCATGCAAATTAGTTAAGAGGAAGTTATTTCTAACAATTCTTATTTAAACCTTTGGTTGTTATAGAGTGATGGGTTATAAAAAGAACTTAGGTGAGTGCAAGATTTTGATGAACCAAATATGAGTAATAGCAATTTAAAAACCTACTAGATGGAAAGGTGCTAACATTTTTATGAGAAGAGTGCTAACTTTTATAGCTCCAATTCTAATTCCTTGGGATTATCTTAGATTTAGGCAAGTGAAAGTCACAAAACTTGTCAAAAACTTGAAAATCACATACTTAGTGTTGTATACTAAAATTTTCCATGACTTCACCCTTGAAGTTGACAATTTGTTTTACCAAATTTAATAAAATGAAAAGGGTTTATAGAGAAAACTCTCAATATTCTAAAAAAGTAATTGTTTCCTATAAGTGTAATACTTAAGTTACTATTTATTTTCCGCATACACTATGCTTGCATTCTTGGTAGGTATATATATTAATAACATTCAACATTCAAACCATGTATTATTTTCAAATCTAAAATTTGTGCTATAGTTTGGATTGTGTCTACTATAGTATTAAAAAATAATTTTAAATTTTATAAATTGTTTACCAAGTTAGGTTGGTTAAAATTCAATTGTTACAAGAATGCTCCATGAACGTTTACCCTACTCTTACAAGATGAAGATTTAAATATTTTATTAGATGAAGCTTTAAATGTTTTATTTTCACCAAATCATTTGAAAACTATTAAAAAATGTAGTATTCCATACTTCCTAATTCAATTTCCTACAAATTTTATTATAATTTTTTTCACATTTTTTAGATAAATATTTTTATTTAATATGTGAAGTTCCTTAAGTCTATATTTTAGCATTTTAATTGCCACTTTTGGCCCATCATGATCTTGCACTCACCCTTCTCATATCTTTTTTAGGAATACAAACAATGCATTGGTTTTTTCTAAAATTTATCCTTGTCTCCATAAACCTCTAGAGGTAGATCCATTTGTAAAATGAATGCATCTTCCATATTCCCTCTTTACTTTGAGAGCATGAAAAACAAATGGCTAAGGTTTTTACTTGTAACTAGATGCCTCTCGTAAAGATTATATATGTCTCTTTATGCTCAAATCTAAAATTTAAAAGTTTACTAATTTTTTTGTTTACTATTATCTAACCCAAGCTTAAAATTAGATGCACACTATTAAAGACAATCAAATTTGTGCTTACCTTCACTAGTTCAAGGCCAAATATTGGACCCTTAAATAACTTATCAAATATATGATATTTAAAAATTATAATGAGAAAATTAAAGAATTCAAAACCATTCATGGATGTCACGCTAATCTTTGTGAAATATTTGGGTCATTTCAACACCTTAATAACATAGTGTTTTAGGACCATTATAAAATATTGGAACATTCTCAATCCCTTCAAGAGTATATGGATTTTCTTGCGTTCTCATCTCTATATAAAAATATTTTTTATGAGCCTATTTATTTTTATAAGCATAATGACACCCTTGAACATATGGCCAATGACAAAGCCCTTAAGCTTGGAGGTTTTTGTTGTGTGGTCCAATACAAGGAATATATTTAAAATAAGTCATTAGGAAATATTATCAATCAAGGAAATATCAAATTTATTCCTAAATAAAGAGATCAAGAACTCACTACCATTTTATATTTTATAACACTACTTAAACTACCTTATATAATCCTCTCTAGATCCTTCACTCTACGTTTTCACTTTCCTTTCTACTTTTGTAAGACCAAAAGGGTTACTTTGTCAAAATTTAATGTATTGTTGGTAATATTATCATAGTTTTGGAAGGTATGTGATAGGTTAATACCTCACAACAAAGATTTATTTTTATCAAATTAGATTAAAAAATCATGTGATCATATTGAATGAAATTTTAATCATGCCAAAATATTTAGGGTTTATAAGTTTTTAAGATCTCTATCATCCAATATTTTTTATAATTTTATGTGTTTTACCATTAATAGCTATATAACTCAAGCTTTATTTTTTCTATTTAATCCAAAATGTTTCAAATTAGCTTCCTCTCTATGTGTTCTTGTTTTGGAATATTTTTTCTATGTTTCACTATGTAAAGTTGAGCATATAATACTATCAAATGAAGTTCTAACCCAAAAGACAAACCCAAATAGTTAATGAAAAGTTTGAAAATGAATATTTTTTGATGAATTTTGAATATAAGGAATGATTTTGTAAGTTCCTATCCTTCATGGACACCTTCCATGAATCATATGGGTTCAACATCTAATGGATTTTAGAACAATTATTTTGGAAAAGTACAATGTCTTTTCATGATTGGGTCAATAAATTTAGTCAAAGGGTAAGTGTAGAAATATGGGAGACCAAAAAGTGGCCACAACCTCTTTTTGGTCCATCTAGGGTAGAGCATGAGTTTGTTATAATGCACTCACATTCTAACTTTGTAGTGATTGAACCTAGGCTCAAACACTACCAAACCATAATGTGAGTTTGTTATAATTCATGTATGTTATAACACGAGTGTATTATAATGTGTGCATGTTATAACATGAGCACATTAGCATGTGAGAACTATAACACTCTCATATTTTTGAGAAGAAAAAACAAAATTCCCACTCTCCATCCTCTACATAGTCAGTGTTATGTTTTACAAGGAATTTTTTTTTTTAAATCTCTTCAAGAGAATTGCCCTCAAACCCCTGCCAGAGGGGCTACTAAATTTGTCACTACCCCCTCTAGACACCCCAATGAAAATAGTGGGGGGGGTCAAGCCCCCCCCCCCTAACAAAGAAACATCCCCCTACATCAAGAACTAGGATCCAAACACAACTAAAAAAATATTTAAGTCAAGAAGATAATCAGGCTTCATTATCAATAGGGAGATAGATAGAGATGAATAGAGAGATGTATATAGATATGGAGATAGAGAGAGGGAGAGGGAGAGAGATAAAGAGAGATAGGAGAGAGGGATAAAGAGATGGAAGAGATAAATATATAGAGAGGGAGAGATAGAGACATATCTAGAGATAGAAAGGGAGAGAGGAAGATAGAGGTAGACCTGAAGATAGAGGGAGAGGGAAAGAAATAGATAAAGGGGTAGAGGGAGGTAGAGGGAGAGAGGGCATGCCAGAAAATTTTGTGATGGAAGTGTGCACCCTTTTTGAGTTGATGAAATCACTCAGCCACCTCATGAAACATGGGATGATCTCCCTGTGTGTGGGTTCAGATGATGGAGATCAACCTCTAGAGAGGGTTGGTTCCCCTAGAACTTCACCTAGTCTAACCTATACTATTATTGCTTGCATAGAAAAGGGTGAAAGGAAACATGAAAGTGAAACCTAAGATTAAAAGGTGATGCACCAAAATGTTTTTCAAACCTTTATTGTAGTTTTAACTCACAACATGATCAAAAGAAACAAGTTGTTATTGGTATACTCCTTATACCTATAGATATATATCTGTCATGTGGAAATTCATTGTACTTTATTATCATTATCAAGGATTTTTTAGGGTTTTTTAAACAATTCTTTGAGTATTTTAAAGGATATACTAATCTCTGATTTATTCACATATGAATAAATTTCTAGTTCTTGCAATAATCTTTTACAAAAATGTTTTGAGGGTTAGGCATCTCTAGTGTACAAATCTCCTACTAGAAATAATTCATCAATACAAATGATTGACACATAAATTATTCATTTTTTTGTTTCTTCTCATATCCATATGGAGTTTTTTAATGATTTCAATACAATATTTTTGCTACAACATCAAAACATTATGAAAAAATTTAGTTCACTTTAGGATGAAACATGGTGACAAGAGTTTATAAGCATTGTCAAAAAACTAGAAAACAAAGGAAAGATATTTGGAATCAAGTGAAGGAATTCTATATGAAAATCCCAAATACCTATCACGATAGATGGCTATGAAAATGGAGCATTGGTAAAGTATTAAACATCTTATGAACCAAGGAAGCTACAGGATTCAACAAGAACTAGTGAAGAGATAGTCATGCTTCACAAAGGTCACATGCAATTTACTTGTTGAACATAGATTTTGTTGTGCTGGAAAATATTGTGAAGGTGGTGAAGGCACATTTCTCAAACTAGCCATTAAGCATCTTTTGATTGTGGTGATAAAATTTAAAATGAGTCTTGATTTTGCAAACCATAGATTTGATCTCAGATCTCTCAAGGAAGTGATGAGTGCTTTGTGAGTCTTTGGCAGTGCTTCAAAGGCATTAAACAATGATAAGGCTGTTTTATGTCAAGTTGGTTTAGATTTCAATGAATCCTTAGTAAAAAATAGTCATTTCAAGAAAAAGGCAAAGTAAATGGGTAGTCACTTATGAGTAATGGTCATATATGTTATACCTACCATATGCCAATGGTCCAACATAGATCATTACAAAAGAAATTGGTTTTCAATATAAAGAGGATATTTCAAGAGATCATTGGTCATATAGTTGAGTTGATGAGAAATCCTTTTGGTAATTTCATTGTGCAAAAGGCTTCTAGAAGTTTGTAATGAAGTACAAAAATGTATATGGATGATGTGGAAAGCAACTCATTAGACAATGATTAGGGCAACAAATTTGGGGGTAGATTTTGATATCCCAAAGTTTATTTTCTCCTTTGCTAACAACAATTTTTCTCTTGGTTATACATGTTCTACAAGGGAAAAAAATTCCTACTAAAAATCATTATACAATTCACATGTTATAGTGTATTTGTGATGACTAGATGTTGGTGTAGCCAAGAGCAGTAATAAAGGACATATACTGCAATATTTGGTGCAGGTGTCATGATAGAAGATAATGGGATAATTATGCCAAAAATAGGTTATGGAGGTCTAGGATTACAACAAAATCATCATTTGCAATAGATTTCAATTTTTTTTCCATCAAGAGTGTTATGGTTCCAAAAAAGTGGAGACCTTGCTACATGGGTTTGTAGAGTGTGTGAGACACAAGATATTATATGAGAATGTTGCATCTTCCCTCTAATGGGTGGTGCTTTGAAACCTTCCACTATAGGTCAATTTTGGCTGCATGTAACATGTGCTTGGTTTGCAAGAGGTGTCATTTTTGAGTGATGAAATAATAGAACCTACATATGGCATTTTAAAAAATTTCAATGCAAGATATTTTCAAAAGGTGTGCATGATTTGTAAGCAAATGCATGGATCATATATCCAGTTTTACAAATGCCACACATCATATCATGCTATGTGTGCATCAAGAGTAGGTTATCGTATGGATATACATTGTTAGATGAGTAATAATGATGAATAAAGACAGTCTCAAGAGGTCCACATATAGTGATAGTCCCGAGGGAAGCAATGAGGGAAGTCATACAAACTAAGGGCAGGTTTGAGGTCTCATAAGTGTTGTAAAGGCTCTAAATGTACATGAGGTATGGCATGCCTAGTATGATGAAGGTCATTAAAGAAACCATAAAAAGAAGGATCAACCACACCTTGTGACAACAATGAGTTGAATTTCAATACCAAGGTCCATGGATAAGTTGATGTTCCAACTACAACCGATGAGTTGGTTGTTCTACTACCTATCGAGTTAGTAAAGGTGGATAGTTCAATTGGGAAACATTTTATGGATAAGGAGTTTCAATTATGGAATGTACTAAAGTTTTAGCAAATTGGGGTGTTAATGATCTTATGGTGGATTCTTTGATAGATTCCATAGATAGATAGAACCCAATTAGTGATGTTGGAAAGGAAGAGATAATAATTCTAAGGGAAAAAGGTATTTCCATGCTTTTTGATGTGTCTCAAACATCAAATTGTTGTACATGCAATGGTGGTGAAGAGTCAATTTAAAAATCTATTTATAGATGCAAGAGCTATGTAGTTTATGTCTATCATTCTTGCCATGGAGTTCATTGGAAGGAATAATGCTTATCAAGTGGAAAGTTGTGCAATTTTTGTTAACAATGGTGGCATACTCAAACCAATAAAAAATCTAGGAAAGTGGGCTCATATATTTTGTGCATTGTATACAAATGAAACATTATTTCTAGATAGTGATTTCATAGAGCCAATCGAAGGTGTTTCAACTGTGGAAGCACATTCAAGGAGACAAAAGAATTTATATGTTTATGTGGTGCAAGGGTTGGTTCATGAGAACATTTTTTAATATATGATTATGGAGTTGTGTTTCATTATGACTCTGTCAGGAGTGTAATACCTTTTATTCAAATATCAAGCACTCGTGCATGATGGTATAGAATTACGTTGTTAGTTGCATGATGATAATCTTGTAACAAAGTACCAAGAAATGGAGGTCAACATGACAACCACCACAATTATGAGGACAACTTAAAAGACAATCATGAATGTATTAGGGACCTTGCAAGCAAAGATAAATGCTAAGTATATTTGAAGGGGGTTGTGTCAAAGGTAAAAGAAATTGCAATGAGAGAATACAGAGGGTGGAAATCCAAATGGATAGTCATAAAGGAGGGCAATGGCTTTTGAATGCAAAGGAAAAAGGTGTGGTGATGAATAAATTATATGGATTGTTTGAGAAAATGTGTTAAGGAATATGATCTCATGGAGTGTTATAGTGATGCCAGTTATGAAGAATGGAGTATGATTGTGGATAGCACAATGAGTTTCAAATCAATACACAAAGCTCTCAAAAGGATTGTGGCAGTCAAATATGATATAGTCTACTAGACAAGACAAGGTCAGAGATCATAAATGAAGGAACCTTATTCTACATTTTCAAAGTGTCAGAGAAATTGAAAAAATAGGAAAACACATGTTCCTATATCCTTGCAAGTAGTTAAGGAGATTTATGACTAGTAATGACAGTTATAAAAACATCTTACCATCATGTGTTCATCTAGGAGAATGAAGAAATCTGTCATGTCCTATTTGGCAACACCATAATTGAAGGAGTCAACTTTTTCTCTACCCCTCGTTGGATAAGTTTGTTACATGTTTTAGGAGGAAAAGTAGGAATATAAGAACTCAATGCCTAAGGATACTTAACAATTTACATTAAACAGTTAAAGTATTTTACTTCAATAGCACATGTCCTATTTTTATTCATGATTGGTTGGACATCATAATAGCAAGCCTAGAGGTAGTTTTCCTCTATTTCTTTTTCTCTCTAGTTTTGTATTATAATTCTCTTGAAGATTATTTCAATCTGGAGCTGCAATAAAAATCACTTTTTAGACTTGTAAGTAGTTGTATGTAACTTCTTTTTGATCAATAAAGACAAGCATTTTACCTTCTCAAATATATATCTTGTGTGCAATAATGAATGATGGATGTGTTTTTTTGTGATATTATACTCAATCCTTGAATTTCATGTCTCATTCTCTAGTACCTTCATATAGAAATATGCATATTCTATGCAGGTTATAAGTTGTATAATGACTCAAACAATCCTTTATTTGTGAATTATCCATTTTCCTTTCTAAGGCTATTGAGTTCAAACCTTCTTGTAAAAAACTTATGCATAGGTATGAAGAAACTTGAGTTGTGCATGCAAAACTTGTTTTATTTGATCATGATGTGAGTTAAAATTGAAATATAGGTTTGAAAACCATTTTGGTGTATCACCTTTTAATCAGGTTTCAATTTCATGTTTTCTTTCACCCTTTCCTCTGCAAGCAGCAGTAATATAGGTTAACTAGGTGAAGTTCCAGGGGAATCAACCCTCTTTGGAGGTTGATCTCCACCATCTGAGCCTATACTCAGGGAGATCATCCCATGTTTCATGAGGTGGATGAGTGATTTCATCAACTTAACAAGAGTGCATGCTTGCATGACAATAGAAATTTCAATCATATTTTCTAGACAATGTGCTCTCAACCCTAAAGTGCCTAGAAATAGATTCACAATATTTTTTCCCTTCAATCAAAAACCATGACATAATATTTTTCTTGATTTGGGTATTTTAATAAATGGACAAAATATATTTCTTTTATTTAGATTTTATTGAGACATGCCATTTTTTCATGGTTAGAAATAAAGAAATTATACAATTTTTAGAAATGAGCTCTTGCCATTGTATTTATTTTATCTTAATCACATTAAATTCTCTTAAACCTATGACTATTTTTTAAATATAGAAAAATAAAGAGAAGGTGGTATTGTATTTTCAAAATCTCAAAGATATCGTCAATCACTAGGTCATTACACTCTATGGGTTTTATGATGCTTGAGTTTCCTACCACTATCTCTTTGTTGATAAGGCCTTGATGATGATGCAAGGATTCACATAGTCATTCATGATTTTCAAGAATTTTTCCCTCACAAAAACCTAAAAAGGAAGGTGGTTTTTAACAATCCTTTGGGGGACAATATGAACTAGTACTTTGTCATCTTGATGGACCTCTCCAGTTCTTGAAGCAATAGGTTTTGATAAGCTCACTCATCCTCCTTTGTAAGGTGTTCTTTTTTATTCAATTCCTATTGAATCCACCCTACAAGATAGATAGAAGGAATTTGATCCTTCTAAGGAACATTTTCTATAGGTACCTCTCCCACCCAAGCATTCAATCCTCCTCCTCTCTATATGGTGTTATATGCTTAATGTTCTTGTTCTATGCTTAATGTTCCTTTTTCCTCATTCTTACAATATCCTTGTTAAGGATAGATATTTCATACATATATTATTTTGGATACCATTATTTGGGTGAGTTTGCATACTTATTGACACCTTTTTCACTCTAAAATAATCATTGTGATTTATACTTTTATGTTTTGTTTAATAAAATATGAAGAGGATTTTTCTAATAAAAATATTGAATACTATGAAAGATGAACTTGCTAGCTAATAATTTTACTTTTAGAAATATTGAAATTCAAGATACATTATTTTTTCTCTTAAATTTTACTTATTTTATTGCTCTCTTATCTTCATTAATTTTTATAATGTTTGAGTCATTTAATGTTCAAATTGTTGTTCTTGAGACTAGTTCATTAAGGATTAAAACTATGTCCATTATGAAATCATACTTTTGTTTTTATTTGTGTGATAAATATATTTAATAAAGATACTTGAAAGTGTGCATTCTTAATGTGGTGGAAGAATAATACCTTTCAGCAACAACTCTACTTAAATATTAAAAAATTTAAGAGTCAAAAAATCATTAGTCAATTTTATAACTTATCTTATCATCTTATTTTGATTAATAAAAAATAAATATTTTATAATTATTAAAATATTTGTGGTCACTAGGAAACTCTTAAGAACCTGCTTTGATTTTGTCCTAGAGCTTAAGTTATGTGGACTTGGATTAATTATTTTTTGGACCCTTTGAACCTAAGTAATTCTCATGGAATATAGTTTTTTTGGGGGACTAACCTAGAATCCTCTCCAAATATACCCAAATTTGGCATGTTTTCAAGGAGGAAACTCTTTTTAGCATATAGAAGGACAAGTTTTATGCTTTATTTTCTACACAATAACTTCTCACTTTATGCTAAGGCTATGATTTATTCTAATGTACTTATGTAGATCCAAGTGAAAACCAATAAGCTTGCACTTGAGGTGGCACATCCTAAAATTCTCTTAGATCATTGGGGTAATATCTTGTGTACTATTTCCAAATTCCCTTCAACTCTTGCCTCTAGTTAAGGCCATTCTCCAACTCATGGTCATTATCGAAGGCATAGCTACTTTGATCATGGTGAATAGTATGCACACTCTCATGGCTCTCAAGCTCTTGTACAAAGAATCAATGATCAATCTCAAAGGTTATGGTCTCAGCCCACCTAAAGCCACTATGCCTCTCCCTAAGGAACCTAGCTGTGGGTTTGGTGGCTAGCCAAACTTTTGAAAATTCCCTTGCCTTGATCTTATCATATCATATGTTCATGACACTTAGCCTCCAAATGAAGACAAAAAATATGATGATATAAATAATGGTTGGGAGCCTATTGTGGTTACTTTAAACCTTGATGGTATTTGGGGGAAACTAGATTATCGAGGCCCGCCTCCTACTACTACTAATATTTTTAACTCTTGCTACATAACAAGTTGTTATTATATTTTATTCTAAATTTTATCCCATTTAAATATTGAAATATGACTTCTACAACTCTTTTTTAATAAATCTAATCTTATTTTATAAATAATAATGCACACACTTATTCAATATCCATGAGAATACACATCCTTGTAGGGGATTTTAGATCTTGAGAATAAGTCATATTAAGCTTTTGAAAATTTCTCTAACATTTCCAAGATTTTAAGATCTTTGTATTCTAAAGGGAGAAATTTCAATTGCATCCAGAAAGTGATATACTTAATGCAAGAGGAGAATGGATTTAAATTTGGCTCCCATGGTTGGAGATAAAGGCTTGGACCATTTAAAAACCAAGTTTTGATTTTCCATACACAATCTCTTTCCATTTGGATAGAAAAATTGCAAAAAAAAACCTTTTCTTTCTTTAAAAAATAGATTTGTCACCCCAGACAACAATATTTAACCCAAATATTAAGAGTTTCTTTATCAGGTGTGTAGTTCCAAAACTTACCAATGAGGGCATTGTTTTAAGTTCTAACACATGTAGTGTGGTGAGATCTTCTGAAATAGATATCTAAAGAAGAGGATCCACTTCACCAATCTCAACTTCATTCTTGTTTTTTTTAATACCTTTAGGTTTCCAAAAAAAATTGTATTCCTCCAAAAAAAAAAAATGAATCCTCTTAAGAGAACAAGGGGAAAAATATCTTGGATAACCTTTTTTTCTATGATGTGAAAAATTCCTTGGTACATGTGAAAAATATTATGCATGTAAACATGAAGTGTCCCTATTGATATTATCCTAATGCAAAGATTGTTGATGATTTCAAGAACATGATGAGTATCCCTAGACATTTGCACATGGGAGGGGCCATATTGTAGAGCTTCTAAAACATGACCATTTTCAATTGTTACAACAAAAATACATAAACATTTACCCTACTCTTACAATATGAAGCTTGAAAGATTTGATTTTCACCAAATCAATTGAAAATTGTTCAAAAGAATAGTATTTCATACTTCCTAATTCAATTTTCTATAAAATTTATTATAATTTTTTTCATGTTTTATAGATAAATCTTTTCATTTATTATGTGAAGTTACTTAAGTCTATGTTTATGATTTTAATTTCCAATTTTGGTCAATCATGATCTTACACTCACCCTTCTCATATTTTTTTATTAATAAAAAAAAATATTGGTTGTGTCTAAATTTTATCCTCGTCTCCATAAACCTCTAGTTAGATCCATATGTAAAATGAATGCATATTTTTATGAGCACATGATTCTACTGAGAGGGGCGTGAATCAGTATAATAAAATATTTTTACAATTAAAACTTAATTAACCACAGAAATAACAACCATGCAAGATCGAACAATTAGAAACTCAATAAGAAAACCAAATTTATTTGGAAACCCTTACAAGAGAAAACCACAAAAAAATTTGCTTTCATATAAATCTCTTTTACAATCTTTGTAGGAACCAACCTACATGAGATACTAATCCCCTCTTATACAATTTGTAGGCACCAACCCATTGGAGATAACAATCCCCACAACTGAGCACCAACTCAACAAGAGACTCCAATTTCTTCGGTTTGAGGCACCAACCTTGTTTCGTGTGGGGAACCAACCTCTCCAATATGATACACCTTCACAATATTGCTTCTTCAACAAATGATGGAAAATTTATTTTCTTCACAAACTCTTCTTGTAAATGATATACTCTTCATAAATTTGATGCACTTGATTTTATATACTTTCCTCTTTCAAGTCTGCATACTCATACTCTCTAAGATTTGCATATACTTCTTTTAAATTTGTATGTATAAACTCATATCTTTGCTAGTGTATATGTTTTATCTTAAACTCTCCTTACTATATATAAAATTTGCATTTATTCTACTTCAGTCTCCTTCATAAAATCTGCATATACTCTTCACAAGGATCTGCACATATTCTTCACAAAGAGCTATTATAGATCTAGCTTAGATCAATTCCACCTTCCCTTAGTACACATCTACAATACTTTTCATATTTATCTTTGTACTAGTTAGGCTCTAACTCTAAATGATCTTCATTATCTTTTTCACATCTCACTACCCTTCTTCTCGTCAAATAACTACTAGTATATCTACATTAAAAAATTCTTCAAAATATTCTCACTCATTTTCCACATTTATTCATATGTGCATCATGATCTTTATTGATATGTCTTCATATATATACACGATTTCTCAATTTTTTGTTAAATCTGTTGGTTTATAAGATTTATCTTCAATACGACACCCTTTACTCTTCTTTATCTTCAATACTCCACTCACTTTCTTCTTCACATACCACAACCTCTTTTTATATCATTATGCCTCTACATGAAGAGAGGCATCTCTTTGAAGAGTGGTTTCCCTTTGAAAAGAAATCACTTTTAGTAATAATTATGCCTTTTAATTACTAATCCTTTAACCTTTATTCAAATGCTACCTTTTCTAAACATATGATCGTTTCCTTGTTATTAATTTTTAATCACTTCCTTGATTAAATCTTTATTATTGACTTTGTTGACTGCTTTTTATATTTATTATAATTATTGCTCATGGTGAATGTTAATTGTTTCTTTTTGATAATAAACTTTGACTGATATAATAATTAACTTTGACTACCTCTTGTTTGTGAAGCACTACTCTATTATATGAATCATTGTATTTTTATACACTTTAATTGTTGCTTTTTATTCTTCTTAATCATTGTTGTATATATTAATGATAGATGCTACTCTTCTAACAATATTTTTTGCTCCTCATAACACTTAATCACTACTTAAAATTTATTGTTGTCTTTTGATATATAATCATCACTTCACCTTTTATCATTTAAATTTGGATAATGATTCTTATTGCCAATACTTAGGGGATAACAGACATGGTCATCCATCATTAATACAAATGAATTTACCTTCATTTCATCAATGCCACCGTTAAGGTAAAGTCAACCCATTATAAAGTCTTTCCTTTCAAATTATTTGAGCGATTACGTTGGACTACAATACCACTGAGAGGGGAGGTGAATCAATGGTATGACAGATTAAAATGAACTTAAATTAATCTCTTACAACTTTGAACATGTAGAATAGAAGTTTTAGAATAGTTCAATTATCAAGTGTAGCATTATGCATGCAAAGCTATCAAACTTGAATGAACATAAAGAACATAAGCAGATCACAAAAGTTGAAGACACCATCACATAATTTTTATAAGTGGAAAACCCTTTATAGGGAGGAAAAACCACTTGAAAAAGATTGCCGCATTGGCTTAACAAAATCTCATTGATTACAGAGCCTCACTGGCTAGTTTTACAACCTCACTGGCTAACCAAGAAACCTCATTGGTTATAGCCTCACTGGCATTTAATGTTGCTACAGCCTCACTGGTTTTTCAAGTTAGCAAATACCTCACTGGAAAAGAAGAACATTACTGGTTACAAGATGTGTCTCACTGGAAAACATGATATGCCTCATTGGAAAAACATACACTACTTCAGAAGGTATAATCACAAACTTAGAGGGTTACTCTATTTCAATACACTCCATTGCTTTATCTATGCATTTGAAACTCAATATACTCTATCTCTACATCATCGAACCTCCAAAATTCATCTTCCTTTTACACCCATATCACAACAATATTTTATTTATCATAATGTTGTTCTATTATGTTTACAAAGCACAACAATCAGTGTATAATTCTTTTTGTATACATCAAGAATCCTCTCCTCTTTACCTTCTTTGGAAAGACAGATAGACATCAAAGAACGACACTTATACAATTTGTTCTCTATTATTAGTCTCATGAACATTTATATATTCAAAGCACTAAAATGCATATTCAAATTCATCTTAACCTGTGGTTACATTCATCTTACTTTAACTTGTGAAGAAAACAAAACAAAACTCTAATAATGGTTGTCATTGCCTCAATTAAAACTCCAGAATCATTGTATCAAATGATGCTTAAGGTAGACTACATTCAGATCATTATAGTATATGCAAAGTGAACACAATGCATTCTTATGATCAAAATCAAAACCCCATTTAATACTGTCACTCAAAACAAAACTCTTCTTTCCATGAAATCACACTAACTCTCCTTTCATTAGACAAGTTCATATTGCTTGTTTTTCATCATAGATAACCCACACACTAACCTCAAAATCACACTTTATCCACCATTTTCCAAAGAGTAAACAATTACAAAAACTGCATGAAGATGGTGACAGCTAGAGATCCGTCCAAATAAACTTGCAAGAAATAGTCATTAAACATTTCAAATATGAGCCCTTGTGACTACTTTTTCATCTTTGAATAAGTGTCTTAACCTTCAAATTCCCATGGGATTCTTCACCAAAGTATTAAAGTTATTAAAGGCAGTGTAAAAGTTGTAAGTTACTTGGTAGACCGGCGGTATATGTCTTGGTGACTTAAGAACCTTTCAATAGTAGACCACCTTTAAAATATAAGGCATGAAAAGCTTATGTTAAGAATGATCAAGAGCTCTTAACCCTAGGTCCTTATGGTTTTAAAAAGACTTTTGAGCCATGTAGAATATTTGAAGTCATCCTTGACTAACCCCCACTTGCAATATTTTCTTGAACATAAAAACCTATGTATGAAGTAAGTTTGATTCAAACTGTTGAAATGACAATTCTTGTATAGCCACCTTTGCGTAATGCATTGATCAACATTGTGAAATGCAACTTTTGTATCAACTCTACCAACACCTCACACCACTAAAACACCAAGTAAACATATTTATGTCTTGGACAACTTGATAGGCAATTTGTCATGGAGTGGCATCAACACCAAACAAGTAACCTTGTGATACCTTGAAGCAACTCACTCAACCTATATCAACAAAGCACCAAGACAGTATCTTTGACATCGATGACAAACAATGCAATGCCAACAGATTATATGTATGTTTATTCATAGGCTCCAAAAGGAAGTTGACCTAATTAATATTATTTTGATTTCTCCCATAAGAAATAAAAACTTCACTACAATATCACATTTTAATATGAACTCTACTCTATAAAATTTGATTGTTGTTCCTCTAAAGATATTCGTTATTCTTCATTATATCAGTTTATGTAACTTGGGAAATTAAAAATAAATTATATACCTTGACTTAGGCACTAATAAGGAAGTCTACCAAGCACTAATAAGGAAGTTGAGCATTACAGTAGAATATATTGTCCTCATAATAACTCATTGTTTTTCATGATAGTGAAGTCTCCCATCTTGATAACTGGAATAAAATGATTAGTGGCCTTTGACCTTTAATGGTTTCCTCTTTCCTTCTTTGACATCAATGACAATAATTTGACAATCTCTCATGCTACTTTGACATCAATGACAATATTTCAAACATCTTTCATATTCACTCTTTACTTAGAGAGAATGAAAAACAAATGGCTAAGGTTTTTACTTATAACTAAACACCTCTCTTAAAGATTATGCATGTCTGTTCATGCTCAAATCCAAACTTTTAATGTTTACTTAATTTTTGTATTTACTATTATCTAACCCAAGCTTAAACATAGATCCACACTATTAAATGCAATAAAATTTGTGCTTACCTTCCCTAGATCAAGGCCAAATATTTTTCCCCCTAAATAATTTTTCAAATATACAAAATTTAAGAATTCTAATGAGAAAATTAAAGAATTCAAAACCATCCATAAATGTCACACTAATATTTGTGAAACATTTGGGTCATTTCAACACCATGATAACATAGTGTTTTAGGAACATTATAATTTTTTGTCCGAACATTCCCAATCCCTTCAAGAGTATATGAATTTTTGTCCAATCTCATATCTATATAAAAAATATTTTTTGATGTGCCTATTTCTTTTTATAAGCATAATGACTTCCTTATACATATGTCCAATGACAAAGCCCTTGAGCTTGAAGGTTTCCATTGTGTTGTCCAATATAAGGAATATATTAAAAATCATTCCATAAGAAATATTATCAATCAAGGAAATATAAAATTTATTGCTAAACAAAGAGATGTAGAGCTCATTACCATTTGATATCATATAACACTACTTAATGCACCTGATGCAATCCTCGCTAGATCCTTCATTCTTTATGTTTGTTCTTTTCTTTCTACTTTTGTAAGACCAAAAAGACTAACTTTGCCAACATTCATTGTATTGTTGATAATATTATCATAGTTTGGGAAGGTATGTGATAGGTGAATACCTCACAACAAAGATTCTTGTTTATTAAATTAGATTTAAAAAAAATTATGATCATATTGAATGAAATTTTAATCATGCCAAAAGATTTAGGATTTATAAGTTTTAAAGATCTCTATATACAATACTTTTTAGGATTTTATTTCTTTTACCACTAATGGCTATATACCTAAAGATTTCTTTTTCTATTTAATCCAAAAATGTTTCAAAATAGCTTACTCTCTATGTGTTCTTATTTTGGAATATTTTGTTGTTTTTCACTATGTAAAGTTGAGCATATAATACTACCAAATAGATTTCTAACCCAAAAGAGAAACCCCACTTTGAAAATGAATATTTTCTGATGAATTTTGAATATAAGGGATAATCTGGTAATTCTCTCTCCTTCACGAGAGCCTTCCATGAATCATATGGGTTTAACATCTAATAGATTTTAGAATAATTCTTTTGTAAAAGTATGATGTCTTTTCATGATTGGATCGATAAATTAAATTAAAAGTATTTTTTCAAGGCATCCCATTCACCTCTAATGGGTTCTCACTCATCCTTTGGCAAGACTTGTGTTTCAATGTTGCCAAAGGTGAAGAAAAAACACTTATCAAATTATTTAACCATTGTCTCTTATTGCTATGTTATAGATCTATATTAATATGTTGTTGATGTACTATTGAAGGATATGTTACTTTTTCATGTTAGAAACCTTATAAAGTAGCTTGTGACCATTTTTTGATAATGTTATGGGTTTTTTTATGGGCCAAATTCAAACAAGCCAAGGATTTTATAGGATTTTATTGGATATTTATTTTCCTAACAATAAGGGGGACCTCATATTGATAGACAAAAATAATTAGAGACAAAGAATTTTTCTTAATGAGTGTTATATTGAATTGAAGGTTCTAAGCAATGGGATTTACTATGACATTTTATTTTGCAAGGCTCCCTTCTACAAGAATTTGAAAGAGGGGTATGGTATCACAAATTTATCATTACCTACATGTTAGTTAAAATGTGAGGTGCTTTCTTGGACCAAAATATTTTGAAAGGACTTCAAATGATAAATTTATTTCTCATATACATTGGAGATGGTTTTCTATCTAGTCTTTATTTTAATGATGATAGTCTTTAGTTGTCTTCCATTATTAATAATGAAATTTTTCCTCTTACAAACATACATGCAAATAAAGATCCTAAACTTTTCAAGAAAGAAATGAAAAATACTATCTAGATCATCTTTCTTCTAAAAATTTGACTCTTGGCCTTCTTTATAGATGGAATTTAATATTTAGTCATGGTCATGGTACCTTATTAGGCAACCCTATTACACAACCCACACAACTCTCAACAAAATGAAATCCAAACAAAACCAATAAATCTATTTGATTTTATTAAATCCTTATATGAATATGACATTTTACTAGATAAAATATACTTCAGAATATTACATTCATCACTAGTATCACATTATAAAATTTTCCTTCTCCTCATTGTATTTCTCAATGTCATTTCATGAATTTGAGCCACTCAACCAACCTCTCTCATGCAATCCTTTGACTCCCTCTCCAAATTAGAGGAATTCTATTGTTTCCCTTGCTCCTCCTCACTCTCTCTTTGTTTCCCTTTCTCTAATGGTGAACTCACCCCTTATTTGATGGTGAACCCTCAAAAACATTGACTCCCATCTTAATATACCTTTCATAAGATACTCTCTTTACCTTTTATTCTAAGTCTTTTCATTAGCCTTTGAAAGCTTAAGCACTAGCAGGGTCTATATTTTTTTCCTAAGCTCTATCTTCTCTTATTCAATCTTATTTTAAGGCTAAGATTCAAGCCAAGATGGCTTACTTATGAAATGTACTTGATTAGGGTGGGTCTTCATATTGGGGAACAATTGCATCATTTTTGTTTTATTATTCCAAATTTCTAGCCTATGCATAACTTAGGACTTTCAATCATATTCTCTAGACAATTTTCTCTCAAGCCTATAGTGCCTAGAAATAGATTTGCAATATTTTTCTCCCTTTTTGATCAAAACCCATGACACGATATTTTTCTCTTTTTCAGGATTTTATTAAATGGTCAAAATAAATTTAATATTTAATTTAGAGTTTATTTAGAGATGCCATTTTTTCATGGTTAGAAATCAAAAAGTTCTACAATTTTTAGAAATGAACTCTTGTCATAGGATTTCTTTTATCTTAATCAAAATTAGATGTTTTTAAGTCTATGGCCATATTTTTCAAATATAGGAACATAAAGAGAAGGTGGTATTGGATTTTCAAAATCTCAAAGGTATGGTCAATCACTAGGCCATTACACTTTATGGGTTTTATGATGCATGAGTTTCCTCCATTGTCTCTTTGTTGGTAGGGCCTTGATGATGATGCAAGTATTTACATAGTCATCCATGATTTGAATGACTTTCCCTCTTCATATCTAACAAGGAAGGTGCCTTTTAAAAATTATGTGGGGGAAAATATGCACAAGTACTTTGTCATCTTGATGGGCCTCTCTAGTTCTTGAAGCAATAGGTTTTGATAAGCTCACTCATCCAACTTTATAAGGTTTTCTTGTTGATTTAATTCCTATTGGATCCACCCCACAAGATTGATAGAAGGAATTTGATATTTCTAAGGAACCTTTTCTATAGGTACCTCTCCCACTCAAGCATTTGAAATCCTCCTCCTCTCTATGTGGTGTTGTACACTTAATGTTCCTTTTTCCTCATTCTTACAATAGCTTTGTTAGTGATAGATATTTGATACATATATTATTTTGGATACCATTATATTTAGGTGAGTTGCGCATACTTATTGACATCTTTTTTACTCTAAAATAATCATTGTGATTAATATTTTTATGTTTTGTTTAATATCCTATGAAGAGGAGTTTTCTAATAAAACATTAAACACTATGAAAGATGAACTTGCTAGCTAGGAATTTTACTTTTTTACATAATGACAATTAAGATTCATTAATTTTTCTCTTAACTTAGACTTATTTTATTGCTCTCTTATCTTCATTATTTTTTATTATGTTTGAATCATTTAATATTCATATTGATGCTCTTGAGACAAGCTCGCTAAGGATTAAAACTACGTCCATTATGGAATCATACTTTTTGTTTTTATTTTATATAATAAATATATTTAATAGAGATACTTGAAAGTGTGCATTCTTATTATGGTGGAAAAATAAGACCTTTCAATAACAACTCTACTTAAACAGTAAATGATTTAAGAGCCAAACAATCATTAGTCAATTTTATAACTTGTCTAATCATCTTATTATAATTAATAAAAAAAAAAAAAATTATTATTAGACTATTGGTGGTCATTAGGAAACTCTCAAGCACCTCTTTTGATTTTTTCCTAGAGCTTAAGTTATGTGGACTTGGATTCATGATTTTTCAAACCCTTTCAACCTAAGTCATTCTCATGGCATATGCTTTTGTTGGGGGACTAACCTAGAATCCCCTCCTAGTATACCCAAATTTGGAATGTTTTCAAGGTGGAAACTCTTTTTAGCATATAGGAGGACAAAAATTAGGCTTTATTTTCTAGATGTTTGGTTGGTACTAACTTCTCACTTTACACTAAGGCTATGATTTGTTCTAATGCACTTATGTAGATCCAAGTGGAAACCAATAAGGTTGCACTTGAGGTGGCACATCTACAAATTCTCTTAGATCATTGGGGTAATGCCTTGTGAACTATTTCCAAAGTCCCTTCGACTCTTGCCTCTAGTTAAGGCCATTCTCCAATGTGTGTGCAATGTCAAAGGCATAGCCACTTTTCTCATGGTGAATAGTATGCACATTCTCATGGCTCTCAAGCTCTTGTGAGAAGAGTCAAGTATCTATCTTGAAGATGATGGTCTCAGCCCACTTACCACCACTACACCTCTCCCTAGGAACCTAGCCTCTTGGGAGCCTCTTGTGGATACTTTGAACCTTGATGATATTTAGGGTGAACTAGATGATCAAGACCCTCCTCCTACTATTATTATTTTTTAACTCTTGCCACATAACAAACTATTATTATGTGGATCATGGAGTTTGATCCGAAACGTCGATGTAAAAAATTGCACACAGTTAATCCAGAAATCTTGCTCACATCTATCATGGATTGTGGAAACAAAATGTTATTAACTATTATTATATTTTATTTCAAATTTTATCCCATTTAAAATTTGAAAGCTAGCTTCTACTACTCTTTTTTTAATACATATAATATTATTTTTAAAATAATAATACACATTTATTCGTCAAAAATAAGAATGGCCTTAAACATCTAGTTTCGGGGTCACAATGGCAGTGTTATTGGAGGGTCACTTTTGTTGGCTGGAAAGGCAACTAATGACTGTCAAACTAAACATTGTATGAGGGCTAAGTTAGAGCTGAATAGGAAGTCATCAATGTGGGGCTCTTTTTGAACTTCGATGTATTGTGTAGGATTTATGAGTGTGCGAACTTAACTATGGCGACTACTGGTACGCTTCTCCTATATTTTGTGGATTTTGGCTCCGGAGATCGCCTGGGAAAGGCTGCGAAGGGCGTGGTTTATAAACGGAAAAGACCCGCTTCACTCGCTTATGGTGTCACTGCACGCTGTGTCTCCCACTCCTAAAACACCATGCCTTGACAAAACTCGGGACTTCCGAACCTTTTTAATAAAGTCTCCTGAAACTCGGAAAAAGACAGCGGGCATTATATTACGTGGGGAAGATAATGAGACCTCAGGTATAAGACACTGATAGATATCCTACTCAAACGGGAGAGGAGGGAGGAAAGAAGATTCGGGCTTCACAGTGTGAACTCCGCACCTGCACCGCTGCGGAAGGTCGGGTGGAATGTGTTCCACTCTTTTTATTTTTTAGCGTAAAAAAAAATCCATTGTGACTTGGATGATTCACGGAAAAACATTGTATTTAGGCTCATCGTTTTACACTGTTCTATTTATAATGTCTTGGATGTAAACTATTTTCGTGTCTTAATAATCTGGGAAATACTCTTCTATTCCAAGATTAAGAACAGAATAAAAATATATACAAATAAACACCAAGAAACAGAACCAAAAAAGGGAAAATTTTAGAAGTTCGCTTTCAAGATTTTCTCACTGTTGTTTGCAGAGGAAAAAAAAATGATAAGAGCAAAATGAACAAGAAACCACTTACGATCGATTGCTGATCATGACTTGATTCATGGGCTTATCTCCAGCAGATGCAGATTCCTTGTACGCAGTGCTTCCACAAAAAAAAATATTTCCAGATCCAATCAATCATGACTTTATGTCTGTGTCGAGCATAGATTGTATGGTCTTTGCTGCATGGGTAATCAGAATTCTCGTCTCCAGAAGATGGTAACTGGCATTTAAATTCCACAATATTTGCTCTTAGGCCGAATGATCGGAAAAGTGCAGCACACTCAGTGGGGCCAATCCACTTACAAGTGCCAATGATATTCCAAGCGAACTGTTGAGCTCCTTGGACGTCGAATCCTTTTCTCCACCCTAATTCCAACCATCTCTGTAATGCCAAAATACGTGGAACGAAGGACGCTCCTCCGAAGAGCACATCCTTCATCTCCTCCTTCTCTATCAAATGAGAGCTTAAGATCTGAATATTTCTCCACCCACAACCCCATAACTGGTCAAAAGGTTCTACCTGCTGGAAGTGATCGATATGACCACCACAGATGACTGCAAAGGACTCTGCTGTATCCTTCTCCGATGACAAGTATTGCTCTACAAGTCCCATCACAACTTCAGGAATGTGCATTGTTTCTTCCCGAATTTGAACAGTTGCCAGATCTGGCGCATCTTGCTCAATCTCAATATCTCCCATTCTCACACCCTGTAGCAAACACACAATGTAAGCTGCAGCGTTTTACGAATTTGCAAGGTTTTCTAAATCAATTAAGGGGTAGATTGGATTGTGGGTCGTCTTACTTTCACTTCCATTGATTCGTGCAATGGAAAGCTTGTTGACCCATCTGGCATCTTCAATCACAATTCAACATGAATCCTCGGCCTGCTGCAGCTGCTTAACCTGCTCGTTATTTCTAATGAAAAAGAACGAGGTTGGGTTTACACTCCATGCATGCAAATGAATGACAAAGAATCATTTTATCAAACTCTCCTCTATTTGAGTTTACACTCCATGCATATCGAACTCTCCACTCTTTGAGTTTACACTCCATGCATGTAAATGAATGACGAGAATCATTTTTTCAAACTCTCCTCTCTTTGAGTTTACACTCCATGCATGTAAATGAATGACAAGACTCATTTTAACTCTCCTCTCTTGATTTTTAGTTCAACTGCCAAATAAAACGAATACCCAGCTACAAGAAAGAAATTGAAATTTGCATGGACAATATTTAGGATAAAAAAAATACAAAACAAGAAACTGAAATGTGCATGGATAATATTTAGCATAAAGAAAATAAAAATCTATTTACGAGAAAAAATTGAAATATGTAGTATAAAGAAAATAAAACGATTTATTTAATTATGTGCATGTTAATTCAATACGTGTATTTAATCAGAGCATAACTAATTTAGATAATGGAGTTTATATTGATAATTGAAATATATGTTAAAATAAATATGATCCTATAGTATAAAATTTGATGATTAAGGTATGTTATGATAATGTTAGAAATTGATTTGTCAAGGTTTTAGAATTTTGTGTTATATTTTTCTTGTAAATTTAAGTATACATTGTTTGGATTTGAATCCACATACGTGGACATGATCTCTACATGTGTAGATCTAAACTTTGAACACAAACTTGAATTGATGCTTATAGATTGATTTAGTATAATGTGGATTCTCAAGATTTGCTTGTTTCATTTTTATGTTTGCTTGTTGTAAAGACAAATACCTTCAGGGGATCTGTAGGATGTGGGGATCATGTTCTCCTTGGTGAAACCCCTAAAAATTTGGCTTTATGTCTCTAAGTGAAACAATTAAAGAAAACAAGCAAGGATGTAATGGTCTTGGGATGATATGTTTGATGTAAATGTTGCTAGATTATTTTTATTCTCCAAAACAACTAAAATTTTAAATGTGTTCAATAAGGTTGCTCTAGGATGTCTTCAAACATGATTTTTAATGAATTAATGAATGTTCTTAAAAACAACAACTAAGCACACAAAATAACATAATGTGCACCGATTTGGCTCATAATGTCTAGTGAAACTTGGTCAACAATGAATGAATTTAAATTTTAAATTTTAAAAAGGTGAGGTTTAGATCTAAGACTATAAAAGTGGTATAGGTCAATTTTGCACCTTAGATCTAATTCGGGGTGGTGAATAATAGATATAGTGATCAAGAATGCTAATTTGGGTACAATGATGGAAGGGATTTAGATATGGGATGTTATGAGCCCATTCCACTTATACGTTGATTATTACACTTATAAAACTCTAACAAAAGAGGGTGTAAAGCATAAGGGAAAAGAGCATGGTTGTGCAATTTTCACCACTACATTTTGCAACCACTTTGATCTACATGAAAACTATTAAGTGGATGCATTTCAAAGTAAAAAAGGAAACCAAAATATAAATTAAAATAATTTAAAACTCTAATCATATATGTATTTATATAAAGTAATGGATCGTTCTTTAATTCTTCTTGCTTCTTGCAACAAATGCTCTTTGGAACTTGCAAAATAGAGAAAAGCATGTAATTAGTAGTGCTTGCCACACATTTTGAGATAATTATTAATTATAATTTTCTTAAAAAGGAACTATCCTTAAAAATAGTATAGGTGGCTTAGATATAAGATTATAACTTTTACAAAAAGTGATTAAAGCTCTCACTATGCAAAAAAGAATCTAATTGTGTAGGTTGGATTTCTAAGGGATTTGATAAAAAAGAAGATAGATTTGAGTCTACAAATAGTTTAATAAATTCCCTTAGATGTAATCAATTAAAGGAGAGGAGAAACTTACATAAGGATGATAAAGCATGTAATATTGTAAAAGATGTTATCAGATTATGCATAATGGATAAAATTATGAACTCATGTGTAACAAGGTTGCCTCCAATATAAACCAATGATAAATCATGAAACAAAGTAAAGGGTGTCATCATATGATAACCATGTAATAATTTAGTCATGGTCATGGAACCTTATCAAGCAACCCTATCACACAACCCACACAACTCTCAACAAAATGAAATCCAAACAAAACCAATAAATCTATTTGATTTTATTAAATCCTTATATGAATATGACATTTTATTAGATAAAATATACTTTAGAATATTACATTCATCACCAGTATCACATTATAAATTTTTCCTTCTCCTCATGGTCTTTCTCTCTGTCATTTCATGAATTTGAGCCACTCAACCAACCTCTCTCATGTAATCCTTTGACTCCCTCTCCAAATTAGAGGAATTATATTGTTTCCCTTCCTCCTCCTCACTCTCTCTTTGTCACCCTTTCTCTAATGGTGAACCATCTCACCCCTTCTTTGATGGTGAACCCTCAAAAACATTGCCTCCCCTCTTAATATACTTCTCTCTTGTGACAGTTCTATTGGTGGGAACATAGGTTTTCCTATTCGATTTACCCTTTGTAGTATGAATAAAGCACATTATCTAACTAGATCCTAGTTAGGTCCTATTCACACATGTTCACATGTAAGTTTCTTAGTGAGTTAGGAATCTTTCAAGAAATCTATTCTAGACATGTGATATTAGGCGTGGCTTAACCAACACACTCTAAGCATTGACCGCTTAGGTGGCTAGTCTGGGGCCCTCTAAACCCGTTCTGTTCAATGTTCCCCATTACCATTAACTCTCATCCTTCGTTACTCCCACACAAAGTTCAATTTTTAAAATTTATTTCTCTCGCTTGTAAGATCTCCATATGCAAGTTTTTTACTCGAACAATTTTCATTTGCGTGCCTACTCTTGGCTTGTGCCAAAATGGGAGATTTGGAATAGGGTATGGACATCCATCAAAACTTAATGGAATGGTGATTGTTTTCAAATATCATAGTTGGAAATGCTTTGCTAAATAGGTATGCAAAATTGTGGAAGCATAGAGAAGGCACACATACTATTTGATTAGATACCTCAAAGAAATGTGGTCTCATTGAATGCTATGGTTGTAGGATATGCACAATATGTATTTGTTGAAAAGGATTTAGAAACTTTCAACAAAATGTGATTGGCATAAAGCTAGAGTTCGCAGCCTCTGTTAGCATCCACATAGCCTATACAAAAATGGGAGCTTTGGAACAGGGTATGGACATTCATCAGACGATGAACGATAGAGGAATTTTACAAATATTGTAGTTGGAACTACCCCAACAAACATGTATGCAAAAAATGTTACCATTGATAGGGCACGTGAACTGTTTGACAAAATGCCTACAAGAAATTTGTTCTCATGGAATTACCTAATTGTCAAATATCCAAAATGTGGAAGCATAGACAAGGCACCTGAACTATTTGAAAAAATGCTTCAAAGCACATTTTTCTAACTGAATGCCTAATTGCAAGATATCAACATAATGGGTTTGTTGAAAATGATTTAGAAACCTCCAACCAAATACAATTGGCAGGTGTACAACCAGACTCTACAACCATTTCCAACATCCTCCTAGCCTATGTCAAATGAGTAGGGTATGGACATCCATAGAGGAATTTTGTTAGAGGTAGTTGTAATTGCTATGGTAGACATGTATGCAAAATGTAGTTACATATTCTAAAATTAATTTTCATTTCCATATCACAACTACAATTTATCATACAAATTAATGAAGATATTTGAGATCAAGGGAATTAAGGAGGTTTAGATGACCTATATTTTTAGTTTGAAACTAATGAAAAAATATTTTTTGGATATGCATTATGTATGTGACCTGTGATGTTATTAAATTATGATGATCTTTGTCTAGGCTAGAGTTCTCAATGTGGTTGTTGTGTGAATATGTCATTTTGTGTTTGTGAATTCATGAATCTCATGGTCTCATGTTTAAGTTGGGATCCTTGTGTATGAGTTTTATTTATTATATCACAATATACATATGATCTAGTGACAAGAAAGACTCAATGTATTAAATTATTCATCATCCTTTAGACATTCTCAATTGAGTTGTATAGTTGTCATTTTACAAAGAGGATAGCTCCATGGTTGCATAAAGTAACATAATAGTTATTTTGGTGAATTAAATATCCAAATGATGGTCATCCTAGTAGAGATGGGGTATTTTCTATCTCAATGACAAGTTAAATAGAGTGTAGCCATAATGAGGTGTTACCTTGATTACCAAGGTTTCCTTAGAATGGAACTGCTATCTTAGTTTAAATTTGGATATCTAGAGTTGCTTTGGTATAGCAAGATGCTACATTGTGATCAAGGTATTTTCTTGTTGGCATGTGCTAGAGCCCATAGAAGTGGTTTTAGCCCCCTAAATTATATTGAATCTAATTGTGACTCAAATATTTAGAGACATGTATGTGTCTATATGTATACATGCTTGCACATGTGTCAATTGGTCAATCTAGTGATATTGAGTTCTAGATCAGTTGAGTGGTGGATTCCATAATTTTTCTAGATTAGCTATGTGGTGGATTCCATGGTTTTCTTGGATTAGTTCTAGGAATTAGCTACAAAATTTCTTAGATGGTAGAAGCCTTGCACCAATCAAAGGGGTGAAAACCTTTGAATGGCCAGAAACCTCAACACCCATATAAAGTTGAATACCTCATTGTAATGGTGGATAGGAGGAAAAGTAAGCATGATACTTGGGTTGGCCTCCAACAAAAGTACTTTACACTTTAATAATAAATTGGTAACATGGGTGCTGACAAGAAGTTGAGTCCACTTTTTGGCCAAAAAGTGAAGTGTTTTTCCTGATTTTCATAATTTGACACATTTGACTATAAAATTTGAAGCACTTAGAGATGGAATCTTCAAAAAATTCACTAATCATAAAATGTAGTACTCGGAGTCTAGTTTCCAAATATGTAATTTATTTCAATACCCAAATTGTACAAATTGAGTTTCAATAGGCGTTTCTAAAAACCACTGTTTAAAAGTCACTTTTTTTACCATACCATGCACGTGTACAACATCCATAATTTGACTTAAATTATCGTATTTTTCTAAATCCTTTTGGGAAAATATTTGTGACTCATTGAAGCTTGTTCTTGATATTTTTTGTAATTTTCTATTGAATTTTTTTTGTTAAATTTTTATTAGGCATATTTGTCGTTTTGAAAAATCATTGTGTACAACACGCATAAGATGACCTAAACTTATCATTTTTTGACTTTTTTTAAATTGAAGAGAATTGTTTGAAGTTTTTTCTCGTGTCATTCATCAAAATGTTATGTTGATCAAAATTTATTAAAATAGTAAAAAACCCTGATATTCAAAGTTTATGGACCAGTTTTATTAGAAATTAATTGACAAATAGAGAAAATAATCTAATTGTAAAAAAAACTACATATTTGGAATCTACATTGTCTCATCTAAAATGGGTTTTAATTTTGTCAAAAAACTCTACAAAAAAAGTCGTCAGCCATATGTCAAAAGTCGGTATTTTTCTCTAACATTGTTAGGACCTTCAACTTGGAGGTCAAACCAGGTTGAAGGCCTAGGTTTGAATTCCCAATGCTTTTCCTGAACCAAAATCCAAAGCATAAACCCGAGCACAAAGCAAAACGAAATTCATTTTTTTGAAAACGGGATCCCGCTTTAGAAAACGGGATCCTGTTTTGTAATTGGGATCTCGTTCCCCAATATTAAATGGCGTGACCATTGGAAGGGAAACGAGATCGTTTTTCCATTCCAAGGGTCCCCACATTAAATATTAGGGAACAGGATCCCGATTATAAAACGGGATCCTGGTTTTAATAAGCGGGATCCCGTTTTATAAATGGGATCCCATTTCTTTTATTCAAATTTACTATAAAAAATTATTTTTGAAGTCTGCAGCTTCACATGTACGGCCGAGAGCAATAAAATTGAGCTATTTTTCATGAGCTATTGTCTTTACAGGTGGTGAACTTGATTTTTGATTTATTTTTTCAAAGGAGGCATCATGTACACCGTTTTTGAAGTGGAATTGTGTTATTTTTGTACTTGTTTGGAGGAACAAAAGGTCTTCAACTTGCTATATGGATTGAATTTTTCAAAGGCATGAAGAAAACAATTTTTAAAGTGGAATTGTGCTAGTTTTCTACTTGTTTTGAGGAACAAAAGAGGAAGAATTTTGCCCTAATAGGTCTTCAACTTCTAATTTGGATTGAATTTTTTGAAGAATTTCATTATTGACATTCATTTGTGCTTGAAAATTTTATAATCATGGGAGATAAGGCTCGTAATAAGAGAAGGAAGACATTGACTCCTAAAGAAGTTGAAGCAAAGAGAGAGGAGAGAAAAAGACAAAGATAAAGAAGAATGATAATTAAATCAATGAATGATGGTGGAGCATCCAATTCCACAACTATTGAAGATGAAAACATTGAGGATACCATGGTTGGAGATGAAGCTAATTTGCAAGGAATCAATTTGGAGAAGAATATGATTATACAAACAAGTCCTACTATGTCTTCAAATCCCTCTTTCAATGCTATGGAGAATGTTTCAATATGTACAAATCCAAGTACGTCTTCAAATCTACATGTTAGTGAAATGCTAAATTTGTATGTAGAAGTTTTACAAGATGTTGAACTTAATGATGTTGACATTGATGATATTCGGAGAGATGAAACTTTTATAGAATTTGTTGAAAACGAAAAAAGAAAAATCTTTTATTGCAAATGAAAATGAGAATGATCCTTTTGTTGAAAATGAAAACAAAACCTATTTTGTTAATGAAAATGAAAATGAAAACCAATTTGTTGATGAAAATGAAGATGAAAATGAAAATGAAAATGAAGATGAAGATGAAAATCTAGAATGTGATGTTGAATTTAATGAAAATGTTTTTTTTTTAAAAATTGGAAGTGATGTTTTCGATAATCTTCCTGGTCAATTTTCTTGGAGGCAAATAAGAACACATGCAAATAGAATATACACCAAATTCTTTTATCGTAAAAAATTTCCATTTCAATGTCAACTAATAATGAAATTGATGAGAATGCAAAAAATGAGGAAAATAATGAAAATGTTAGGATTTTATGTTAAACCAAAAAGAAAAGATCAATCATTAAAACATGTTATGTCTACTATTGCTAGTACCATTCAATCTATTGGTAAAAATAGTCAATCTAAAGATAAAAATGCAGCAAGAAGAGCTATAACAACTACTATAGTTAATAAAGCAACTTTGAATAAAAGAATGGTAAGCAATATTAGTGAAGTTTTAAAAATACATCCTAAAACATTGCTAAGAGCGGCAAAAAAAAGAGAAAGTATAGAAAATGATTCTATTAACCAATGTTGGAGTTTTAGTGGTCGACTCCCGAGGTCTGATATGAAATTGAATGTTGAAATTAAATCTTTGATCGAAAAATATTGGCATGATAATACTAGGGTTTCATCTAATGCTAGAGATGTTTTAAAATTAAGGGTGGGGTCCAAAGTTCGCAATCCTCACCCAAAACATAGGTATTAGATACAACACAAACTGAATTTTATAGAAAATTTTGTAGTGATTCAGGGTTACCTGGTAATATTAAAATAAGTCAAAGGTATTTTGAAAAATGTAAACCCTGGTATGTAAAAATTAATAAGCAACAAATATCTTGTTGTTGTAAAACGCATGTTCAATTTTGTTATTTTTATGATGTTTTTTGATATATACATTGTACATTGCATACTAACATGATTATATAGGAGTGTGGTATTGATATGCCACCTGAAGCAATAAGAGAGTTTATTTCAGGTTTGTTTTGTGAAAGATGTAATGATAAATTGTTTCATTTAAGTTCTTGTATTTTTAGACAATGCATTAACTGTGGAAATCTTTCATTTTTAAGAATTTGTATGCATGAAAGTGTTCATAATGATTTTGGACAACAATTAGTAGATGTTAAAAGATTTAAGAATGTTCACTATTCTTTAAAATATGGAAAAATAGGAAAACGTTGTGATTTAGTTACAGAAAAAGTTAGTGTGCATGCATTCATGAGTGAATTTAAGAATAAAATTGTACCAAAATATGTGATGCACTCTGAACATGCTCAATGGCTTGATGGCCAATTTCGTGCATGTAGAAACACATTTCCAATTGGTACTATACTTTCAGTGGTTGATTTTGTGGAGAATTATACTCTCGCTCCGCAAGAGAAAATTCAATCACAGTATTATAATTCAATGCAAGTAGCTATGTTTTTCCATATTGTTTATAGACATGCAGATGATAGCACTAAGGATGATAGAAATTTTTTGAGGGAGTATCATTTTTATTTGAGTGACAATCGGTTACACTCGTCAGAGTTTGTTCAATACTATTTCAGTATATTTTATAGAAATTTAAGAGAAAGAGGAATCTAGATGAAAGAACACCTCATATGGTCAGATAATTGTATGGGGTAGTTCAAGAATGCTCAAATGTTTTATTAGTTAAGTAGGGTTCACAAGGAGCTTAATGTCCAGCATATATGGAGTTTTTTTGAAGCTGGGCATGGTAAAGGAGAACATGATGGAGTTGGTGCGTGTGTCAAAAGAATTCTTGCTAGAGAACAATTAAAATTTGAGGATGAAATAAAATTTAAAGATGCATGTGGGATTATGGATTGGTGTAATGCAAGATTATCTACACCTGGTTCAAGTGATTACTCTACAGTTCATCGATTCTTTTGGTTGGTTGAAGAAGAGAACATTGTACCTAGAGTTGATTGTGAGACAATCAGTGGATCTACTAAATGGCATTCATTTAGAAGTACGAAAGCAAGCACATGGACTATTTGGACAAGAGAACTTGCATGTTTTTTCCATTTTTGTATCTCAGGAGATTGGGAAGCATGTGAAAATATAGATTGGATTGAATAGTGGGAGCAAAGAACGTTGACACCTGCACAAGCACATGATCAATATGAAAGAACTATTGAAGAAAATGATCAAGTGTTTGCATTTGAAGACTATGACTGTGTTTCAGAGCTTGTACAAGAAGGTAATTTTAATTCAATTTATTTCATTTTATTTCACTTTATTAAGTTATTTTGTAATACTAAATTATTTATATGGATATGTGCAAGTAATTAAATCAAATTTTGTTTGCAGGACATGTGTATGTTGTTGTTGCACCTAAGGGGAATGAAGAGCAAACAAAATATTGGTTGGCTCGTTGTGTGGAAACTAAACATAAGTTAATAGCACCTTGAGAAGAGGACGATGGATTTCATTATCCAACAGGTACAATGATCCCCTTAAGACATCCCCTTAAGAAAATTCTGATAACAATTTTTTGATCCCCTTAAGCAATTTTTTAGAACAAGTCTTTGATCCCCTTAAGAAAATTTTGAGAACTTATTTGATGATGGTTTTCATGTTTTCCAATAGGATTAGTGGTGGTTGTTGGCACTTGGCTACAAAAATACCTGACAAGGAAGAATGGTCTACCTGCATTCAAAGATTATGAAACGCATAAAAATATTATACATTATTCATATTTGGTGGTGGCAAAAAATATAAAACTAGAGCGATATTGTGGAAGACCTTCAAATAAAGTGTTATGGTCAATTTCTATGGAAGAGCATGAGGAAATCATAGATGCATTGCAAAAAAGAGAGGATGCAGATGGTATAATGGAATAAGTAAATACAGGTAAATATAGTTTTAGTTTTATTTTGTCCTTTTAAATACATTAAATACATGTTTCGATATTGGTCAAGTGTGTTATTAGTTGAAATTGATTTAAATTGTCCTTTTATAGATCCTTAATGCATAATCACAAAAAGGATCTAGTCCATGCAGATTCAACCTAGATAACATGGAATACTTCGTAAAAATTTGATTATGAAGTCAAATTAGTCATGGTTTGTAATGTAACAATCATGAGAGGTAATGTATTTTAGATGAATATGCCTATATCATGTTTCTAGTGGAAAGCCCCACATCAATTTATTTATGAAAATAGATTGATAATGACATAATAGTAAGAAAACAATGGCATCATATTATAATCTCTCATATCTTTTTAATAAAAAAAACAACATACAATAATCAAATTATTATCAATTTCTGTCACAAACCATGACTAAAATTTGAGATGTGGATTCCATATCTCCACTTGAAACCCAACCTTGAATGTCAAAAACAAATGTGTAGATGGTTGAGTCCTTATAATTTATTGGTCAAAATTTGAAATTTGTGTTTTGTTCTTAACTGCATTTTGGTGGAAATTTTTGGGCATTACATTTGGTATCAGAGCCCAGGTTGAAACACTGGGTACTCTGGGATTAATATGGGTCTTATAGTTTTGTATATTGTGAGTGTTGTCAACATGTTAATCAATCAAATTTTGAATTGAACCTAATTACTTAATTTTGTGGGCTGAATGTGGAAAACAAATTACATTAAGCGACCTCATTTAGGTTTTGTATATATATTTTTGATTATAAAGGTTTGACCATAGAAGATATTTAGCTAATATTAATTTTTTTGAAGAAAAACAATTTTGTGAAGACCAAACCAATAGGATCATTGTGTTTCTGTAGGTGATGTAAATGCTGAGAAAAGTTAATAGTTTAATTAATGACGATTATCAAGTCAAATTTATATCTATTTATTATTCTTGTTCTCAATCTCAAAAGGTAGGTGATGTTAAATATGGTTGTTGGGAGTTTATTAAGATAGTGGGGAAAATATGAAGCATCTTAACTTAAATGTAAACCTAAATACATCACCTTGCACATCCATAAACTTGAAAGGATTTTAGTATCTTTTATAGATTTTGATCTATCGATTTTTATGGATAGTGTAGCACAGACTTGACAAATAAAATAAAATATTGTTGATCATGTAGTTAATCTTGGCAAGATTAATCATCTCCTTTAACCATAGTAGGCATAATGAATTTTTGTAGAAGATTAATTAAAGATTGAACATACTAAGCCTTATGCAAAGTTATCTTGAAATAAATGGTTAAAGTTTACTCTATTAAAGAAGTAATAATTTCAATGATTAGATTAGAAATAACATAGTTAATCAAGCAATCCCTATTTATAATTGAATTTTGATGGAAAGAAAATCAATGATGCCACCTATGGAGTGATTGAGCCTTGCTCCATTTAGAGATAATTACGTGCAACTTAAGATCATGATTTATTTTATGAAGGAGTCTTCTTATTAAGTGCTTAAAAAAATTAAAAAAAAAAAAAAAAAAAACCAAGAAAATTTACTTTTTATTTGTAAGTAAAATGACATGATTAATAAAATCCACTATAATTCACAACCTTGTTTAGATAAATGAATGGATTTGCATCTCATCTTAAGGTAAATGGTGAAATTATAAACTTGCTTAAGTATCTTCCTAAGTAAACACTAGTTTAGTGGGATTTAAGTGGGCTATGTGTTGAGCACTTTTATTTTGATGTATTTGATTATGTCACTATTAGGTATATATATATATATATAATTTTGCATGCATTATGATTATGATGTATATGTGATTCTACCCAAACTGTATGCTCTATTGTTTAAAAACTAAGGTAACAAGAAAAAGGACATGATCGTCTAGATTCAACTCCAAGGTGAAAATGCATGGAACGCCATAACAAGATATGAGAGTTGAAGGATAGCTAATGTGGTGTTAAATGAGTCCCTTGCTAGTTAGATAAATTTCAGACCTTTTTGGAAGGACCTTGTTAAATGCGGATTAGTAATTAAAATACTATTTATATGGAAAGTTATTCATTTTTATTTTCCTATGCATTGCCAAGGACTAGAGACTTGATAGTGCAAGAATAAGAAAACATAGATGTTAGAAAGAAATTAGTAGCGTAAGCAAGTGGGAGTTGTACTTAAAATTTGTAGAGTTCTCTCGTGTTGGTTAATTAATTGTTAGTTTTGTTTTTAGTCAAGAAATAAAATGTGTGTGAGTATGGTGAATTATGCGAATAGTGAATTAAATCATATAAATAGGAAGCATTAAAATAGGAAAGTAAAATTTCTATTAGTGTTGTGTGTTAATATCCCTAGCTTGTATTCACCTAAAAGAACGTATACACATGAGTATAAGCAAGGAAAATTGAAGCTAGTTAAATTTATAGTACTTTCTACTTCTTGGTCTGCCTTTGTGTCTTATAAAGTTTAGAGGAAATTGTCATCTTAAAAAATGAAGAACATAGCAAGTTAGGTGATGCAATCCTGGGATATATAGTGCAAAGTTGTAAGATATATGAAGGCTAATGTGTTACAATAAGTTGTTTAATATTTTATCTTGTATCTTATGCACTAATGGTAATATTTCCTTCTGATGCAATGTTCCAAAAGATGATGGTTATCAAATTACTTTGTAACTAGGAACATCCTTGCAACATGTAGTGTAAACTAGAATGGAATTTCCCTTTTATCTAGACTCATTAGTGAACATAACGAATCTAGTTGAATGAAAATGAAGATAAAGCCTTGTCTGAACATAGAGATTTGACCTGACCAGATGTGTAACACAAGTACCAATTAATAAGATAAAGAGTGTGAAGCATTATGTATTTCCAAATCTATGAAATTAGAGTAATATCTATGCTACAGATATATATCATCTAAAAAATTCTCTTATTTATGCAAATGAGTAGATGTTAACAAAACGGTTGAAGTAAGTGATCATGTTGTAAAGTAACCTAGTGTGTGTGGATGTAACAACATTTGTACTAGGGTGTGATGAACTACATAAAGTATATGGTGTTGTGGCATGTCATGTGGAAAGCCAGTATATGTGTTGTTCCCAAGTGTGAGATACAAGTTATTCAACTTGGGATAAGGGTGGTGGACGTCTAGTACGATCCCCTATGTGTACCCTTCGTGATTATCTTGTGTAGTTGATTTGTTGTGAAGTGGAGTAAGCATGAAATGTGTGGATGTGTATTTATTAAATGAAATGTGATGCATTCCTTTGTGTTAGTTTTGTTTGTCTGTTAAATGTGTACCCCTAGTGTTTGGTTCCCCCCTTATGGGAGTGCGATGCCAGCTAGTGTAAATAGGGGTTGAGAGGCACATGTTCTCCCTTCGGGAAATTACGCGCTCAGGGCGTTGTCCCTAATCCTGATAAAGGATCTATGTTGAGTCGTTGTAATCATCCCATGGACGTTGACCGTGGCCTACTCCCCCACATATGAGAGCCACGCTTGTTGGTTCATAGTGCAAACCTATTCCCTAATATTATAACCCATGGGTAAAGGATGGAATTACATGGACCACTAGTGATTTATATTTATGTGGTCGGGGACCACCAACTATTCATATTCATGTGGTCAAGGACCACCGGTGATTGGTATTTATGTGGTCGGGGACCACCAGCTATTCATATTCATGTGGTCAGGGACCACCAGTGATTCATATATATATGTGGTCAGGGACCACCAATTTTTCATATTTATGTGGTCAGGGACCACCAGTGATTGCATGCTATTATACTTATGTGGTTAGAGAACCACCATTCCCCTCCTCCCCTTAGGTGGCTTATCTAGTCACGTGGTGCTCGTAATGTGCAAATTTTATTGTTGAAATATGAATTATTTGTAATTCTTGATTGATGTTTAATTTTAGTATGCGCTAGCAATGTGGAATTCTACATTTACTTTATTAGGCTGTTTAGCCATTTGAAGGTTATTGTAGTCTTATTTGCCTCAAGGACTTGTTTAATTTCGTTTTTGAATTATGAACAAAATGTTGCAATGTAGCTACAATGATCTTTATTTTGTTTCTCTTGAATTTATAGTTTCCTCTTTGAGATTTTTATTGAAATTTTGGTTTATGATCTTATGTTATTCAGTTTGAGGCTTTCTCCTTGGTTGCAAATTGCTAGCATGTGTAATGTAATGTGAAATCTGTAAACTGCCATATCCCGGGGGGTTCCCTGGCAGGTTGTATAGGGGAGTAGATTCGTTGGGGAATCATCTTGAAAGGGGTTGTAAATGGGACCGGTATGAGATGGTCATTGATCCATTCTCCCCCTCATTCTATGATTTTTCTTACCTATATGGATGAGTCCTTAGAGAAGGACCTCAAGATCATCTTTTTGATTTGCTATGGTATCCAAAAATATCCATCCTTGTAAACCCCATTGTGTGAGCCTTATGTTGTAAATTGTATGATTGTATGAGTATAGATGCACCCATTGGGAAGAGCATCCTTGCTATTGTTGTGTGTACATGTGAAAATTGAAAGTAAATGTGATGTGGAATACCTATGAAGTGTGTGAGAATGATAGCAACAAATGATGCAAAGTTAACATTCCTTGAGATATGGTATGAGTGCCATGATTATAAGGTAAAATGTTTTATTAAGGACATATTTGGACAAAATGTGAAGCTAATAATTTTGAGACATGTTTGGCCATTGAAACAAAAGTATTTTCTATCATCAGTGATGTTTATGGTGCAAAGAAATTTTGAACTGATCAAAGGTTATGATTTCATTTTGATATATTTTGGTGTGATTTAGTTTAGCATTATTAAATTACGTGTATCCTATAAATGTCCTATTGTGATAAAAAAAAAATTGTAACTATTTAAATGCTTAATTCATTGAAGACATGGTCTCTAATGTGTACTTATAGTTGAATGTTTGTTTATTCCGCCACAAAAGTAAAGTAATTAGTATGCTTGATAGAATATGGAGTGTTGCTATATTGAGATTATGTTTTCGGACCTTAACGACTTCCAGGAGGAAGTCTAAGCTAAGGGGAGGGGGATGTAAGGCCCTGCCCTGCGTGTGACTAATAGCACCCTAATTTATTACATACTTTACCTCAATAGATAGTTAGATTTATTACAAGTGATAAATAAGGTGATTTTGAGTGGCAACAATATTGGATATCATTCCTTTACTTTATGTTTAATCGTCATCACCATAAAGGTGTTATGCAATCATAAATTAGGGAATATGAATTGAAATTATAAATAGGAAGTGAAGGAGGGTGTTAACCCTATTGGGTTAAAAGAGGGATATATTATTAATATCCAATCAGTTATTTTGTGACATCCTTTTTAGTAGCAAGTATTTTGGTGGAGTAGAGGATAGTATTATTTAGTTAATTTTTCAATTAAATGATAATACCATTATTGAAGGAAAAAAAAAGAAAGGGTGTATTAATTTAATAACACCAATATCATAAAGTTTTATTAGTTGATCAAAATATAATATTCTTATGAATAAGGTTCAATAGCTAAATTATTAATAACATTACTAATGTGTATTTAGACTAGCAATAATAATATACAATTTAATATAGAAATGTACATAAGGGTTTCAAGCAAGAAACAATCATTGTTAATTATGTTAATTTCCACCTTAGGGATTATTTTAATTATTTTTTAATAATCGAAACTTGTGAATATCTGACATCCACTATCCTTATGATCGCCATAAAAGATAAACACTTCTATTAACGCACCTTCAGATATCTAGGATTTGAAATCTAATGCCATGATTGATACTGGCTAGAAATATTCAGACTACCTTAAGTAAAGTTGAGTTGGTTGGTTGTTGGAATTAATGCAAGATCAACATGGAGATTTGTTAATGGTTGTAAATTCATAATCTTCTATACGGCGCTACTTTTAAAGAGACTTCCCTCTGAGGGGATGTGATCAGCATTCAAATGATAGACATTATTCATGTATGCAATAATGAGTGCGATGAGAGCTTTTATTGCACCAGTTTCTTTGTCAAGTCTACAGCCACAGATGCCCCGAGTGGTAGGTGGGAAGAGTTAGTCTCTCGGGGGAAGAAATGAAAGGGGATTGAAATTAAATGTCTGATATTTTGGGGGGGCTTAAATTTGGGGAATTCTATGAATGGAAGGGGAAAGACAATCATATATTCACGCCTCCTCCCAAATCTTCACGGGGATAGTCTGCATAAAAGTGTTGGCAATCACTGTCAAAATGGGGGGGAATGTTGGTTGCACATCTGGGAGGTTACATTTTCAGAAGTTAGAAAAGAAAATAAGAGAGAACTGGGAAGAATAGAAGGGGAAGTTATTAAGTAATGAGGCCTTTTAATAAGGTTGGGGTGTGCGATAATGGGGATGAATTGCTTCTTTCAAGTCTAAAAAGACTGGGATCACCCTTCGGTGTTTGACAGTATGGAATGAACAGCTTGGTAGGGACTAAGGAGGTGGGCAAAGACGTGGGGACTTTTGGTGAGTTGGGAATGGCGTTTAGAGGCTTGGCGCAGTGACTTGGGTACTCGTTTCCTCCATCTGGTCTCTCATTCTTTCACAAAGTTTGCGCTGTCAAGTAGGATCTCTTGACCATCCTATCATTGGAATAAATGCATATGTTTATTAACAACATTGGACTATACATTTTTTATCCAGATGCCTGTATTTAGTTCCATGTCTTTATTCATTTATTTGTTACTTGGAATCTATTCATACGTAGATCATATTGTGTTGAGCTTTATGCCAGTACAAAACTATTCTGGTTATGTGTAAATGAAAGCATTGGTCCTACCATTTATCTAAGGTTGTGTTCATTTATGATAAAAAAAAAATATATCAACCAAAGGTAACTTTATTTTCTTTCCCCTCCTAATACACTCATTTTACAATCAGGCAATCATAGTCGTGGAACATTTCTCCAGACCCCCTTATCTGTTGTTTATTTTGTTCTAGTGCAGAGAAACCCAATTAAGAATATTTGCTGTTTGTATCTTGGCCGATATAAAAGAATGGTGTGGTGACAATCCCTTATTGTAGTCTCTAAACTGCATTTCATCTGGCCCTGGCATTATTATATACACACAACCATACAATGCTTCGCCTACATAAAAAGAACAAACATAAGTGCAAAAGAAAAATTCTTCAGAGCAGGAAAAAAGACAATTCTATTTTTTTCTTAAAAGACTCTAAGTCCTTATACAATGATAGGCTAAGAAAAAAGATGGAGTGCTTCACGCAATTTTTGCTGCTTCTTGCATTCTGGTAACGCCTATTTGGCCATCGAATGGTGGTAGTATGACACCCCTAGAGGAAAAACAGTGCATAGATGAGATTAATGGTAACCCTCACTGTGATGCGTAGCCCTCATCTAATGTAAAGAAATCATTATATATTATTTATTTAATTTGTGGTAAGTTTGATCCCTGTTGGGTGAATGAGAAAGTGGGGCGTGTGGGTCTGCCTTTGGACATGGGAATCTGTCTTTTTCATTTACATGTACTCGTCATCATCACTTGCAGACTTGAAGCAAAGTTAATTAAAATAAATTTAGTTCATTGAAGTTCAGTTTGAGACTATCTATTCCAGTAACATCTTCAGACGTGTGCCTACTCTACGCAAGGATATTTAAATACATATATGAATATTAATGTTATTTGTAAAGGGTAATGACAATATGGAAATAATGGTATTATTAGAATTATTATTCGGCGGAATTCAACTTCATATAGACTCTAACAAACATTAAAGTAAATAAATTATGATATGCATTATCAAAGTTGAAGCATTAACATTTGCACTGGAAAATGATATTAATATGGTCTTAATGAAGTATTAATAAGAAGGCAATAAGATTAGATCCAATGTTGAGGAAACTAGCTGAGCGATGTCCAACAAGGACTGTCAGGTCCAATGAACAAATATCCACAAGTTGTCTCTGCACTCAAGGAGAAAGCGTCCAACAATCAAACTATTTATGATTATTGGATGGATTGTCTGACCCTGTTACAAAGTTAGCAATTTGACACATTTTATTTCTGATAATGTAATTACAGTGGTTGATAGTAATTACAGTGGTTGATAGGGGTATCTCCCCTACCAGTGAATAGTAGTGAGCAGAATATCTTCATATGTTAAGTATATTTCTTTTAACAAACTTTTCTTTTCCTTGAAGCTCTTTTTTTTTTATACAAGTCTTTTATTCATATAAATGTTAGGCTTGCATCTTATAATGATTGCATTCTAGGAGATCATATCTCTTGAAGGAAATTTATTAATTAGTTCACATACCATAAAATTATGGTTTAAGCGTAGAGACTAAATTTATTTCGATGATTTCTTTTTCCTAATTTTATTCTAGGGACATCTGTATTTGAATGCGAGCCCAGAAAACTATATATTAAAAGAAATAAAAAAATTAGATCTACTTGATAATTTATTTGGATTTACCTTGAGAAATCCATAGTCAACCATGTTTTAACTTACAGATTTAGTTCTTTAGAAATATATATAGTAATATTTAAGTACAGTTGCTGTGTTATGAATGTAAAATGGCTGTGAGAGTGTAGCCACACAAAGATTAGACGAAGTTGAAATGGTGTGAAGGTTATTGCCTAAATATTGCTGTTTGGTTGGCCTTCGATGTCATCATAGGTCTTCTATACTAATTTTGGGTTCCTTCTGTTGCGTAGGATTCAAATATATTAAAACCTTCATCTCCAATATTTCAATTTGCAGCATATGATCACAGTTCTATTTATGAGCAGCATAGTCTCACTGTAGGTCAAGAAATCTTAAGCGTTAGAATCTATTTTTTTTCAGAATAAATGGTTTAATAATTAATCTTTACGTGAGGGGGATAATGAGTATAATATTAAAATTGACAGGGCTGATTGCAAAAAAAAAAAAACTGCTCTCAGGTCCTTATGAACACAAACAAATCCCTTCTGGGTTATACTCATCTACTCTCTAGCTTTCCAGAACATTTTAAAGTTTTAAATTTGGTTAAGGAACATGAATTCTAGGATTGTTTTAAGACAGCTCAGTTTTGTTGAAGAACTAATCACTTGCATTGGAATTTTTATTTTTATTTATTTTTGCTTCATTTATTATATTCTTGAAGTGATTTTAATATAATAATAATGTGTGATGGATCCCTTTTACCAATTGTATATAATATATATATAAAGAGAGTTCCATATAATTAAACTTATTGTTGTATATCACATTTTATATGTATAATAAATTATTGAAGTTATTAAAAGTTGTTAATAAAATTATTAATATTAGTCATGGTTTGTGACAGAAATTGATAATAATTTGATTATTGTATGTTGTTTTTTTTATTAAAAAGATATGAGAGATTATAATATGATGCCATTGTTTTCTTACTATTATGTCATTATCAATCTATTTTCATAAATAAATTGATGTGGGGCTTTCCACTAGAAACATGATATAGGCATATTCATCTAAAATACATTACCTCTCATGATTGTTATATAATGAAAATAGTGAGATTACTATATGTTTTCAAATGGGGATATAGTTCTTGAAATCTAATGCAAAAAAAAAAAAAAGAGTGAATGAGACATACTTACAGCATTAGTAAATATAACATGGCACATATATATAGAGTTTTTTTTTAATAAAAGTTTTCTATGTGAGCACTACTATTTATTTTGCTCTCCCTTATTTTTTTCAATTATAAGGGTTGAATATTGAGTTTGGGAGTAGATGAGGGTTGTGTGTGCGTCATCTAGTTGCTTTGGATTTATTTATTTATTTATTTTTTGAAGTAGCATGTGTGGGTCTAGCCATGATCCTTTACCTTGAACTACTATTACCTATTATTCCAGTGTGGACGGGTGTTGTGGTTGTCGTTGGAGTTGATGTTGAGCCATCATTTTAACTTGGTGGTTATATCCCTTTGTTGTCCAACCATGTGGGAGATGGTTGAAATCTTATTGTCGAACTACGGTTCCTCTGCGAATTATATACGTAGGCAAGGCCGTCAGAGACGAGCCCCCGAGGAATTAGGTCTGGCCCCTAGGCTTGTTCTCTTATTAAATATACTTAAAGATACTATTGAAATATATATTATATTTGCATAACTTGTGACTTGATCTAAGTTTGTGATTATTGATGAGTTCGTGGATCTAATAAAGTCTACCTTGGTGATGTGGATTCCATATCTCCACTTGAAACCCAACCTTGAATGTCAAAAACAAATGTGTAGATGGTTGAGTCCTTATAATTTATTGGTCAAAATTTGAAATTTGTGTTTTGTTCTTAACTGCATTTTGGTGGAAATTTTTGGGCATTACACAATCATAGATGCATTGCAAAAAAGAGAGGATGCATATGGTATAATGGAATAAGTAAATACATGTAAATATAGTTTTAGTTTTATTTTGTCCTTTTAAATATATTAAATACATGTTTCGATATTGGTCGAGTGTGTTATTAGTTGAAATTGATTTAACTTGTCCTTTTATAGATCCTTAATGCATAATCACAAAAAGGATATAGTCCATGCAGATTCAACCTAGATAACATGGAATACTTCATAAAAATAGGTAATTATTAGTTAAATTATATTTAAATACATGTTTCAATTACATATTGATATTGCTTGTACATTTATAGTTAAATTTGATTTATTAACCTTTTTTGTATCCTTAAGCCATCATTGCATTGATCTCATAATTTGAAACAAAAAGGAGAGGATGTCTGGATTCAAGCTACACACATGTGTGGAATACTTTTAAATGCAGGTACTTGAGTTGTGTACATATAGATAGTTTTATATAAATTAAAATATGTATGTTTTGATGATTTCATTGATATTGCTTGTACCTTTTTTATATCAGGTGGTGTGAAGACCTACTACATTTTAGGCACAAGTTTGAGATGTTCTTGAGATGGCATATCCAAATTTTGTAAACATTTTTTTGAGATGACATATATGTACATACATACTTACATAATTAAACATACTCTATGTACTTTTATGTATCAAAATCGATATTCTATATATTTTTTTTGTTAAATGTGCATGTTTTCCTACTTTGAAACTTTATATTTGATTGTATAATCACTAAATATCATGCATACATTATTGTTAAATCAATTATATCCTTAAGACATTGTATTATGACCCCTTAAGACATACCCTTAATAAATTCTATTATGACCCCTTAAGACCCCTTAAGACATTCCCTTAAGACATTGTATTATGACCCCTTAAGACATCCCCTTAAGACGTTGTATTATGACCCCTTTAGACATCCCCTTAAGACCCCTTAAGATGTATTATGACCCCTTAAGACATCCCCTTAAGACATTGTGTTATGATGACTCACCCTAAAACTTATAATACTTGTTAATATCACTTAATATTTATACTCAATTATACTCTTCTTTGATCCCTTTAAGACGTCGTATTATGACCCCTTAAGACAACCTATAATTAGTGTTGGATGCTATTATTTGTTTTGATAGTTTATAGATTAGTATTTGATGCCATTATTTGTTTTGACAGCTTATAGATTAGTATTCAATGCCATTATTTGTTTTAACAGCTTATAAATTAGTATTGGATACCATTATTTGTTTTGAAAACTTATAAATTAGTAGCGGATCTCATTATTTGTTTTGACAGCTTATAAATTAGTGTTAGATGTTATTATTTATAGAATTTATTAATGCTTTTATTCTCTAATCTTCTATGGTATTGTTTATTTCTTAAAATTTTATCCTTTATGGTATATAAATGGATTGCTTTTGTTTGTAAATTATGACTTATTGACTAATTCTTGATTGGCATGAATTGAATAAGTTCATTGACCAATTATTGCTAATTATTGAATGTACATATCATTTATACCATGTCTGAGATCACTAAATTTGTAAAATATAAATATTAAAATGCCCTATATTAATATCATGTATGAGATCACTAAATTTCACATTAATGTCCTATATTAATGTATATACTATGAACGTAAAATGCATAAATGAACATGTGTAAATTAAAATTTCAAACAATAATAAAGTCCATAATTTATGTAACGTATTAAGTGCATGAAACCAATATATTAAGAGCATGAAATAAATTCCATCAGATTACAACCCATGAACTAAAGTCCAACTAAGTACTTGAGCCATGAAATATAAATTCCAACAGAGTACATGAGAAACCAGAAATAGATGTAATACCCCTCCGTGTCGGTTGTTCTGAACTTTTGTGTGAGTATTTGTGTGTGCTTCATTGATTACTATGTTATTTGATTGTGTGGAAAATATAATATGTTAGTAGTCATGTTTAAATAATTAATTAGATCATAAGTGAAATTGCAAGGTTATTTAAAATATAATTAGGAATTAAAATAATAATCAATTAAATCAAATCAAATGATTTACAACAAATGATCAAATTAAACTAATTCGTTAAAAGTAAAAGTGATATTATTAGATAAATTGATTTAAATTGTTGAAGTTAATAATAATTATGAACAAATAATCTTGAAAAGATAATTATTATAATAAGAAATTTAATGGATACTTATTTAGAATCTTGCAAATGGTCGATTTTAATTATTTTAATGTGGAAGTAATTAATTAATAATGTGTTGTGAAGATAATGAATATATATTTAAATAAAAGTGCATTTTTTTGTGGAGTTAAATTTATTTAGTTTTAATCAAAATGCATGATAAAAGAAAATGAAATATAAATACTTGAAAAGGCAACAAAAGGGAATTAAAGGTATTAATAATTATTTTAATTTATTTTCTTGAGATGTGACCTTTGGTATTCTCGGGAAGAGGAAATTGAAAGGGTTCTTGGGCATGGATTTTAATAGGGGGTTTTCTTTGTTTGAGGGGGTGGTTGGAATTCTGGAGAAAAATTATTTTCAATACTTATTCTTGTTCTGTTTGCTGAAGAAATCATAAAAGAAGAAGGTTGGGATTGAAAGAGAATTTGGGGAATCTGTTGCTGGGAACAATCGGCAGCGAGGAATTGGTTATGCAAGGGGGATTAAGCTTCTACAAATCTTCTTCAAACACAGGACGCCAGGTTCTTTTCTTTTCAATTAATTATTTTCTGTAGCATCAAATAAAATGGAAATTGTTTTCTGTGTATGAAATTTTCATCTGGGGTTGGAAATCAAATATTTGTGAAAGAAAATCTATTGGGGTTATTATTTAATCAATGAAAATTTAATCAGGGATTGGGATTGTTATTTGTCAAAATAGAATTTCTGTGGGATTCTGGGCTGTTGTTTATTGAAAGGGGGTTTTGCTTGAAATCTGGAAATGAGCAGTATTTCTGTTGTTTCATCTTTATATATATATATATATATATATATATATATATATATATATATATATATATATGTTAAAGAACAATTTCTTTCCAATGAATTTATGGGATTATGATATTCTCAATATGCATGTATGTTGCAAAATATTTCTCCTGTTTCAGAGAACAGTGATTATTTTTCTCTGTTTTCAAAATGTTCAGATTCCTGTATATATGTATATATATATATTAGATATATATATATATATATATATAAATATATATATACACATTTATTTATATATATGTTAAAATATTGAATGGAAATTAAAATTTAATTGAAAACTCGCTATTTTATTCCCCGTCGGCACTGTTCATTGATTTATGTGTTGGTATTATGTATTTTGGCTGTGTGGGGGTTCGGCTTCGGCCGTACCCACCACCCCATCGACGGTACCGTGTGACAGTCTGCGGACTGTCCACGGCAGTCCGTAGACTGCCCACGGCCGGGCGGCGTTTATTCCCGTGCCTGCGTATGGGTTAAAATGCCCATTCAAATTTGTAAAGCGCGAATTTATATTTTTTATTTTCTGTGCGAAATTTACTTTTGTAAATATATATATGTATATATATATATTTATATTTGTATATATACTTATTAATTCATTTATTCAGATTGCACTGTTTAAACTGTTGCTGTAACCATTTAATTTTATCAGTAAATATTCTGTTCTTTTTCTGGTTAAAATAAAACAAAATTTGGATTATAGTAGAAATAATAAAATAGAAAGAAATCGGTGTCTGTTTGTTATTGATTTATTAAATTACAATTTTGAGAGGATGATTTAGTAGAAAAATCAATTGACAGCATTGTTTATTTAATTCTCGTTTTAGTGTGAATATTCTAGAAATAGAATTTATTATAGAATTGAATAAGTTATCTTTTTATGAGGTTGAGTCTTGTAGACTTGTTGGATTCTTAGAACAGATCTATTCTCTTTTACATTCCCTCCTCAAAAAGAATTAAAATATATAAATATGTAGTGGTTTTAAAAGGTATTTATGTGTGTAAATTTATTTAGATAGATTTAAGTTTTTAAGGTGGTAAGTTCTAATATGTAGTTTAAGTATTTAGAGTATTGTTATTATTGTCATTTTAAAGTATAGACAATTGGTCTTAAATGGTTTTCACAATTACTTTAAATATTGGAAGTGAGTGTTAAGTTAGTATGATGAAAGGAAAATGGAAATAATGTTTTGGACATAAGTAGTTATGAAATGATAATGAGTTAACTACCCAACTATTAAGTAGTTTTCAATTATGTTGATAAATGAAAGGGGAAATTTAAATGTGTGGGCAGGGTTAGAGATTGATTATGATATTCTCGAATTGGATAGTTTATTGGTGAAAAGGGATTTTAATCTTTTGGAAATTGATTTCCTCTATATTCATTTAATGGTTGCTTTGTAAGTTCTCTTTATGGATAAGTCTTTTAGAATACTTGTGATGGTTATCATGAATTGTTTTAGTATGGGTAAGTTGTAAAGTTATTTAGTTCTGGTCGTTAATTGATTGGTTAATAAATATTGTTCTCGATTGAATTTTTGGTTGTTGTTTATTATGTAAGTGTTTTTGTGGAGTTGTGAGTGGTTGAGTATTTAAGGTGTTCTTAAATTTGGTGCCTTGGATGCCTGGTTGCATGCTTTTACCTCTGTTGTTGAAGGATTGTTTTTGGATGGTTCCATGTTGGTGTGAATGCCTTTGGAGGTTAGTTTTGATTTAAGGAATCCTTTGTCATTTAATTTGTGTTGCAATGTAATTGGGAACTTGTATTTTGTTGATGAGTTATGGGTAGTTGATCTTCTTGGATTTCTGATTTATTTTGTATCAAAGTTGTTTATGTAGTCTGGATGGGGTTGTTGATCTTATTTTAATGTATTCACTCATTATATTTGAATTGAAAATAGTTCTGGTGGCCTTGCAATTATTGTTGTCATTGCTATGTTGTTGATTTTATGAAGGTGATTTGTGTACCATTATAAGGGGGTTCTTGTGAGGAGAAAATTGAGGTCTCCCGTGGAATGCCTAGTGGTGGCTTTTGGTTTCATTAAGTGATTTCGTTGAATTAAAGGTTGATTTTCTTGTGCGTTTTCCTATTTGAGGTAACCCCATTGTTGATTTGCGGATGGGTCTTGATGAACCTTTCCCTTTTTATGGCTTTTCTGATTTACTCACATATTTGATGAAATTTTATCCTTGTGTTGGAATTATTGGAGAAATACTCATGTTGCTTCACTTTACCCTTGTTTGTGGGTTTTCATTCTTTTGGCTTCCAGAGGCTTGAGATGATTGTTAATTGATGTTTTCTCTCTTTATGTGCCCTTGATGTGGCAAGTGTTTTGGTTTCATGATTTTAAAAAGGGTTGTATGGGAATTGTTGAGACTTTGATTATGTATTATAGCGAGATGGGTAATGCCTCGCATGCTTCTCAGTTATGATCTAATGTTCTTGTTATGTTGTACAACCCTTGGTTTCTTGGTTTTAGTTTGATGTTGTTGGGTCTCTAGGGAGAGTGGCTCCTCGTGGGGGTCGGTGCCCCATTTAAGGGGAAGGGCACAGGATAACCCACGAGTGAGTTGGTAATCAAGTGAAAACCTAATAATTAACTTAGGATGGTTGGGTAGTAATATCATTATAAGATTTAAAAATGGATGCCTCATCTTCATTAGTGCTTCCGCAGACTAATGGAAGGCTGAGAAGGCCGTGGTTGGCAAGGTCATGACCTCGTCTTCACGAGAGGTTTACGGCTCCGCATGAGTCACCCTATGGACCGACGCCTCCAGTTGGGAGGAAGGGCACAGGATAGCCATAGATGGGGGCCGACGCCTCCAGTTGGGAGGAAGAGCACATGATAACCCATGTAGGACTATGCGATGACACTCTCCCCTAGTTGCCCAGGTATTTTTACTTTATTGTGTTCCTCTAGAAGTAGGTTATGGGAGTTGGTTTAGATTTTTGTTTGAATTGATTTAAATTGATTATTGTTTTAATACATCTTTAGTATACTTTATGGTCTTGTATGATCTCATTTATGTTTGATTTACGATCTTGTATTTTTATGGTACTGTGATATAATGTTATTGTATTGTTTAATTGCAATTTGGAATTGTATTATGTTTATTAATTCAGTTTGATTTGGAAGTGTTTCATGATCATCCTTTGGTTACTTGTTTACTAGTCATTGCTTTGATTTATGTGATGGGATTTATGACTTTAAGTTATTATGTTGACTTTTGTGTGTTGTTGATTATGTCATTGTAAATCTTGAGTTTTATGATACTTTTGTATGTTGTTGAGTCTTGTGGTTCCGTGTTTGGATGATTTTGGTTGAGGTCTCTTTCTTGTTAGCTCCTAGCACGGGGGGTGGGTCTTCGGACTCACATGGTCGGGTGGAACGTGCTAAGCACCCCATTGGGTCCCCAGTCGAGGATCGAGAGGTGCGGATTGGTGCGGTTGCAGCGACTCCAGAGTTGTATCCGTCATGGAGCCAGTTTTCATCTATTCATTTGTATCATGATTCTTGTTGTATGGTTTCCGTGCATATTGGAAACACTTTTGTATCATTGTACCTCTTGAGGATTGTACTGTAATGTAATGTTAAACTTGGTGTGGATATTGGCCGTGGCAGTTGTTATTCATTGTGTTAAGTTAATTATGCATATGTTGTATTTATGTATTCAGATGGTTTCTTATCAATGATTATCATGTATGCGTTATATTTTGTTAATGTTTATCTTGTTATGGATTATATCTTTGGATTTTATTCTTTATTGTTGTTGTGTGGATCTCATCTCGTAATGACTCCTCGTGTACCCCAAGGGATGTATGTGTTAATGAATCTGCTTAAATGAAATTCATGTCATGTCTTAATATGTTTTACATGTATGTTATGTTAATTCAAAAAAAAAAATAAAAAAAAATTGTGCTGTAATTTTGTTTATTGTCCTTTGGGGTTCGCACGACGGGGCGTTACACTTAAGACATTGTATTATGACCTCTTAAGACATCCCCTTAAGACGTTGTATTATGACCCCTTTAGACATCCCCTTAAGACCCCTTAAGATGTATTATGACCCCTTAAGACATCCCCTTAAGACATTGTGTTATGATGACTCACCCTAAAACTTATAATACTTGTTAATATCACTTAATATTTATACTCAATTATACTCTTCTTTGATCCCTTTAAGACGTCGTATTATTACCCCTTAAGACAACCTATAATTAGTGTTGGATGCTATTATTTTTTTTGATAGTTTATAGATTAGTATTTGATGCCATTATTTGTTTTGACAGCTTATAGATTAGTATTCAATGCCATTATTTGTTTTAACAGCTTATAAATTAGTATTGGATACCATTATTTGTTTTGAAAACTTATAAATTAGTATCAGATCTCATTATTTGTTTTGACAGCTTATAAATTAGTGTTAGATGTTATTATTTATAGAATTTATTAATGCTTTTATTCTCTAATCTTCTATGGTATTGTTTATTTCTTAAAATTTTATCCTTTATGGTATATAAATGGATTGCTTTTGTTTGTAAATTATGACTTATTGACTAATTCTTGATTGGCATGAATTGAATAAGTTCATTGACCAATTATTGCTAATTATTGAATGTACATATCATTTATACCATGTCTGAGATCACTAAATTTGTAAAGTATAAATATTAAAATGCCCTATATTAATATCATGTATGAGATCACTAAATTTCACATTAATGTCCTATATTAATGTATATACTATGAACGTAAAATGCATAAATGAACATGTGTAAATTAAAATTTCAAACAATAATAAAGTCCATAATTTATGTAACGTATTAAGTGCATGAAACCAATATATTAAGAGCATGAAATAAATTCCATCAGATTACAACCCATGAACTAAATTCCAACTAAGTACTTGAGCCATGAAATATAAATTCAAACAGAGTACATGAGAAACCAGAAATATAGTCCATGAAATAAACAAATATAACCCATAAAATCATGTTTCTAGGTCATGTATTGTCTCTATAATCAAGAGACCTCTTCACGCCATGCGGACTACGTGAATGCCCTGAAACACTCTATACAAGAGAAAGATGAAATAAAATGTAAGACAATGAAAAATGATTTAATGACAATTTAATTTATAATTCATCATAAAATTAAATTACCATCATATCTGCGTCTAGATGCTCTGGTGCACCTAAAGCAACCTCTAAATTCTCTGAATCAATCTACATAAACAAGACAAAGAAAGTTAAAATTAGATGTACAAGTCTACAATTAAAAATGATTTAATTCAATTTAATTTATAATTTATCATATTTTAATTGTATCATATTTTGAGGTTGTGCACCCTCTTCTCTAGGACCTATCTATACATGCTCAACTACAAGATATTTCTCATGCTATAAAAGAAAAATAATTTTTTAAAAAGCTCATATTATGTATATATTCAATTTAAAATTTAAAATTTAAGTTATATTCAGAATATGTAATTTATAATTGACTTTAAATATAATAAAAAATTTAAATTACCATTTGATTTGGAGCCTGCTTTGCATGTCCTTCTGGTGGTGTAACTATGTATGGGTCAGGGCTAAAAGTGACACTAACAAAGTCCTACAAGATCAAATTAAAGCATGTATACTTGAATTAGGTTAATATTATATATATATATATTCAAGTTTTCATATTTTGTGTAGAATTTTTTTAAACAACCTAAAAATCAGAGGCCTCACGAGTAGCCACAACATCAAATGTTTTCCCGATGCCTATTCTCATTGTGGTATCAACCTAGACATACATACATAGACATTTAACACTTATAATATTTACAAGTGTACATGCATGTATTTCATATATAGTGAATTCAAAATTCATAATTGTAACTATACTAATGTAAACTTTAGAACAATTTACACTATGAATGTACATGCCCCTGATCTACGACGCTCGATAGTGGAGGAGTGCTCGAAAATCCCTTAGGTGGAATCAACATGGAAGTCGATTGACTCACCTAAACCAACATAAATATTTCAAACATATATGTGATTCAATTATAAATTTAAAACTCAAGTTAAAAATGATTTCAAATATAATTTTAAAAATTGAAATCAAAATACCCCATAAGGGTTGCCGAGTAGGACTGGTGTCGATGTATGTACTCGTGGAACAGATGATTGCCCTATCATTAGTGTCATTTGTACACCAAATAGTTTGATTGTTAAAATGTATTGCAAACTTTTCTTTGATATATACATCCATCAAAATTCTTATAAAATGAACATGTAGATGCATATTTATACCTGTGTCATGTAGTGTCCTCGAGGTGATGGTCTACTGTAAGAAACTCTACAAATGAATTGATGCGACCAGATGAACCACCTGAATCTCCACATCCACCTGAACTAGGTGTGGCTTGATTAGGTCCATAGCATACTTGATGACAACTAGTACATATATGGGGGAAAGACCTCGACACTCCTACAGTGGTACTCGGACCAGCTCCATAAAAACCTCTTCCCTCATCATCATCTCTATGCTCCCCACCCATTATCGTAGAAGCATGTTGATCAAGGTCTCCTGCAAGTGTACTAAGGGAACCTAATGTCGAGACTAGAGCTCAATGATGCACAGGTGCGAGAATGGGAGGACCAAGAGCAACAACAAGGGGTTGTGCATGCATGGGGCATTGGGGATCAACCCTTGCCCCTAACCTCTGTTTTGGCATGCTGCCACCAACACCCTGAAATGATTTAAAATCAAAATAATTGGGCTTTTTCCCCATAACAAACTCTACATACAATTTTCTCAAAAAATACAATGGGCACTCCCAATTAGCATGTGGGGGACTATCAAAAACCATATACCATCAATCCCAAAAATGTGCACTCATCTATGGATATATGCACCACCTCATGGATATTCTAGATTTGTTGGGAGGAATGGTTTGTCAAGTAACGGGGTCGAGAAAGTAGGGGGCTAGGTGGGCTTTCATTATTTTAAGGTCTAAAATTTGTTTGTAAGAGATACCTTTAGCATAAAATTGCCTCATATGTTCTATGTCTCATCGATGCCTATCTAGATCAAAACCAATGGTCCTGATGGCATCCACAACATTTTGCATCACAGATGCAAAACATCTCACATGTGGTGGAATCAATGATTGACTCTACATATCATTGATTTGATTTTGTATGGATGCAACCTGATCATTTATGTGTGCTCGCAAGCTTGCCTCATCACATGTGATAGGTGTTGGAGGTGGCATATTAGGTGGAGGGGGAGGTGGATGTGGTTGTGGATGAGGTGGTGGATTGATGATATCATCAATGTTAAAATCATCCATGATATGAGTAAATGTGCACCTGCATTATTTATTATACAAAATTAACATACAAACTTAAAAAATTACAAGAAATAGTTAAATTTGAAATGCACATGCAAATTTATTTAAATAGGATGTGCATGCATATATTAAGATCATATAAAATTGAAACACACATATACATTGATTGAACTTGAGCATATGCATACAAAATTCAAAATTTAACATGTACATACATTTAAAATAAAAATATGATGCATAATTTGAATGCATACATCATTAAACTAAACTATGTACATACATACAAATTTTAAAATTTAAGAACTATATGCAATTTTAATACATGTGTACATACTAAACAATAAACTTGAAACATTCACAAAAAGCTCATTTTATGTCTAACACATATATATATTACAATTTTCCAGAAGGAGAAATCATGATCTAGTAGATAGTCATATAATAAATACTATTATAAATTCATCATTATAAGTTCATAAATTCATGTCACTAAAAATATCCATCTAGAACCAAAATCATAAATTCACATCACTAAAAATATCCATCTAGAACCAAAATCATAAATTCACGTCACTAAAAATATCCATCCAACCAAATTTATAAATTCATCACATAAAATATCCATTGTTCACCAGATTCATAAATTCATAACTATTTAAGATCATTGTCTTTTATTTAGAAACTATTGTGGCTCTCCACTGCATCTCTTCATTTCTTTGTGTTTTCCTTTTTAGAATCAAAAGTTCTCCTCTCCTCTAGCCATTTTCGATGCTCATCTAAGATCCCATCCATAGCCCTGACAACATCAACAAGGGTTTTCATCCTAGATGCAAACATCCTCACAGGTGGTGCGACACATTCTTCATTTTGAACAATGTTGATTTGATCTTGGATGGTTCTAACATTGGCATTGATTCATGCTTGCAAACGAGCACCATCAATTTCAGGTGGTGGAGGTGGGGGTTTATGAGGTGGAGTGGGTGGAGGTGGAGGTGAAGGTGGTGGATATGGATGGCGTGGAGGTGGATTGCGAATATTGCGAATATTATTGAATCGATCCATGTGATCTTTAAGATATGAGTGTTCACTTGCATTAGATTTGTAATTTCAAAATGTAAGATACATGTTTAGGAAATACCTTTAAACCATTCAATATAAATGGCCTAATTGAATACAAATGATAAAATATGTAAGCCTCATTTATGTCTAAGGCATGTTACTTGAATGGAAATACAATTAACTATTAATATAGGACAATTTATGAATGCTATAGGGTTTACAATTTAGAGTTTAAGATTTAGGTTTTAGGGTAATAGGATGGCTTAAGGGGATCTATGTAGTAAGGTCCTAGTACAAAATGACATTGATTTTAAGTGAATAAAATTTGGTGAAGATGCCCAAGGCAACCAAATTTCATTAAGGTCTAAGGCAACTTCACCAAATTTTATTCACTTGAGCCATGTCATTTTTTTCTAGGAACTTACTAGACATAGATCCCCTTAAGCCATTCTATCACCCTAAACCGTAAATTAATCAACCTAGATCATGATTTATCTCATTTATATTATAATCTTGCACGATCTTATTATCGTTAAATTTGGTTGCCTTGGGAAACTTCACCAAATTTTGAGAACTTATTTGATCCCCTTAAGAAATGCCATATTATGACCCCTTAAGAAATCAATTTATGGTTTAGGGTGATAGGATGGCTTAAGGGGATCTATGTATAGTGAGGTCCTAAGACAAAATGACATGGCTCAAGTGAATAAAATTTGGTGAAGTTGTCCAAGGCAACCAAATTTCATTAATATCCTAAGAAAAAATGATGGCTTTAGGGTTTAGGGTTTAGAATTTAGAGTTTAGGGTTTAGGGTGATAGGATGGCTTAAGGGGATCTATGTCTAGTGAGGTCCTAGGACAAAATGACATGGCTCAAATGAATAAAATTTGGTGAAGTTGCCCAAGGCAACCAAATTTCATTAAGAGCCTAACAAAAAATGATGGTTTTAGGGTTTAGGGTTTAGAGTTTAGAGTTTGGGGTTTAGGGTAATAGGATAGCTTAAGGGGATCTATGTAGTAAGATCCTACGACAAAATTACATGGCTTAAGGGAATGAAATTTGGTGGAGTTTCCTAAGGCAACCAAATTTCATTTTAAGGTCCTAGGACAAAATGAATGCTTTAGTATTTAGGGTTTAGATTTTAGAGTTAAGGGTTTAGGGTTTACGGAACTTAGGGTGAAGTTTTGGTGTCCCTTGGAATATAATGAACTTGCAAGTTAGTGAAGAATATTTTCTTGTGGAACAGTTGATTGAGATAGCTCTTGTTTCAACTGACTAACCTAGATCATGAAATCTCATTCATATTATAATCTTGTACGATCTTATTATTGTTAAATTCGGTTGCCTTGGGCAACTTCACCAAATTTTGAGAACTTCTTTGATCCCCTTAAAAAATTTCATATTAGGACCCCTTAAGACATAAATTTACGATTTAGGGTGATAGGATGGCTTAAGGGGATCTATGTCTAGTGAGGTCCAAATTTAGTCATATTGCGACCTATCATCATGTACCTCCCCCCTTCCCCATGTAATAGGTACCTTAGGTGTTAAATGGTTCCATCTTGGTCTCCTTATTGATGCATTTCTATCCTTCCACATCCATATATATAGTATCAAAATATAGGTAATTTTTTGGTTATCATCTCCCTTAATTGGTAAAGAACCCATTATGCAAGGATGGGTGGATTATTATCTAAGATCACATCTTAAAAATCCTATAGAGGTCATGGTATGTGTTTCTTAATACATATATTCCCATACAAACCTCTTTCCATGTATTATCAACTATCCTATAATAGACACCTTGCTAAAATTTCATATGATATATACCCAAGTGTTTCCAATTGAAATTGCCATAATTATACTTTTATGGTATTCTAGATATTCATAATAGTTTTCATAAATCTACCAAATAGACCCATTCTTGACATTGAACCTGCATAATTTTAAGTATCTCCAATGAAAGAAACTCATATCACTCTGACTCGAACTCTCCTATCTTGTGGATATAATAGAATAAAGTTTTCTTCCAATGATTTAGATCCCTATTGATCATGTAGGTGTCATAGAGAGTGATCATCCACTCTTCATAAACTTGTAGAAACCAAAAGGTTTTATATTATGTGTTCCAATAAGTGAAAACATTACAAAAAGCTCTAATGGATGGTGACAACAAAGGGTTTTTTAAGACAACCAAATTTCATTTTAAGGTCCTAAGACAAAATGAATGCTTTAGTGTTAAGGGTTTAGATTTTACAGTTCAGGGTTTAGGGTTTAGCGAACTTAGGGTGAAGTTTGGGTGGCCCTTGGAATAATGGACTTGAAAGTTAGTTCCAATTGGAAATCCATTGTACACTTGGATTTACGAATTTCCTAACTAAATTTGCAAACAAACATTGATAAAATTTATGAATTGTAACTATTCTTTAACATATTGTTTTCTAATCTAATTATAATTTAACATTGAAACTAAAGTTTAACATATCATTTTCTCCATACAATGCAAATGAAATATAAAACATTTAAGCAATGAAAATGAATTTTCTTGAGCTTGAAATTAGGGTTTCCAAAATAAAAATGATTTGTTCGATTTCAATTTAGGGTTTTAGCAAAAAAAATTGTTTCAATTCAATTTAGGGTTTCAATTTCTAAGCAATTAGGGTTTTTAATGCAATTTTTTCGTTTCATTTCAAACTAGGTTTTTCAAATTCATTTTTTTTTGTTTGATTTGAATTGTGGGTTTCAAAAAGCTTGATTAGGGTTTCTAAATGCAATTTTTTTATTTCATTTCAATTTCTAGGGTTTTGAAATGCAATTTTTATTTCATTTCAATTTCTAGGGTTTTGAAATGCAATTTTTTTGTTTCGTTTCAATTAGGGTTTTCAAATACTTTTTTTTTTGGTTTGATCGAACAATTTAGGTTTCAAAAGCTAAATTATGTTTCTAAAATACAATTCAAGGTTCATTTCTATTGAGAAATCTTCAGGTTTCATTGCATTTTTTCATCTATTTCTACAATTCCTCATTTCTACTATAACAGGAAATAAAATGCTTAAAACGTCAAATAAATTATAAAAAAATGCTAAAATCAATTATTGTATTGACAATTTCAATAAAAAAATGAAAAAATGCAAAAAAATGGGGGTGGACGGGTACTTGGAGACTGTTTGTGGAGCTCAATGTCGCTCAGAACTCAGGATCTCGTGCATAGGTAAAATGCAGTTTGTTTGTTTTTTAAAAAATAAATACCATTAGGAAATAGGATCTCGATTTGTACAAAACAGGATCTCGTTTCGTACTAATCGGGATCCCATTCCCTATCCGTCGGTTCAAGATCCATTAACAAAAGGGATCCTGATTTTTAAAAAGCGAGATCCCATTTTACATTTAGGCTTAGGATCCTGAAGCTAAATGAGATCCCGATTTTTAAAACTCGAGATCCCGTTTATAAAAAAATTGAGATCCTGTTTTTGTAATGTCGGTTTCATTTTTTTGGCTAAGGCAAAAACTTCCACGTTTCGTGGACTCAACTTTGTGCACTTACCCACACGTGTTCCTACATTATTTGAATTAATGAAAAACTCTAGTTGTAATAAAGATGAATAAATATTATCTCTAAATTCGTGAACCTAACTACAATTATATTTGATTGTTGTAATGAACTTTGTGATCTTTTTTTACCCGATATGTCTATATGTACATACAAGAGAAAGGGGTAAGATAGGAATTGAATACTTTTGAATTAGTTCCACACTTAGAAAATGTTAGTGAAGACTAAATTCCATATGCCACATCTAATGTTTATTTACAATCCTTAATCACAACTACATTAATAATCTTGAGTTCTTGTACTTGTTTCATAACTAAATTTTATAGTGAGAGATTCATTTCATCATGTCCAAAGGCTTATACATTGTGGCTAACAATTTTTATTTAGTTGATTTTAAAACGCAATGCTATCATAAGGATACATGTTTCTATGCAATGAAGACAAGGAAAATAGTTTTTAGAAAGAATCTATAATGTTGAACTTTAAGAGATGGATTATTCCTAGAAATTTATTTAGATGGCTTCTTCCTTAGAATTTATTAGGTCCCATCCCAATTTTAGGTTCTTTTTTTTCTAATTCCAATATTATCCAACTATTAATTTGTTGGTTTCCTTAGCAACATTCAGTCTCTTATTTCATGTTGAATGAGAAGTACTTATTTTGCAATTGATTTTAATATTTCATTTTTCATTTTGTTGAGTTCTCTCTACTCTCAATTCCTTGCTCTTTTTCCTCCATCTTAGAGCTTAGTAACTCATATATAAACTACTCTCATCCTTCTTATACCATCTTCTCTCTTCTTCTTCCTCATGGTTGAAGTTAAACTGTTCCACAATTATAAAAAAGTATTTTGTATTGATACACTACAAAAGACTAACTTTTGAAATTTAGCTTTCTTACTACTTGTGTCAATAGAGTAGCTGCATGAGCAATACCTAATCAATCTCAAAATTAAACCTAAAAATTTATCCTTAATGGCCCACTAGGCCCTTAGATTTAAAGCATGCTTTAATACCATATAGGATAGCCAATGGACTTGGAAAAAATTAGACTATTTATTTAATTAAACTTCGTAAGTTTTTTCTCACATTATATATAGGAATGTGGTCTTACAAAATCAATAAATACCTATGAAAATTCATCCAAAAATTCTCTTGGATCAACATACTTGGATTCTTGGGTTTAATAATAACATTGAGCTTAGGTATTCATGTTTAGGTCTTAAAAATTCCTCATTTTATCTTAACATAGGGTGATATCTAAGATATGGGCCTTAAGACAGGATATAATACAAGTCAATCCATCAAATTTTAATAGAATCCATATGGGAACACATGGCCAACTATGATTTGTACATTCTCACATTCATGAAATCCCAAGAATATTTGGTATACATTAATTTTAAGTTTAATATTTGACATATTTTTTCTTATGTTTAAATTTAATACAAACACATAGCATGCACTAATTATTGGGAGCTTGGTTTTGGAACTTAAATGATTTATCTCTAGGTTTTGTCAACCTAAGAAGCCTACTAACTTTGACTAATTTGTGCACTCAAGTTTGAAATTACTAACAATTAGCTTCTAATTCTCATCTATCTATGAACACATATATGTGAAGATTCACTCTAGAACATAAGTGGATATAGATTTAGTTAGGGCATCAATAGTTAGAAAATCCGCTAGTATTTTCTACAAATTTGGGAACTTCAAATTTTTTGACATGTGTAGGCTCTTAGTTCCAAAAATATTAAGACATCATGAACAATAACATAACATGGACATAAGAACCTTGAAAATTTTGAGTTATTAAAGCGCTCAATTTCAATCTTAACATGTGATTATATATACAATTTCCTACACATATAGGTATTTATAAATTTGATTTTACTCAAGATCTCAAGTTTGGATTTGAAACTTTTTTATTGCTATAACTCCTAGTGGATGTGAGACTTCTTTTAATTTCAACTTAACATAATTTCATTTCTTTTCTTTTTATAGGGACAACATTCAGATTCCCACTTAGAGGATGGGCATCACTGCATGATTAACTTTGGTCAATCAATGACTTAGATTTCACTTGATAGATTAATTAATAAGGTTTTTTCTTGAATTGGGACTCTTTTCAAGGTTTCTTTCCTCTTTGGGACATATTTCCAATATGGATCTACTCTAAGACATCAATAGGGAAAAAAATCTTAAGGAATTAATGGTTAGGATTCATTACAAAAATATCTTTCAATATTAAAAAGGAAGCTAGTCTCAAAGGATAGTCTTGACGGAGAAGTCATCATGAAGGGAATCTAAGACTAATTAAATAATTAATTCAAGCAACAACCTCCCATACTTAAATCATTTAGACTTTAGATCATTGAATCTTGCAAAGATCCATAAGATAGTGGTTCTAGTCTAGGCTATTAGAATTTACCTCAAATATTTTTGTTAATACTTCCTTTGATCAATTCTATTTTTTAGAGGGGCAACATTCATACTTCCATTTAGAAGATAGGCATCACTACACACAATTAACTTTGGTCAATCAATGCCTTATATTTCACTTGATAAAGTAATGAGTATGGGATTTTCTTAACTTAGGACTCTTGTCAAGGCTTCTTTCCTCCTGGAGACATGTTTCAATTGGATACTTACTCTAAGACATCCATGGTCAAGAATTTTCTTGGGGAATTGATGGTTAGGAGTTATTAAGAATTGGAAACAAAAATAGGCTTCAATATTGAAAAGGAAGTTGATTTTAAAGGATAGTCTTGATAGATAAATTATCATGATGGAACTCTAAGATTTATTATAATTAATTCAAGCAAAAATCTCCCATACTTAAATTATTTAGACTTAGATCATTGAATTTTTACAAAGAGCCATAGGATGGTGGTTTCAATCTAGGCTATTAGAATTTACCTCTTAGTGTTTTTTAAATACTTCCTTTGATTATTTATATATGGGGTTTACATAGGCTTATACTTTATTGGTACCTTAGGAGTGGCCTTGAACACCCATCAATAATATTTTTGAATCTAGGGAATACATCTAATATAATATTGTACTTGATAATATATTGAGACACATTTTATATATTTTGCATGTTTTTCCTTACAAGTCTTATTCATAAACCACATATTTCTATGGTCACTTTCCTAGTTCATTATTCACTTAAGTTCTTGTTCTAACATATTTTAAGTTTTGGAAGTAATTTTATAGAATTCATCAAGTTCTTGTTCTAACATATTTTAAGTTTTGGAAGTAATTTTATAGAATTCATCAAGTTCTTGTTCTTGATATGGACTTACTCTAGCTAGTATTTTCCTTATGAAATTTAGTGAAACGGTCATGTGATTGTTGAATGCACAAGTCAAATGAGAGGGGGTGAATCAGTTGTACATTAAAACATCAAAACCCTCATTAACATTCAAATTACATTCATCCTTAAACCCTTAACAACCATTAAACCCTTATCATGCATCAACCAAATGTAAACATGAGAAATAGTAATGCAAACACATCCAAACACATGAGAACACCAAATTTATGTGGAAAACCGAAGAAGGGAAAAACCACGGTGAGGATTAGCTCATAATATAAAGTAATTGCAACACTGAATACAATAGACTCGCTATCAAAAGGCTCACTAGCCAAAAGAAAAGGACTCACTGCCAGGTTAGAAAGAAGAAGAAAGAAGACGATTATAAAGAGAAATCCATCTTAGAGCAATAGAAAGATCCACCATTGCTTCACTAGAACATTCACACTCTCTCTGTAGAATGTATACACCTTCTACTCACTACTTCCAATAGTCTTAGGCATTAAATATCACACTACATTTCATACTTTCACACTTCTCATTACTCATACATCCTCCATCAACTCAACACTTATATATACCATCTTCAACCTTGGAAACAATTCACAAAATCAGTTATTCACCTCAAACATATAAATCAAGTTAGGTCATCACAAAAATATTCCCGCAGTGAAAAGGAATCAAGCCAGACCATAACACACTTTAACTCAAACCCAAATCCACTCATACAAACATGCCACTCTTCCACAAATATTGAAGAATATCCATAATTAGTGTATTTACACCCAAGGTTGACCGAACCTGTGTAAATACCATTGAACATTCAAGTACACATTTCCTTTGATCTAAAGATGACTCGCAGACCACACACAACACTTAAACACAATTTGGAATATTCCATAAATACCCTAAAATCCAACAAATTCCTTTGCAACAACTTTCACCTGAAGAACATACTCATCCTACACACCCATTTAACTTTTATCATACTATAACACATGAATCCAACCTTGTGGAGCACCAAAATTTGAACGACTCATAATAAATAAATATATGAGCAATGTGAGAACACCCTCAGATCCACAAGACCAAAAACCACACTACAAATAAATGTGGAGCAAGACCATTTCTCCCAAACACCACTGCAATACACAGTTCACACACTGGTGAAAATAACTTTCTCTGCACAATGATCCAAAACCTAAAACTCAAGATATAACACCTTTGTTCATATCTTCAATCAACATATCTAAACTACATAAGCATATCTTCAACACAGATGAAATGTGGAGCAAAACCAGATCACTACTCTGGAACACCTCTCAACCACATTGTTTTCTCTTTTCTTCAATTTTTCTCAAAATCACATGGAAACAAAGCACCATAAACACATTCTCATCATCTTTAACACAAGTATTCATTACCACCACACTACTATATCAACTCAACTATTGCAAGTATGAAGGTGTTGTCATTGATGTCAACAAGTTTGTGTTGTCATTGGTGTCAATTGTGTAGTCGTTGAGAGAGATTTTTGGTTTGATTAGTTGATTATGTTGTCATCAGTTAAGTTACTAATGTTAATCTCTAGTGTTTCTTTGATAAGCTTCTAGTTTTGGTTGTGGTAGTAATAAAGATGTTGAGGATATTGAGAAAATTGATAAAAATAGGAAACAAGGTGTTGCAAAAGTGTTCTAATTTTGCTTCGCATTTCTTCTAGATTGAAGATCTACTTGTGTGATTTGCATATGTTTTTTAGAGGTGTTTAGAGTTTCTATATCCAAAACTTGGGCTTCTGGATCAATGTCTAGAAGAAGTTATGCTCACTAGTGTGTGAACTAGATTTGTAGTGTTTCCTACGAGGGTGTCTAGTAGAAATGTTTTTGCTCTACGTTTCTCCATAGTTGTGCTTCAAAACTTGTGTTTCTGAAGGTGACCTTATGGTGTTGATATCTTACCTCATTCAAGTGGGTTTGAGGTTTTACACTCTGGACGATGGTTTATAGAGTTACAATGTTTAACAATCTAGTTTGAGTGTACTAGGCTTGTACATTCTGAAGGTGTGAGTTGGTGCAAATAATTTGTTGGATCTCTAGCATTTTGTGGATTATTCTAGATTGTCTAGAAGCATGGTGTGTGGTTCTCAATTTTTCCTTGGATTTGAGGAAGTGTGCACTTCAAATTTTAATGGTGTTTGCATGGGTAACGGCTGACCTAGTGTTTACACTACATTTGAATATGTTTAAGTATAGATTAAGGTGTAGTGTGGCATGTGAGTATTGATCTAGATCCCAATTAAGTTTTGTATTGGTCCACTTTCATTCTTATCCACCACAGGAATGCTTAGTGCCCACCTATTTTTGAATTTGTAAAGTGTAAGTTGTGTGTATCCAACTTGAAGATGCTTTTCAATTTTTGGATGGTATAAATGCAAGGTGAGTTGATGCGAGATGAAGTGTGGAATAGAGCTAAGTATTGTGATGTGAAATACAGTGCAAGCTATAATGAAAGATTGTTGAATGTAGTGGGTTGAATGTATCTTGATCTCTTATGATTTGTGAGTGTTGTTGGAGATATTATGGTGGATTCTCTGTTCCATTGAGATCATGTTCTATGTGTAACATTCTTTCTTCTTTCTATTCTAGCAGTGAGCCTAGGCTATGAGCCCTTTTGGATAGTTTGTCCTATTTTGGTAGTGAGCCTCTTTGTACCAATTTTGCAATTGCTTATATTGTGAGCTAATCCTCACCATGGTCTTTCCCTCCTAGGGTTTTCCATGTAAATCTAGTGTTCTCTTCTGTATGGTGTTGTTGTTTCAATTTTTGTTATCTTCATTTCATGTTTAAACTTTATAATAGATTGAGGGTTTAATGTTCATGCATGTGGATCTGATTGTTGTTGAGGGTTTTGATGTTTTAATTATATACAATTGATTCTCCCCCCCCTCTCAGTTGTCATTTTCATTCAACAATTGGTATTAGAGCAAGGTTCCTTGGAGAAAAGCTTGACCATTTGAGGTAGATCTGAGATGGCGAACAAGAAGGATATCCCTATGTTTGATGGCACATACTATGCATTATGGAAGGTTGTTTGATTTACCTTGGATTTCATGTTGTAGAGGTGGTGAAGACTACATATACTATACCTACAAATGGACCGAGCACAAGTGATGAAATCAAGGCCTATGAAACAAATGGTAAAGTAAGGTTTGTCCTTTTGAGTAGTCTTGCAAACTTTGAATTAGTGAAAGTAATGGATTTGAAAACTACTAAAGAAGTTTGGGATAAGCTAGAAAGTATTTATGAAGGAGATGATAAGGTTAAACAAGCTAAGATGTAGAATCTAAAGACACAATTTGAGATCTTGCGAATGTTTGAAGATGAAACAATTACAAGTTACGTGCAGAGGGTTCATGAACTTGTCAGTGCAATGAGAGGTCTTGGTGCAAAAGTCAAAGAACCCAAAGTGGTAAAGAAAATTCTCATCACTCTTCTTGATTCTTATGGTGAAAAGGTTTTTTCTATTGACGAAGTTGCAAATTTTAATACTTACACTAGAGATCGGTTGTATGGCACACTAACTACACTTAAGATGAGAAAAATTGGTCTAAATAAAGGTGCAAAAGTGGAGACTACTTTCAAGGCTGGAAAATCAGAAAAAATTGAAGATTCAAATGGAGATTCAATCTTGATGATGTAGAAGCTAACTTTGTAAGAAGGATGAAAAAGGGAACCAGTACAAAGGTAAATTACCTTTCAAATGTTTTAGTTGTGGACAAATAGGTCACTATGCTTCAATATTTCCAAACAGAGTTGTGAATAATAAGAACAAAGGAAACAAAGGAGAGATGATCAAGAAAAGCTAATATGTTAGAGAAGATGTTGGCATTTTTGATGATGAATTTGATTATGGAGATGTTGATGATAATGAATGTCCATTATTGGCTTTAAAAGATGAATCTATTTCTGCTAACTCTAAAAAAATTGTGAAGGAAAGTGCTTTGGAGAAAAAGGATAAGACTGGAGGCACTTTCGTATCTTCTTTTCATGTTAGACAGGATAAGAACTATTGGGTTATTGAAAGTGGTTGCTCAAATCATATGATCGGAGACAAGAGTAAGTTTGTTAAACTTCAAAAATATGATGGACTTGTTAAATTTGGAGATGAGTTAGGTGCTAAGATTTTTGGAATAGGTTCAATAAGTTTTGATGGCAAGCATAATATTGAACATGTTTACTATGTTAAAGGTTTAAGGCATAACCTCTTTAGTGTTAGAAAAATGTGTAGCAAAGGGTACAATCTTATGTTTCAAGATGATGGATGTGAGATTAGAAAATGGTTCGGAATTGTGATTGCTACTAGAAAGAGGAAAAATGGAAATATCTATCAACTCAAGGGTGTTGATGGTCATTGTTTTATCACATGGGTGACAAGAACTCTATCAATCACATGGAGCTCCTTTTGTAGATAAAAATAAAACTATCTTTTGTGATGAGTTGTTTGTATAGATTCAAATGGTGACCATTAACATTTAGTTCCATTCAATAAAACTTCATAGTGTGAAGTTTGATTGTACCATTATCATAGATAACTTCAATCTTGTAAGGTCCTAGCCATCTAGTGTGAAATTTTCCTTTAAAATCCTAGAATCTAGAGTCATACATAAGTGCCTAGTCTCTTGGTTGAAATGACCACTTGTGAATTAAATGATCATGTCAAAGAGCATATTTTTTTAACTACCTTCGCATGAAATAAAGCCTCCTAACACATTTCATCTAAATAATGGAGTTGTTCAATCTTTTCTTTTTTAGCATCAATAAGATTCAAACCCGATTCTAAAGTAGTACTTAAAGCTTTAATTTTGAACTCAATAGGTAGCATGACCTTCTTACCATAAACAAGCTCTTAGGGTTTAAGACTAGTGATGGTCTTCCATGTTGTTTGATAAATCTATTCTACTTTAGGAAGTTGAGTTGCACAATATTTTCAATGAAGTGTTATTATCTTAGTGATGATGTTTTCAAGTTCTTGGTTAGTAACTTCAACTTGAATATTGGATTGTTGAGGGGATGGAGACTATTTGTGATGTTGAAACTCATACTCATGGATCAACTTGAAGTAATCAAATTAGAGGTAAATTGTGGGTTGATGCAAGAAGTTGGGTCCACAAAAAGCTCAAAAAGTGGAAGTGTTTTTAATATTTTTCAGAATTTGTCACACTTTGACTGAAAATTTAAGGCACTTACACAATGAATCTTAAAAAAAGTTTGTAATATGAAATTTAGAATTTTGAATCTAGTTTCCAAATATGTAATTTATTCAAATACCTAGATGATAGAAATTAAATTTGGATAGGGATGCATAAAAACCACTTTTAAAAGTCCCTATTTTTTTACCATACCATGCACGCGTATGGACACCACTTTTTGACCCAAATAAAAGTATTTTGCTAATTCCTTTTGGGGAAAGAGAGCTAACAACATGAAGATTGAGGAAAAAAATTTGTAATTATTTTGAATATTTATTGGCCTTAATTGTTGTTTTTAAAAATCAACGTGTACGAACAACATAATTGGACCTAAACTAACATTTTTTGAATATTTTTTTTCATTGTGTAGATAATTGTTTGAAGATTGATGCCATATAATTTTTTTACAAGAAACTTAACCAAAAAAAAGTTATTAAAAAACAAAAAAAGCCTGATATTTCAAGTTTAAGGACTAGTTTGCTTATAAATTAATTAAAAAATAACAAATATAATCCAATCTTAATAAAAATTATATATTTGGAAACTAGACATCATTTTCTCTAATGGGTTTTAATTTTATAGATTGATTGAGAAAAAAAGTCCATCAGCCATATTGCCAAAGTTGGACATTCTTCTTCAATCTACTTTAGTTTTTAGTTGCAAGTCAAAGGCTAAGGGTCAGGTTGCCAAGCCTTTCCTGAGCCTAAAATTGAGGCAACATGTGGATTGGGAATTCAAAATTTTAAAAACGCGTATGCGTTACAAAACGCATATGTGTTCTTTATGTTCTTGATTATTTAAAAAATTAAACTTTCTAGAAACGCGTACACATTTTGTGTTACAAAACGGGTATGCGTTTTAAAATGCCTATGCATTTTGTGTTACAAAACGTGCACGTGTTTTAAAACATGTACACATTTCTAAAAGGTATTTAATTTTTTAAATAAATGACTTGTATGTGCTATAAAACACGTACGTGTTATAACGCATAAGTGTTTTTTAGTGCATACGCATTTTTTTAGGCTCGGGTACTTGAAGCATAACACACATTTTTTGCGATTTTTTTTTGGCCAAAACTTCCACTCTTCGTGGACCCAACTTCTTGCTTTTACCCTTGTGGTAATATTAAAAAACAAAAAGTGGGAAAATGGAAGATTCTAATGGATGGGAAAAATTCAACCATTCTGAGGAATATAAAAAGAAATCCAAGTGTTATGCTATATTTGAAAAACTAGTTCTTCTACTATTCCAAGTGAATTTGTTGTTCTTTGGAGCAACGTCCACAAGATCTAACTATTGAACAAAACTTAAGAATCCTTCTATAATTGAGAGATTGAGGAGATGTTGCCACTCTTATCATTCAAACTCAAGATAACATTAAAATATGGGAGTGTAAGTCCTGCTAAAGATGAACTTTCTCATCATTTTTTATTGGGTTGTAAATGTTGAATATAAAGAAGGAAATATCATAGAATAAACTACAAACTTTACAAAACATCTATTTAGGATTAGATTGAAGGGTATCTATTGAAACTTTAAGGGGATTCCAAACAATCCCAAGACCACCTGCCAATCCCACCACCTCCATAGTAAGGCCTAACTAACTATGAGAATGCTTGATGAAGTAAATTACTTCTTATTTTCTTAACTTATTTTCCTACAACATGAAGATTACAAAACAAGAGGAGATAAAATTAGGTTCATTCAAATGTTTCTTGTTAGGGGCATTGAAGCCCCTAACATTTCATGTAACAATCTTCATGGCTCTCTATGGGAGGGTTTTCCTCCCTATGATCTCAACATATATTATTTATTATTGGATTAAAAAAATTCCTACGCCATCTCTTCCCTTTTCTACTTGTTAGTGTTACTTCCCATATTTTTTCCAAAGCCAAGGTTTTGATAAATAAAGTTTGAAGCCAATTGGCTAATACATCTAGGATCAAATATCCTAATACAGTCTTCAACTAGTATATTGAAGTTGATACCATACCTTCCTTTGAGACATTCTCATGAGAGTATTCTTTGAATGGGACAATAGCCATCATTTGTGGATCAACAACAAGACAAGGTTGTGAATCAAAGAGTCGCTCCAAGACAAGGTTGTGAGTATCCTCCTTTTTTTCTACCCATATACTAGAGATATTAGGAGGAGATAATTTGATACATTATACTTCTGTGTGTTTTGTGAATTTTGCAAGAAAGACAAAAGAATTTTGGAGATTCAATCTCCACACATTGATCCCATCTTCCTGTGAAATAATTTAGTCAAACATCCTTTGGAATTGATTGAATAAAAAAACTTGAATTCAGGCTTAGATAAAAAAATTCCCTTCCAAAATACCTTCATCAATCACTAAGGTAAAACCTAGAGCATTTCCAATATTTTTTAGCTTCTCTAAGGACCAATATTCAAGTGGTAAGTTGTAAATTCAAATCCAAATTGGGGCAGTCGAGGCACAAAAATCTAGTGACTTAAAACTTGGGACCCATTTCTATAAATAAAGAGGAAAATCCTCAAAATTCTAAATTTGGCTCATCAAAATATCATCCCAAGAAGCTTCACAATCAAAATAAACATAGAAAAACTCTTGTGGAAGAAGATCAATGAAGAGCCTTTCAACCAAGACTTTGAAACCTAGCCTACAACTTATTGTCTTGAGAAGTAGGCACTACAAAACCTTGAAAGAATTGCTTTATCTAGAAGCTTTCGGAGACTAGCACAAGAATCCATATCCATATACATTGAGTGAGATTCTCACAAAATTGAATGATGATTAGAGAACCTACTTTGGGCAACAAATTTCTTGTAATTGTGATCCATTGTATTTTTACTAATCATCCACTATTGTTAAAACAAATTGGGGGTAAGCAATCTTAATTGTTGATGTGGTAGAGAGAAACCTCATTAGGTTCAAACCTAGGTTGATGGCTTTGCAAGCTTAAATCCCTACCATCACACCACATAGTTTCCCTCAAAAATTAGGGGGTAAGTAATCTCAATTGTTGATGCAATAGAGGGTGACCCCGTGGCGTTCAAATCTAGGTTGATGGCTCTACAAGTATAAATCCCCACCATCACACCATGAGGTATCCCCAATTTTCAACCACTATTTTATTAATAAGATAATTATTTTATTTTATTTTTCTAATATTTTTCCTATGAGAATAAAGCTAAAAACAAAACATTTAATTTTCCTCCACTTCTATCCATCCAATATTAGTTTGTAAAAATATCTTTTTATCTTGTTTTTATTTTTCTTTAAAATATAGCTTAGTTTATTTTATTTATTTATCTACATAATATTTAGATGTTATTAATTTTATTTTAATAATTATTTATATTTTATTGTTTTTTTTTCAATTATCATTCTTTTAAATTAATTTTCATTTTTTTTGGGGGGGTGGGAAATAAAATTTAATTCAAGAAAACTTAAATTCAAATACAACAAAAAGATTTCCAAATAAAAAACACCATCACAACATACAAAAAAGAAGGATTCACCATGGGATCCTACAAACCACCATGGGATCCTACAAACCACCAATCAATATCCATGAAAAAAACAAAACTCATTTTAAGCCACACCCATCCTCATCCTAACCATCTAACCTTACACCCTTTTATAATCATAAATAAACTTGAGGAGTTCTATTTTATCGTGGTTCAACCCTATTCAATGGAATTCTAGCTTCATATCCTTTCAAAATCCCACTCAAAATAGTCTCCACCTTGTTTCATTCTTTGGTAACATATATGAAAGATATTGACTCAAATTTTGTGGCAAAACAAATAATTTTCTTGACCACCAAATTAAAACTCTAGGAATCCCCCTAAAAAATTATTTTATTCAACATGAAGACAAGAATCATAGATTTATTTTCATAGACAACTTTTTTCCATTCCTTTTTATAGGCTTCTTCAAGAGCCTTTAGAATCATCTAGGCTTCCATAAAATTATTTGAGTGAACACCCATATAATTAGAGAAGAGTAAGTGAACTAAGCCTTCATTATCATGCCCAACACCACCAACTCAAGAAATACTTGGATTGCCCCCTAAAATAAACATTAGTATTAATTTTTAAGAAAATCACCTGGGTAAAATTCATTTTGTGGATCTATTCACCTTATTACAAGCCTAAGTCCTATTTTGAGGTCTACTAGCTAGGAAGGAGAAATAGAAAATTCAAGAGTTTAACAAGACATACATCACAAGAGTTAAGAGATTCATCCATACTAAATTTTACCTCTAAAGTTTCTTTGATCATCCCTTTGATTTTAAGACACTTGTGTGACTCTATTTTTACACTTCCGAAAGATACATTTATTACGCTCCAACCAAATTTGCTATAGAATAAATGAAGGACCAATATCCCAAGAAACTTACAAGAAGGAAGTAGAGGCAAGGGGATGACCCAAACTATTTTAGAAACTGGTTAAGGAAGTAATGTGAATAGTAGGTCTATTCAAGAGGTCCCACCATAAATTCAAAATTTCCTTAGGAGAGAGAGAATGGATTGTGATTTCCTCATTATTGCCACAAAGAAAGAATAAGGAAGACCCTTGGAAACCTATCTTCCTAATATCATCTGGAGTTAGGAATTTTTTGCAAGTCAAAATCCATAGAAATAAATTACATTTGAGCTAGTAAAACTTGTTCCAAATTATATTTCTTCATGGAAACTCCACATTCCCTCTTTTATGCATTTCAAGAGATTGATACACTTCTTTTGTAGGATGTTGAAATGTTTAATCCTTTTCCATATTATGAATATAATTGTGTATTTGGTATCCAAAACTGCCTTGGTCTCCTTGATAAAGCTATGAAAGCCTCATTCCAACTTCAACAACTTGTTAAGGCTAGTGCTACACAAAATTGAATCCACTTCATCACTTGCAAATATAAGTGAATATAACGTAGGAAAATATTATTGAAATCAACCATCCAAACATCTAATGCCTTTATTTTTATCATTCATCCAAAATCTAGGGCATCAAGACCTTTTCCAAGACTTCAAAATTCTTTCATTTCTCTTTGAGAAGCACATCTTCTCTAAAATATAAAGATATCATTTAATAGCCCTATCGCAAAACCATAAACATCTCTAATTATTAAATTTGAGGAACTCGTACTCATGATATTATTTAAAATTGCTTCATTGTTTACATGGTTAACATAATATTTTCTCAAATTGGTGTAATTAGCTCATGCATTGTCTAACTTGTGTAATATATAGGATAATATATGTCATAGAAAATTGTTAGCTAAATCAAAAATATTCTTCTTCCCTTCTTCAACTACTACTTTCTTTGCCTCTTTTCTCTGCTTGAGTTTCTATTTTAATTAAATTATATATTTTTTTGTGTATGTTGCTCTTTTCTATGAAGTTTTATGTAAGCTTTTGGATTAAACTGTGTATGTTTTGATAGAAAAACATATACAGTTTAATCTGAAAGCATGCATACAACTTTATGGACTATGGAAAACTCATATCAACTATTGCTCTTTCAAATTTGCAATCCTCAGCATGAAAATGTCAATATATTTGGTGAGTAGTATCCCTTGAGCTAGCTTGAGGAGTAGCGGGTTCAAATATAATACTTTGAGGAGGGGGAATAAATTATTGTACTTTTTTGTATTCCTACATTAGCTTGATATGATCGCTTTTTTTCTTCTCAAAATTAGCTTGTAAATTTTTTAGTTTCTACCTCAGTAAACAAGGTTGTGCTCACCACCAAATATACAACTTGATGGGAATGGTATTAGTCGGTATTAGATAACAGTTAAATTCCATGTTAGTTCATTGATATCTCTGGCCACTTGAGGCTTCCTATTCTTAGGGGCTATTGCCCATATTTCCAATGCTTTAAACTTTGTACTAAACTCTGACCCAAAGTAAATATCCTTGGCTCTGTCCTTATAGACCATCACATCTTCATTGGTATCTTTCATTTTTATTGTATCTAGGGAAATTACAAAATCTATATCCCAATCAAGCAGTAGCAAGCACCCATTTTCTTTCACCAATCTTCATCCCTCATCAAGAGTGATATTGTTGACATGAAAGTCAACTTCTTGCATAACCTTCTTAGCCACTTATTGAAGATATATGTTTTCTTCTTAATCAATAGGTTCTTGAATTCCTTAAAATTTACAAGATCATCATCAGAAAGGAATCTAGTGCAAGCCAGTGCCCTAACATCATTTACACTCTCTTAGACTTCTACCATGCCTAGAAACATTATTTCAAGGGGACATCCATTTACTTTCATCCTTTGAGGAGATATAATGACTTGTTGAACTTCTTCAATACCAATTATATTCTCCCCAACTTCTTCAATACCAAGTGATTTATGTATAATAGGATGTCTAGTCTATAGAGTTATTAACCAATAGTTGAAACCTTCCTTGTCTTGGTGTTGCTTAAGAAGGGGAAAACTTGTTCATCTCTACCCTCTAGCATATTTGGTTGTTGGATTGGTTGTTCCGCACATTATTCATGTTGATGCATTGTTTCCTCAGTTCTTCTTGCAATTGCTACAAGTACCTCAAAACCAAGGGTATCCATATTGTCTAACATATGTTGCATTCGAATGATAAGGTCTTTGATTTACAAGAATTCCCCCTTGTAATTAGGATCTCTTCTCTTTCTTTTGAACTCCCCTACCAAAATCTTAAGCTATATCTCCTTTCTTGCCTATACTTCAAATTTAGAGGTACAATTCTTAATCAAGTCCTCTTTCATAAAATTCATGGTAGAAAGTAGAATTACCCACCCCTCTCCTGACTAGATCAATGAAGTGTTTAGGATAAAATTTCCTTTTCTTCTCAATCCTTATTTTGTATGCTTCAAACCTTGGTGCAATCAATTCTAACCCTTCTTTGGTAGTGATTAAAGAGTAGAAAATACAATTGTGGTTGGGAAGAAAGATCCTTTCTTGTGTGCTCTTAAATGTAGCTTGTTAAATTCATTTAGTTGCTATATTATCTCCAAAATAATAAATCAGTCAGGGACATATTTTGGAAATATGTGGGGCTCTACACTTGTTCCATAAATCCTAATAAATATAATATCCAAGAGTAGAAACCAATCACCCCACTTTTAGTCAAAACCCTTTTTTAGAAACATGTCCTTTGGTCTCAAACATTTATCACTTTATCAAATAACTTACTACCCTTATGACCGAAAAGACTAAGCATTACCTATATGAAATATTCTTCAAAAATGATATAGTCAGTTGTCTTGTATTGCATATCCCAGATATGAGTCTGCCTTTGAATTGGCATATGGTTTTCATCAAGGTTATATGCAACTTTAATTGTATTTCTTTATTCCATACCTTCTTCCCATAATATAGAAAAATATATCATAGCATGGAATACCATTTAAAGTGAAGAATCCTATCATCATCCTTCATGGCCACCAATTCCTTATAGATGCCCTCAACAATATAGGAAGTATAATCAAGTCTTCGTTCACATCCTTGTGTTGAAAATCAGTTGTCATCATCATCAAAGGAATTGGAATTTGGGCCTCAAATTCAATTTCCAATACCTGGCATAGATCATAATAGGTCCTTATGAAATACTCTTCAAAATGTCCACATTAGAAGGCTCCAACTCATCCCTAGAAAATGATGGAAACTTATTTTGAAGGGTTCTCTTCCTATGATGTGGCAACCACCTTACTTTGCATTTGAATTGATTCCTCCTATATTCCATTTTTAGCTCATCAAGATTAATTGGGACATTGGTAGTGAGCTTGAGGTTGAAAACCTCACAAATCAATTCTCTATTTAGTACCATCAATTTCTCTCCCTTAAAATTGTTGAGGGTTCTTGTTTGTTTATTGTACATGCTACAAATTGCTATGACTAACTCCTCATTGATAAAAAAATATTGGGTACTACGAACTTCCCCAAATCATAACTCCATATGTTGACTTGATAAGATGGTTTACAGTACTCGTTCTGTGACAATATTTGAATGAATCTCATCCCTACATGAGAATTTTTACATCTCTCACTAATTCAACTTCACCCCAAACCTATCAAATAGAATTCTAGTGCCTTGGGCATGCCTTTCTCTTTTAGAGGAACCATGAAGTAATTTTAACAAGTCCTGCTTGAGCCTTCATTTGGTTTTCCTAATTTGAGGAGTACTTTGACTCATTTTAGGGTTGTTATAATTTACCAATAGTAGAGGTTTCATGTGCAAAAATATAAAACTATGCATTATGGCAAGACCTTAGAAAATTGAAACACTACTATTTGAATACCCTTTGAAATAAAATAGAGGAGAACATATTTACTTACCCAGTACATGTCACAAGAAACCCTAATTATGAAACTTTAGCACAAAGATCACCATAGCTTGCTCCTCCTTCACATTTTTTTCTCTAACAACTTTGGAAAATGATTTCAATTGATATTAATCACAATCCTTAAATGGACGACATAAATCTATCATTTTTAGTCATTAATGTCAATATAAGTAAACTAGCAATGCCTCTTGCAAGTTGTTTTGTAGTTTAAACTTGGATCATCGATTGTTTTTCAAAAATAACCTTGATCAATTGCCTTGATGCATTAGCAAAAAATCATTTGAAATGACACCTAAAAAAGTTGCACTACAAAAATGAAATGTGTTGTAATAGTGCTTGGACACCTATTCAAATGATTTTGATTCATGAAGTTGGCCCCACAATAAATACTTGGGTTTAAATGCGCACTTGGAGACCGTGGAAGCCACATGCCACAATATTGCAATAACACAACTTCATAAAATCTTTCTTTATACATGGAATGAAAAGAAATGTCATGTTACAATTAGACTATGACATTTGGCATACACTTATTTATCTCCTCTATTGCAATCACAAGCACAATAAGGACCAAAGAAACACATACCGGCCCACACAAATGACAAATATCATCATAGCATGTAAAAAAAACTCAATTCGACAGAAATTTTTATAACTATACTAAAAATAAGTGTTGTAATGCATCAAGAAGTTATCACCTATCATATGGTGGTCCCACTAGAAAAATTGTTAACACAACTAGTTGAAGATACAACACATCCAGTGCTAGAGCACACAAGCACAACTTAAATCAAGAGGATATTTTGGATTGTATGCCACAAAGAGTGGATGCACTCTAATCAAAATACAAACACTTGAAATATAGTGGCCCCAAAAATATTTTTTCCACCAAACAAGGGACATGAAAGGAGTACACATGTCACAATAGCATGATAGCAAAAGCTTATACCTGATGCAAAAAGAGAGCTCTCACTATGAGTGAATATGCTCTAGTCAAATTGTACCATGTGGATATGAGTAGGGACCAATAAAGAAGCATAGACTCCCTAGTGGAAAAATGCACATTTATATACTCAAAGGTAAAGGTGCAAGGGGTCGATAAAACAATGTAGCCCGAGACACGAGATGGTGACTTAAGTGGATTCAACAAGATCAATCGGTCAACATCAAATTAGAACGTTAGGGAACATAAGTGTAAACCAATGGTTTAGTGTTTTAGAAGCTTTAATAAACCCTAGGTTATATAGGAAAACCTTAATAAAGTGTAGAGCATAAATACAACTCTCGTTTAGGGATGCATGTTTCAACAAAGCATGGTGAGGATATAGAGAACTCTGTGATGTAGACCAAAAAAAAACACATGCACACCAAACTAAAAGGAAAACCTACTTCACTATAAGTCACAGACAATCACAATTTCATAAGACCATAGAAAGGGGAAGAAAATGTTAGAATTATGAATAAAACAAGACACAATATCAAACAATTAACAAAAACACATTCCATGCAAAAGAACTCCAAATAATAATATGCTATATTGTCAACAAGAAAAAAACTTACATAGTAGATCACAATAATCTTCAAGAGATAAAGATATAATACAATGAGGGTGAGTGCTTTATAGGAGCAACCCTAAATGATAAAGGGATTAGATCATGACAAGTGTCAACATCCTATGTGATGAGACAAAATGATCTAATAAAAGTTCACTCTAGTCCCCCCCTTAATATGAACTTAGGGAGTAGCTAAAACCCTAAAAAGCCAATACATAAAAATAAAAGAATGTGTGATGGGTCTTGGAAAACAAGGCCTAATGAGGTATCCATGTACAAACAATCTAATCTCTCACAACTAGAGAAAAAAAGAGGAAACCTCATGGGAAAATCTCCTCTCTAAAAGAGAGAAAGGTGAATGAAGGAGTAAGAAGCCTCCAAAATAGTGTCCCAAAAAGTATAGGAATATGAAGAAAATCACACAAGCACAAAGAAGTTGTAGACAACTATTGAATGATGACTACTATAGTATAGAAATGAAGAACCTCCTTTGAAATAGATGATTATCAGGATCAAGAAGACAATAATCAACACGAGTTCCCCCAATGAGACTACTTGAATTAGATGGAAAACAAAGGAAAACATTTGGAATTCTAAGATACAAATGGCATAGGTACTAATAGTTTGAAGAATGTTGATCAAGAGAAAATAGGTCACCTCCATAAATAGGAATCTGAGAGTGTCCATATGGTAAATGTTCCATCTTATCGAAATGCATGGGTAACCAACCGTTGTATTTGCTTAGTACATAGGAACAAGAACTAGATACATAGATCACTCCAAAAATGAAACCAAGGAAGAATTAGTACCAACAATACAAATCCCCTTTAATGTGAAAAGGGAGAGGCAAGATAGGTCCATTGAAACTATGTGTCACCAAGAAGTGCATGTAAGAGAGCAAAAAATGTTTGAATATGTATAAAAGAGTACCTACAAATAAAAAGAGTGTGCAAACAAGACACACACGCATGAGGCATGAGTCACTAGGATTTGATGTTGTAATGGAAGGAACACTCACTTGACAAAGGTGTGATGAAAAAAAAAAAGGCACTCACAACCACCCATGACACTTTATAACATAGTAAATGTTTCATCTCATCAAAATGCATGGGTAACCAACCGTTACATCTGACTAGTACATAGGAACAAGAACTAGATACATAGATCACTTGAAAAAGGAAACCAAGGAAGCATTGGTACCAACAATAGAAATCCCCCATAATGCAAAAAGGGAGAGGCAAGATAGGTCCATTGAAATTATGTGTCACCAAGAAGTGCATGTAGAAGAACAAAGAATATTGAACATGCATAAAAGAGTACTTGCAAATAAAAAGGGTGTGCAAACAAGACACACACGCATGAGGCATGAGTCACTGGGATTTGATGTTGTCATGGAAGGAACACTCACTTGATGAAGGTGTGATGACAAAATAAAGGCACTCACAACCACCCATAACATAGTGTGAATATAAAAGGCACAACAAAATGTGCAAAAATCTCCAAAAAATATACACCAAAATAGCACTTTATCTTAGTGCATCTACAAAAGAGAAATTGTATGCAAAAGATGTCTTCAATACCCAAATAGGATAGAAAGATGGAAATAGATGTAGAACAGCCTAAAATAAGTCATCCCAGATAAACAAAAAGTTTCTAGGAGCTAAAACATCCAAGTAATTCCCTAAAATGTGAAAAAATAAAAAATTGAATAAAATGTACCTAGAGAAAATATGGAAAAATTGCATGGATAGCCACGAAGAGCTTTGAAAGATCATTCTAACATCACTAGAATTGCAAGAAATAGAGAAATAGGTCCAAATTTGTGAGCTTAAGGGTGAAAACAACACATCTAACTTTGATAGGTGATAAAATGTACCAACAAAAAATTTGAGAAAAAACCAACACCATTGGAAAGTTCTCAAAACTAGCTTTCTGATGATATCTTGTTTTCCCTTGATTTCAATAACTAGGTGAAAAGTTATCGTGATTTTTCCAATATTGCTAAAATTGTAAAAAAAAATAAAAAATAGCCCCCTAGTGGTTGGGAATTGGTCGCCCATGCAACCCTGGGGGGGTAAGGGTTTAAAAGTAATAATAGTAAAAAAATATTATTTAATAAAAAACATCATATAGTACATGTACCAAAAATTTTCCTAACTCGAAGAATTGGAAAAAAATAATGAAGATTCCAAATTTGCTCCTGTAACCCTAGTTGAGACAAAAACTCAAAAATATAGAAGGGGTTCATTGAATCCATGCTTTGATACCATTTTAGTATTGTGAATAACACAAGATGTAAGATCAAACAACAAACAAAAATACCTTCCATGTAAGAGAGTTGAAAACAATAATATGCTATATCCTCAACAAGAAAAATTTACAAAATAGACCTCAAGAGTCTTCAAGGAGATCAAGAGATAATACAATGAGGGTGAGCGCTTTATAGGAGCAACCGTAAATGATAAAGGGATTAGATCATGACAAGTGTCAACATCTTATGTGATGAAACAAAATGATCTAATAAAAGCTCACTCCAGTTAATAGAAAAAAGCACTCCTAAGTTTAGCTTAAGTGCATGAAATGAATTAGAATAATAAGCAATTAAATATTAATTAATTATTAGCTAATGCATGATTACTCTAATAGAAAATTGTACAAACACACATGGAAATAAGAGAAAAGTTCAATACAAATAGTCTTTCAAGAATTTTCCATGCGCAGGAAATTCTTGGAACTCTCCAACCAAATTTTTAATGAAATATGAATTCTCCCCATGATAATTTATAATGGTGTATGGTTCTAACCATAAGGGGTTAAGTTTTCCATTCTTACCATTATCTTGTGATCTTGCATTCCATACTAACACTAGATCTTTGATTTCAAACTTTTTGTCACATGCTCTCTTATCAAACAAATACTTTCTTTGTTGGTACTTCTTTATGTTCATGCCTTGAGCTTTCCTTTTGGATTCACAAGCTCGATCAATTGGTTAATCATACAAGTCATAACATCCTCAACTTTTGTATCATATTCATGTGTAATTTTATAAACAGGCAACAAATTGTTCACTGGAAAAGTTGCATCCATTCCATATACTAGCTCATATGGGGATTTACCAATGGATTTCTTGGGTGTTACTCTATCATCCCACAAACCTAACCTCAATTTAGAATCCCAAAAATTCTTATTCTTTCCAACCATCATTTTTTAATGATTTTCATTAAGCTTTTATTGCTTGTTTCAACTTGACTATTTCCTTAAGGATGGTAGGGGGATGAATGGGATAAATTAATTCCCTAGTCCAAGCATAGATCAATAATTTTTTCTCATCTAAAGCACATTGTATTTTCAGTTATAAGTTTATTTAGAACTCCAAACCTTGTGATGATGTGGTCCATGATAAAGTCAATAACTACTTTGCTAGTTTATTTTCTAGTGAGAATGACCTTAATCCATTTTGTGAAATACTCATTTGCTACAAGTATCCACTTAAGACCACCGCTAGATGTTTTAGTAATTTCACCATTGAAAATAATTCCCCACTTTTGAAAAGGGGCCTCAAAGGAAAGGCTCTAAATTATTTCAACTTACCAAAGAATCTTTAGCATGCATCATAATTTCTTACCATTTTTTTTGCATTAGAAAACACAATGGACCACCAATAACCTACCCTAAGTACTCTATGAGTATTTGTATTTCCCATAAAGTGTCCACCATAACTCCCATTATGCATTTTTGTTAACACTTTATGGGTATTTTCTTCATCTAAGCATCTGAGAAGAATTCCATCTCTGCCTCTCTAGTACAAGTCAACATTGATGATAATATATTTTATTGCATGAATTTTTAAAGTTCTCTTAAGATTATTAGTCATATGATTTGGACAAATTAGGTGTCATAGGTAGTATACTATATCTTCATACCATGGAGAATGCATTAGATTGCAAATTTTCAAACAAGCCTCTTCATTCATATAGTTCACCTCAACAATTTCCAGATTGGACTCAAACATAAGCTTTGTTAAGCCTTGTGATTTGACCAATTTGGTTATCTAGATGTCAATGTTGAATTCATATTTTTTTTTATGCACCTACATCTTCTAGTGACTTCTTGTTGAGTTAAAATTTCTTTCACTATAGCATGAGGGACATAGGTAACAATTTTAGCCCCTACCACATAAGGTCTAAAATTATTGACTACTTTGACTAGTGTATATACTTTTTTGTCCATAGCATCATACTTTACTTTTGTAACTTAAAGAGATTTACTAAAAAAAGAAATAGGTTGCTCGTACCCTTCATCATTTTTCTACAACAATAAAACAACCATTGTGTGAAAAGATGTAAATGAGAACAACTGAAATGGCTTAGAGAAATTTTGTGACATTAGTATTGGGGTTTGTTTGATTGCGTCTTTGATGTTTTGAAAAGCCTCGATGGGTTCTTTTCCCTAGGATATATTTTGTCCCTTTTTCAATTTTTTTGAAATTGATTTGGTCTTCTTTGTAAATTTTGGGATGAATCTTCTAATGAAATTTATCTACTCAAGAAATGACCAAATTCCTTTGGTTGAGGAATATTTTCTATAACTACAACCCTTTCTGGTTTAATCTTGATTCATTCTTTTGATACAATCTGGTACAACAACTTACCCTTTGTGACCCCAAACATTTATTTTTTAGGATTAAGAGAAATACCAAATTCTAAATTGTCTCTGTGAAATATCTTTTCTAGATGCATGCAATGGTCCTCTACCTTTTTGGAGAAAGTTTTCAAATCATCCTAATAAAACACCATAATAATGTCAATTAAATCAAAGAATGCAACATCCATTGCTCTCTAAAATGTGGCTTTGGCATTAGCTAAGATAAAAGACATGATAAAATATGCATAACTATCCCATGATGTTATGAAAGCTATTTTGTGTTGTTTTGATTCCCTGATCTTCACTTATTTGTAACCAAAAAATTTATCCATCATAGATAATAATTCACAACCAACTTAACTTTCAAAAACATTGATTCTATATTCGACAAATGGTAATTTTACTTCAAAGGAGACACATTTAGGTTTGTGAATTCCACATATAACCAAATATCACAATTCTTATTTATGATTGGAACCGAGTTAGAAACCTAAGTGAAATATCTGGTAGGCTTGATTATTCTACCATCTCTAAGCTTGGCTAACTCTTCTTTTATTTTTTGGCCCAAAATAGGGTTTATTAGTCTATGCTTTTTCCTAAACGGTTTAGCATTAGGTTTCAAGGGGATTTCATGTTGAGATAAATCCTCCCTATAATCCTTGAATTCATCATATGACCATGCAAAAATACTTTTATATTTACTTAACAACTCAACAATAAGCATGGTTCTTGCTTTAGGGTTCAATTTCATGCCAATGTATACTTTATTGGGTGATGCATCAATCCCTATATTAATTTCTTCCAAGTCTTTTTTATGCACATGTATAGGCTTAGCAATATTCTTATATGACCCATCAAAAAATCATTCCAAGGCTACCAATCCTTTTGGAATCTTATTAGTTTTCAACTGAATAGCTTCATTCCCAAAGATATTATCCTTTCCATCAATACTTTCAACAATATTTTCAAAATCAATCCATTGACTATGATACTCATCAATATAATGGAGAAATTTGAGAAGATCCTCATCATTGTGAAATATTTTCCAATAAAATATGTTGTCAAGAAGGGAAGGCCTACTCAAAACTTCAACCTTATAGATTCTTTTTAGGGTTATATCCTTAGGTCTAATGGATATGGTGGCTAAAAAATTATCCATGATATTCTTTCTTCTTTCAAACTAGTCAATAGAAAAGGCATCAAACATTTTAATGGTGTCCCACACTGTAGCCCCATATTATTTAAGTCTCTTATTTTTTGAGGCATATTTAGACCTATTCTAAGAAACTACAAGCTCTAAATCTCCTAAAAATCTAATTTTATTAAATCCATGTTTAAGCCTAACAAGGACTCACAATTTACTACATTATTTGTGCATTCAAACCAAAGAGTAAAAGAATATTTGAAGGAATTACCACTAGTTGAAATGAGAATAACTCCAGCTCCTAATCCTTCTTTTGAACATGAACCATAAAAATGCATCAACCAAAGTCAATTGTCATAAGAAGATACTTGGGATTCTTTGTGAAGAGATGTCTACTTTTCTTTTGCAAGTTCAATTGTTTCTACCCTAAAGTTATCCAAATATGTGTTGATAAAGAAAATTTCTTCATGTTGTCTAATCTCCTCTACAATTGGAGGAGACCTTCTCTCTCTATCCAACTTACATCTTTTCCATTCACTAGGATGAGAGAATAAGATGAATCCATTTGAATACTCCCACCTATTGGTATTGGCCATATTCTTGACAATAACATCCCATATCAAGGAGGGATGTCAACCCAATATAATATCCATGCTCTAGGTATTTTTAAGGAATGCAACTAGCTTAAATTCAACATCCTTCATTATGACTATAATAGGTAACTCTTTGGAGTCCATGGAAAAACTCTTCCCAAAATACTTTCTAACTTGAAGAACCAGTTGATTAATAATTGCTAATGGAATAATATTAGTTGAAGCTCCATAATCAATCATGCAATTTTTTACCAATTCATCATTTATCAGTAAAGTCACATAGAAAGGATCTGCTTTTGATGGGAATTTTCACAAAGTGGTTCCTAGTGTACCTCTAACACCTCATAATTTATTTATTTTCCTTCAACCATATTCAATTATTTTTTAGGCTTTGTTACTTACTTTATATCATTTATATTGTTGGAAGAGCTTGTTACAACATCTCCAATAACGACCAATGTCTTATCCTTATGTTCATCTATCCTCATAATTTCTAGTAATGGTATTGAAACTTTGATTTTACTAATGACTTGTGCCATATTTATTGGTATATATTGAGGAACATTGCAAATAGGAGCATTGTTGGGACTAAGTATGCCTACTTTTTCTTTCTCTTTTACATTTGTTTCTTTAGAGACATGAGACACGTGTTCCTTTTGAATTACTCAATTCATTTCTACAATTTTGAGCCTTAGTATTTTACTTAGGGAATACAATATTTTCATATTGTGCATCACCCTTCTCACTTATTTTGATTTCATTAGTTTTAGCAAGGTTAGGATTCCTTTGTTCTTCTTGATTTTCTTTATTGAATAGGATCCCTGCAGTTCTTGGATCACTATTACCTTCTTTGCTTCTCAAGTTAAAATTAATTTTGAATTGAGCTATGGTTTTTATTGTTAGAGCTTTGATTTATTCATATGAAGGTCTCCTTAGCCTAAAATATTTGTTGATGATAATTGCTTTTCATGTATATTTTTTAATCAACGTTAATTCAAATCCACTTTCATCTAAAGAGAAATATTCTTCAATAGTTGACATCATATATTGATATGTGATATTCATGGTCGTATCCTAAACTATGATTAGGATCATTACACTCATCATAGGGATTCTCATAGGAAAAATGATTGAACCACAAAATATTGTGATGGAGATTGTGGCAGTTGACATGCCACACACCAAGGAGTATCTTCCATATTGCTTACACCAGGCTTCTTTAAGGGATATGATGTTTCTTTTATTTTTGATCCCTTTTGATTGTTTGTATTGGTTTCCCATATACCATGTAGTTTTGTAAGGTTGGTATGATAACCTTGGAACTCTTTCATGTTCATGGTAATTTGGCTTTTCATGAGGTAGACCTTTCTCATTCCTTGCTACTTTATATCCCATCTCTTTCAAGGAATTTGTGACCTTGTCTAATTTATCCTCAAAAGTGGATACTTTATTCTAGTGCCCCTTATCATGGGAGAGGATCTTTTCACTTCTCTTGTGGAGCTTTCTTGATTCTCTTTGATTACTCTCTATATGAATAGATATATTATATGCATCCCTCAATGCCTAGGGATCTTTCAATCTCTTAATAGATATCCCATTTTGGCATCATTATCATTCAATACAAGACTAAATATATAGATTCATTAGGCCACAAATAAGTCAAGGTTCTATTGATTACTTAAGCAAATAATGCATTAAAGTTTGAGATAGGTTCATTAGATCCCTTAGTGATATTTATTTATTCATTTATCATAAATCTAGGATCTATTTTTATCAACATATTGTTCTCTAAAAATTATTTTGAATTCATTCCATGAACCAATGCTTGCATAAGGAAATCCTCTATACCAATCCCTAGCTTCATTAGTTAAGGATTGCACAAATAGTTTCATAAGGACATGTTCATCTTCAAGTTTATAATCATTAATTAAATTTATGAATGATTTCATATTATATTAACTCAACAAGGTAGTAATTTTAAAGATTTCTTGTAATGTAGTTCTTACCTCAGTTGAGACAGGGTTTTGATATCTAAGGATCCCAGTGAAATCCAATAAGTTGTATCTCTCTAGATTCAAAGGTGGCCAAGCAGGGGTATGGCCTTCACTTCCTTCATATTGATCATTTCTTGATCCACCAAGAGAAAATCCTCCAAAATTATTTGTAGAACTTATGAGTAGAGCCTCTAGATTTATCATCCATCTTAGGTGGATCAATATTCCTCAAAACCTTAATTTTAATTTTTAGATCGTCCTTGATTTTTCTGGCTTCAATTTAGTCTAGCCCAACTTTAAGGTCATTCACTTCTTTTAAAAGGTCATTATTTTGAATCCTCATTATCTTCTTATCTTTTATTCCTTTTGGATAATTAGGGTCATCATCATTTGTTTCTACACCATCTGTCTACTCCTTCAAGCTACTAGTGGAAAAATCACCACTATACAAATATGGATGCCCTTTTTTGTAGGATAATTCATATGCTCATCAAACAAATAATTTATTATAACATTAACCTCAAGAGGAACAACTCTAGAAAGGAAAAAATAATTTATTTGAGACTCTAAGTCTCTTCATACTCTTTCTTTTTCCACACTATTTATGATATCATGGTATTTAGGACCAAGCCAAGTATCTTCATCTTTGTTCATATTGGCTTTATTTTCATATTTATCATTATTATAACTACTAGATATATTCTTATCAAGAAATATTTGATTACCTTTGCAAGGACTAGCATTAGGAGTAGATGGCATACTTGTGTTCTTAGCTTTCCATGTTTGATTATCCCCTTCCAACTCTCTCGCCATATTTTTTCTTGGGTCATTTTAAAATAGTGATATCCTCTCATCTATTTGGAATTTTTGTCAAGAAATATTTACCAACTTATCAATATCAGAGTCACCACCTTAAAAGGGAATGAACTTAAAGGATCTCATGTGACTTGGAAAATTATTTAATAAGAACAACCCTATTTTCACAATGAAAAAACAAGGGTAGAATGATAAGATAAACATGGAAAATAAATTATGCAAATTTTGATATGAAATTAAATCTATCCTAATGTAAACCATTGAATCCCCAATATAGTCACAAATTTGTTGGTTCTCCAACCTATATTTTAGTGAATTCTAGAGAATTTCCATATCTTATGCTTAAAAACACTAAAAGATTGGCTAATGAACAAGGGACATATTCTTCAATTGTTCCCCTCTACACTTTAGGTTCTATAAGACCAAGGTGGGATCCCCTTTATGACATTGAATGTAGATAAATGAAAAAAATAATTTACAATGCCTAATAGATATTGAACTTCATACAAATTGAAAAAGATTTTGCACAAATATATACAGTAACCAATTCATTCTTTGTAATATTTAGGACTGTGGTACGAATTTGACAAATAGTTACAAATAATTTATAATTTCCATAAGATTTATCATTTTAAAATTAATTATGATATTGAAGGGATGTATGCAAACAAAAAGGTGCCTAATTAGGGTTACAAATTCACGATGCTATACATCTTCAATTCTCAACATCTAAGCACAATATGATTGTCAATTGAACATATTATTACATTATACTTATCTGACCTACTAAGGGACATAATTTGATCCTACTTAGTAATCCCTTTGTGAACATAACATACTCATTATTTCCAAGAAAGCATTTACACCATTCCTTGGACATAAAGCAATCACTAAAAGTAACTCAATGCAAGATTTTTTTTTGAAGAACTCAATAATATTTTATTATATTACTCAAAGGAAATGTTACATCACAAATTGGAGATGACATATTGAAGCATGTGTTCATAAAGCTTCAATCAAAATATGAATATTTCATAACAAAAGATTTGTACAAACTCAAACATAGAAGCTTTTCATATTATAGACCAAATTGACTCTTATATCCTACCCAAAATACTTTCTCAAAATCCAATCCCTTTAGAAACAAGCTACAATCCCCTTTTAAAGGTACGATGAGTGTGCAAGCTTATGAGTAATGCCACTTTTCACTTTTCATAAAATAAAATTTTACCATGTGAGACAAAATGGGTACAAATCAAGATTGCTTAGAATATTTCAAAATTTTGAACCAAAAAATTGTTGATGTCATTGTAGAAGAATACATGCAATCTTGACCTCATTATGATAAAAACATGTTGGGGAATCATGATGACCTAGAAAATTTGATCTTACCCATTGTATTTTTCCAACCATGAAGCATATACTTCTTTTGTAGGTCATTAAAATATTAAAAAAATTTCCACCTTGTGAGTGTAAGTAGTGTATATGACATCCAAAGCTACCTTGGTCTTCTTGATAAAGTTATCAAGGTCTGATTCTAGCTTTAACGACTTGTCAAGGCTGGTACTACACAAAATCGAATCCATTTCATCTCTTGCAAATATAGGTGCATATAATGTAGGAAAAATATTATCGAAATTTTCCCTCCAAACATCTAATGACTTTATTTTACTATTTTCATCAAAAATATTCAGCATCAAGACCTCTTCCAAGGCTTCAAAAATATTTAGTTTATCTTTGAGAAGCACATCTAACCTACTATAAAATGTAGATATGTCATTTAATATCCCTATTTCTTCATGTAGATTTGAGTCTTATGTAGGCATTGAGGTCAAATCTTACATGACCATAAATATCTCTAATTACTGAAATTTGAGGAATCCATGTACTCATGATATTCTTTAAGATTGCCTCATTGTTTACATGGCTAAGATAATATTTTCTAAAATTGATGTAATTAGCCCATGTATTATCCAACTTGTGCAAGATACAAGACAATACATGTCCTAGAAGATTATTAACTAAATTGACAATCTTATTCATCCCTTCTTCCATTGCTACTTTCTCTTCCTCTTTGCTCTACTTGAGCTCCTCTTTGAAAATTATAATCCTCAGCATGAAAGTTTCTTTGTATTGATGAGTAGTATCCCTTGAGCTATCCTAAGGAGTAGTAGGTTCAGACGTAATGATTTGAGGAGGGGGAATCAATGATTTTATTTTATTATATTCTTGAATTAGCTTGATATGATCCCTTTGTAGCTTATCAAAATTAACCTGTAACTTTTTAGTTGTTGCCTCACTAAATAAGTTGTGCTCACCACAAAATATATAGCTTGAGGGGTAGTGGTATCAACCAATCTTCTAACATTTAAATTCCCTATTATCTCATTGATATCTCTAGACACTTGAGGCTTCCTATTCTAAGGGGCTATTTCTCATATTGCTAATGCTTCAAAACTTGTACTAAACCCAAACCAAAGTATAAATCCTTGGTTTTTTCCTCAAGGTCATGCATATTCACCAATATATTATCTTTTGATTGTATCTAGAGCAATTACAAAAGCTATATCCCAACTAGGTAGTAGCAAGCACCCAATTTCCTTCACCAATCTTTGTCCCTCCTCAGAGGTGATATTGTTGACATGAAAGTCAACTTCTTGTATGACCTTCTTAGTCGCTTATTATCATTTCCTCTTCATTCACTATTTCTCTTTCTTTATTTAGATTTTGAAAGATGTTCTTTGTTTCCTTCTTAATAAATAGGTTTTTAAATTCCTTAGAATTTATAAAATAATAATCATAAAGGAATTTAGTATAAACTAGAGCCCTAATGTCATTTTTCACTCTCTCCTCATTTTACTAAGCCTACAAGGATTCTTTCAAGGGGAGCTCCATTTACTTGCATCCTTTGAGGAGATGCAATGAAATGTTGAAATTCTTCAATATCAACTATATTATCCCCAACTTCTTTTATCATGGAATAGTCTATAGATTAATCAACCAATGGTTGTGTTGGTGTTTTTCCTTGCAACCCCTAATCCTAAGGAAAAACACAATGCCTAAACCAAGGGATCAAGAGGTTAAGACAAAGGTCTTGCACTATCAATAAATCAGGGACAAGAAAGGCCAATGAACAAGGCTATAATCATCCTTCTGCACTTTGAGCTCCACAAAACTTAGGAGGTTTTTCCTATTCAAAGATCTACACATTTAATCAAACTTGCACTAAACAACACATTGCATATTTTCAACATGTGGACGATTCTCATATAAATGTATAAAGGATGTTATACATTCCATTACATTCAGACATAATCCCTTTGCACCTTTAATCAACTCTGAGAATAGATAAATTAAGAGACATCTTCACTTCAAATACACAAAGAAGTTACAGGAGAATCATTCTCAATCATAACCCCTGTGCTCTTTAATCTCCATATTAAGAGATGATGGTAATATTAAAACCCTACAAGATTGGAGGAAGAAAGCAAATGAAGTGATTTCAAAGCAAGAAACTCTAATCTATCAAGGGAATGATATGGTGTTGCTTTAGAAGGGGAAACTTGCACATATATAGCCTCTACCATCTTTCGTTATTGGATTGGTTGTTCTACATCTTGTTCCTGCTAGTGCACTATTTCTTTAATTCTTCTTGCACTTGTTGTAGGTGACTCAAAACTAAGGGTATCAACATTTTCTAGCATATGTTGCATTCTAATAATGGGGTCTTTAATTTTCAAGAATGTCCCCTTGTAATTAGGACCTCTTCTCTTTATTTTTATCTCCCCTCCCAAAATCTTAAGCCATGTCTCCTTTCTTGATAGGGATCTAACTTCAAATCTATAATTCCTAATCAAGTCCTCTTTTTTATTAAATTCATGATAGAAAGTAGACTTCCCTACCCCTCGACTTGATCAATGAAGTGTTTAGGATCAATGAAGTTCATTTCTTCTCAACCCTCATTTTGTATTCTTACAACCTTGGTGCAAGCAATTCCAATCCTTCTTTGACAGTAATTAAAAAATTAGAAAATATAATTATTGGTGGGAAGAAAGAGCCTTTCTCGTGTGTTCTTAAATGTAGGTAGTCATTCTTATTTAGCTACCATTTGCTCTCCAAAAATAAAATCCAGTTAGGGACACATTTTGGTAGTATGTGGGGCTCTACACTTGCTCCATAAATCCTAACAATTGTAATATTTAAGTGTAGAAACCAATTGTTGGTGTAGGTTTTTATTTTCCTTGTGGGTTAATTTATTTTCCCTTAGTCCTAGGTTTTTCCTACACTTAATTAAGCTTGCTTAGGATATTAAAGTGAGTTATTACTAGGAGATAAGTGTATGTGTACCCGTCCTTAAAGGGTGGAACCACTTTCCACTTTTGGTGGCATCCTCCACTTTTTGCATTTGATTCTTATTGGTTGGATTTGCCACCTACCTCCTCTCCTAAGTTCTATATAAACTCACTACCTAGCTTGTATTTGCATACTCTTGCATCTTCTTGCAATCTTTTGCATTGCATCTTTTCAACTTGAAAGCTCTTAATGCAATATTGCCACATCAAAATTGCATAATATCTCAGAGTCCTGGTTTGCATTCTTATGTTTTTCCAGTTTATGTAACTTTGATTTTCTCTTAAAAATTTCCTTGGGTTATTCAATTTATTTCAGATTTCTAACATGGTATCAGAACTTTTGGTTTGAGAAATCTAAGTTCATAGATTCCTAATTGAGAGATTGAGTTTCTTGAAAATATTTTGTAAATTCCCATATGCTCTTCTCTTGCATTTTGAATGATCTGAAGAATCAAAAAGGATTTGAAAAGATCTAATAACCTCTTCATATTGCATATGTGTTTTGTGAGATCCGAGTGATTACAACATTTCTAGTTATATTGGCAACATTTTTGACTATTCCAATGTGTCCAGAAGGATCAAGAAAGCCAGATTTGGCTTTTGTTTCATCCAAATTGGAGATCATTTGATGAAGTTGCAAACGAGGGTTTGAAGATCATATTTGGTGAACAAATTTTTATTGAAGCATTTTCAGCCCAAACGAACCTTGCCATTGCATTCAAAAGGCCTAAAATCCCCTATTCTCATATAAAATTTATCTATTTTAGATGATTTTATTTTTGGAAAATTTTTCTTTTGCTGGGAGGGCCATCACTACAGGGTAAATTTAACCATTTTTAAAAAAATTCATAACTTTTCACCACGATGTTTTTTTCTATAACCAAGATATCATTGGAAAGTTGGAGATGAGAACTTTCCATCCATAGAGGTATTGAAAAGAAATTTTCCCATTTTCTACCAAATATTGTAGGTTGAAGTTGTTTGGTGTAAATTTCTTCAAAAGGCCATAACTTTCACCCGGTGCTTTGATCTTTGGAAATTAGTAAGTGTTGGAAAGGTCTTGGAAAGAACTACATAGCCATAAGGCTAATTTTTCTAGATTTTGTCTCAGGTTAATTTTGTATCAATTTTTTTTAATTTTGACTATTTTGAGCCTATTGAGCATTGTATCTTGGAAGAGGCTTTGCAAACACACTAAAATGTAAAGTGCTAACCTTATAATATTTGGGGGATTCTTGTTGTGGTTGTGGTTGCATTCCTCTTGATTTGTGTTCTTTCCTTCTTGTTTCATCATGGAGCCATCTACAATTCCACTTCTAATACCTTACAATTATCCTAAATGAAAATATGAAATGAACAAATTGCTAAGAATTAAGAAGTTATATAGGTTTGTTCATGGGATTGATGGTGAAGCACAAGATGATGAAGCTAAAAAGAATAAGTGGTTGAATAGTTGTGAAGAATCCATTGGCTATTTGTGCTTGTATGTCTCTATTGAGTTGTTGTTTCACATTGAGCACTTAGATACACCTATGGCTATGTGGACTACATTGTCAAACGTATTTGGGAAAATAGATGAAATTCAAGGACATTTGTTGGAGAATGAATTAATCAGTCTTAATCCATGTAATTCTGATAACATACAAGACTTCATCACCAAATTCAAGTCACTAAGAACATAATTGAAGGATTGTAAAATTGAGAAATTAGATTCACAATTGTTGTTAAGTGTTCTTTCAAAGCTACGACTTGAATATTCAGTGTTTGTGTCTACTTTCTATGCTATGAAGAATGCCTTTGGGAGTGAGTTTAAGATGCATTCCTTTGAATATGTTGCTATGCAATTCACTAGGGAGCAAGATGAGCTTATTCAGATGGGTTCTTTGAAGTCTTCAAAACCCCACGCCTTGATTGCAAATGATAAGTCTTCAAGTAGCAAAGAAAAGAAAAAGGAAAAGCCTAAGAAGAACACACAATCCACATCTAATTCCATAGAAGAACATAAAACTTCATCTTCTAAGGGAGAAACATCTAAGAATGAGAGGCCTACTTGTGCATATTGCAAGAAGGATGGACATGAAGAATACTATTGTTATAAGAAGGATATTAATGAGTTGAAATATCTTCTCAAAAATAATTATATTGATTTTCCTTCTAGAATGTCTGAATCACCTCTTTCTCCTTCTTCTTCAAAATAGTCTAAAAAGGACAAAGGTTGAGCTGGTTTGGCTTCTACATTAGGAAATAAAGGACATTCTCTTTATGCTTTTTTAGGTCATGGATCAGGGATATAGCTTCTAGATTCAAAAGCATCTCATCATATGGAATCTTTGCAGTCTATATTCTCTTCTTTTGAGCCTTGTACTATGTCTCCTATTTTGATGGGAAATACTACATACACGAGCGTAATTGGGAAGGGGTTTATTAGCTTTGGGGACAACACTTTCCAAGACATTTTGTGTGTTCCTCATTTGATGAACAATCTTCTTTCCATATATAAAATTACACATGGTGGAGATGGGATGACTATGGAGTTCACTCCTAATTTAGTCATCATTCGAGACTTGGAGAGTAGAGAGATCATTGCTACTGAGATGGTTGATCATGCATCTTGATTGTATACATTTGTAGATTTTTCTTTTGATGGTGACATTGTCCGTTCAACTATTGATCACTCTTCTAGTGTGAACCATGATTCAAAGGAGACATTTGGCTTCTTGAACTTGGGAGTTCTCACATCAGATCTAGTTCTTGAGCCATGCATTTCATCTCCTCCATCTACTGTTTCAGTTTTTGATGATTATGTTGCTATAGATATGGCTTCTTATGATTCAATGCAACTTAGGATATTCATTTTCTTTCAGATTTGGTTACTTGTGATGGCTTCTTGATAGGTATTTCAGACCTATTTTTGGGGTCTCATATTTTAGATTTGGGAGACCTCATTGATTGCTTTCATCTTCTCTTTCATAATAATGATCCTTATTCAGTTGTTGTGAGGGAATAGTTTGACCCTCTTGTTCATTCTCTACATGATCATCCTTTGCATTTTAACATGAGTGTGGATACTTTTGGATAATATTTAGAGGAGGCTTCTTTGTCTTTAGAGGAAATATCTTTGTATTTGGATTATGTTCTACAATCATCTCTACTAGATTATAGATTGTCTTCTTCAGGAGTGTGACCTAGAATTCCTTTTTGGAGTGTGTCCTCTTTTAGCATAAACATGGAGACACTTGAGCATACTTCAAAGACATCATACATCATCTATCTTCCCTCATCTTCCTTTTAGGAATGGGAACAAATCCTGCATATCATCTTGGTTTTGTTTCTTCCTAAGGGGAGGAACGTTGTTCGGTGAGATTGGATCATCTTTGGCATTCAATGTTAGGCTTCTACCATTGTAGGAGACTAAGAATTGAGGGGGGGGTTCCTTGTCTCTCTTCTTCTTTCTCTTATGGGTAAGTCCTTTTCCTCACATGGGGTTTTGGCCTTTTCATATATCATTGAGAACTTTTTTGTATTTCATCTCTCTTTTGGGGAGGAGTTTATCCCATTGGGTTTTCTCCTTTTCTCAGTTCGTGAGAGTTTTCTTTGCATTTGTACATGGGTACCTAACATGGCCTCATTTTCTAGGACCCATCGTATTTTCAATCCTCCTAAGTTATGCTTAAGGGGGGTTGTTGGTGTAGGTTTTTATTTTCCTAGTGGGTTAATTTATTTTCCCTTAGTCCTAGGTTTTTCCTACACTTAATTAAGCTTGCTTAGGATAATAAAGTTGAGTTTATTATGAAGAGATAAGTGTGTGGTGTCCCCTTCCTTAAAGGGTGAAACCACTTTTCACTTTGATGGTATCCTCTGCTTTTGGTGGTCCATCTCCACTTTTTGTGGTTGATTCCTATTGGTTGGATTTTCCACCTACCTCCTCTCCTAAGTTCTATATAAACTCACTACCTAGCTTGTATTTGTGTACTCTTGCATCTTCTTGCAATATTTTTCATTGTATCTTTTTGGCTTGAAATATCTTAATGCAATATTGTCACATCAACATTGCATAATCTTTGAGAGTCCTGGTTTGCATTCTTATGTTTTTCCAGTTTATGTAACTTTGATTTTCTCATAAAAAGTTCCTTGGGTTATTTGATCTATTTTAGATTTCTAATACCAATCACCCCAATTGTGGTCAAAACCCTTTTCTAAAAACTTGTAATTTGGTCTCAAAAACTTCATCACTTTATCAAATAGTCTACAACCCTTACAACCCAAAAACTAAGCATTACCTACACAAAAAAAAATTCTTCAAAAATGATATAGTTAGATGTCATGCAATGCATATCCCAAATATGAGTTTACCCTTAAATTGGCATAGGGTTTCTTCAAGACATTTGCAAATTTAACTACAATTATTTGTTCCATACCTTTTTCCCACAATATAAAAAAATGTGGCATACCATGGAGTAGCATTTAAAGTGAATAATCCTATCATCAACCTTCATGGCCACCAGTTCCTTATGGATGCCCTTAGCAATATAAGAAGCATAACCAAAGTATTTGTTCACATCCATATGATGAATATCAACAACCATCATCATTACATGAACTAGAATTTGGGTCTTAAAATTAATTGCCAATATTTTGCATAGAGCATAATAGGTCCTTATGAAATACTCGTTAAAAAATTCCACATTAGAAGGCTCCAACTCAATGGTGGAAACTTGTTTTTAGGTATTCTCTTCTCATGGTGTGACAACCACCTTACTTGGTATCGGAAGTGATCCCTCCTATATTCCTTATTTAACTCATTGATATTAATTGGGACATGGTAGTGAGCCTGAGGTTGAAAACCTCACAAATCAATTCTCTATTTAGGACCATCAATTTCTCTCGCTTGAAATTGTTGAGGGTTCTTGTTTGTTCATTGTATATGTTGTAAATTTCTATGATTAAATCCACAATGATAAAAACATTGGGTACTGCCAACTTCCCAAAATCACAACTCCATATGTTGGATATAAGATTATCTGCACTACTCCTTTTGTGATAATATTTGAACAAATCCCATCCTCCATGGAAATTTTTACGTCTATCACTGATTCAACTTTGTCTTGGATCTTATCAAATAGAATCCCACTACCTTACATATGTCATACTCTCTAAGAGAAGCCAATAAGTAATGTTAACAAGTCTTGCTAAAGCCCTCATTTGGTTTTGCCACTTTAAGGAGTACTTTGACTCATTTTAGGGTTCTTACAATTTACCAATAGGAGTTTCAAGCACACAAAGATACAACTACACATTCTAGCAAGACCCTAGGAAATTGAAACCCTACTATTTGAATACCCTTTACAATTGAACATAGTAGAAAATGAACTAACTCGTTACACAACACATTAAACCCTAATTTTTGAAACTTCTAAACAAAGGTCACCACAACTTGCTCCTTCTTTGGAATTTTTTCTTTGATGACTTTAGAAAATTATTTCAAATGGTTGCAATCATAATCCTTAAAGGGACTACAAAAATATGTCATTTTTGGTCATAAATTTTGATATGAGTGAACCAACAATACCTTCCATAAGTTCTTTTATAGATTTAATATTGGATTGTCGATTTGTTTGCAAAAGAATCTTGATCAATTTTCATCATATTAGCTCAAAATAATTTGAAATGACAACTACCAAATTTGCATTGTGAAAAGGAACTACACTTCAATATCACTTCAACACATATTATAGTGCTTTTGATGCATGAAGTTAACCCTCCAAAAAATACTCGGGTTTAGATGTAGAGAAACTATGTCGACATAGTTGAAGATCATAGAAGCCATGTGTCACAATAGCATAGTGGAACAAATTCATAAAATATTACTTTATACAACTTGTGTTACAAAGGAATGCCACACTACAACAAGAATATGACATTTTGCATACACTTATTCATCTTCTCTCTTGTAACCACACCTAATGAGGACCAAATAAACACCCGAGTCCAATCCACATGGATGAAAAATGACATCATAACACATGAGATCAAACTCAATTCAAGGGAAAATTTCAAAATTGTGCTACAAATAAGTGTTGTGTTGCATTAAGAATTTGACACCTATCATATGGTGGTCCCACTAGCAATGTTGTTAACATAGCTAGTCAAAGAGATGATACATGACACCAAAGTGCATGAGGGAAACTTAAATGAGGAGGATGTTTTGGATTGTGCACTACAAGGAGAAGATGTACTATAATTAAAATAGGAATGCCTAGCATATAGTGGCCCCACAAATCTTGTCGCCATTAAAAAGGGGAAAGGAAATGAGTACACATGTCATAATAATACAAGCTTATAACCCAATGTAGAAAGAGAGCTTGAGCTATGAAGAGTGAATGTGCTCCAATCAAGTGGTGCCATATGGATATGGGTAGGGAAAACTAAAGAAGTAGACTCCCAAGTAGAGAAATGCACATTTACATATTCAAAGAAAAGGGTGCAATAAATTAAAAAATTAATAGGCCAATAAAATAATGTAGCCTAAGACATGAGATAGTGATTTAAGTAGATTTAGTAGGCTCAACCAGTCAACATAAAATTAGAATGTTAGGGAATATAAGTGTAAACTGAGGGTTTAGGATTTTGGAAGCTTCAATAAACCCTAGGTTATGTTTACTAAACCCTAATAAAATATAGATCATAATTATCTCTTCTCACATATCCAATAGAAAGAGGAATTCTCCCATGCTTCACCAAGAGAGTCCTAATTTGAAAATAAAGTATTTTTGTGATTTTACACTGAATAAGCTCAAGTGTATTGAAAAATAAAATTCTATACTTATTGACAGTGATTTTTTGACCTAAAGAAAATAAGGAAAAATCTAGCACTTTCCTAAAATTCATTATCTCCTCAATCTTGGCTAACCCCATCAAAGCAGTGTCATCCAAAAATTGAAGATGAGACTAAGAACTTATATTCCTAGGCCAAGACCAACCTTGAATGATACCTTTCCCTTGATATTGTTTTATTAGACAACCTAAACCTTCCGCCATAAAAAAAAAAGGCAAGCAAGAAGATAAGGGATTTCCTTATCTTAAACCTCTAGAAGTTGAAAAGAGAATTGAGGGAACACCATTGATTAATGTAAATAAGGAGGTTGATATCACACAACTCATAACCCATTCAATCTAATATGAGAAGAATCCAAATGCCTGTAAGACATTATAGAGCCAAGACCATCTAACCTTATTGTAGGCCTTAGACATGTCTAGTTTAATGAACATGGCCTTTCCCTTCAAAGTAGACATGGAGTAAATAGTTTCTATTGCCACTAGAATTCCATCCAACATTTGACACCCTTTTACAAAACCTCCTTGCTCAAGGGAAATCACAAATATCAAACACTTCTTCAACCACTCTACAATAATCTTAATGACTATCTTGTAACGTTATAAAGCACATTACGGGGAAATGAATCTAGAGAAGAAGATCCTTATTTTTGGGGGATTAAAGAAAGAAAGGTAGAATTGATACCTTTGAGAATTTTCTTATTATCTTGGGACTCTTGAACCAATCCTAACATATCAATTTTTAAATTTTCCCAAAATTCTTTGAGAAATTGAAAAATAATGGACATTAATTTCCTCCATTGAAATGGGTTCTAAGAATAATTTATTCATGTCCTTTGAAACCAAGGGAGGGATACACTCAAGAATGAATCTCTCATTAACCACTTCTTGATGACCTTGCTCTGAGAATAATAAGGAGTTCCTAACAACTTATTTGGAGATATATTTGAAAGAATATGTTTCCCCCAAGCTAAATTGAGATAAACTAAAACATTGTACTACTTCTTCACTCCTTCACCAAATTGTGAAAGAAAGACATATTCTTGTCACCTTCTCGAAGCTATTCAATTCAAGATTTCTATTTCCACTAAATCTCCTCCTAAAGTTTCCATTATAAGAGTTCTTTAGCATAAAATGATTCTTCCTATAATAGCTCCTTAGTCATGCCTCCATCTTTAATCTGAAAGGTGATTCTCTCTAATTTCTCTTGAATGAACACTTTACTTTGAAAAATATTTCCAAATAAGAATTTTTTCCAATTCTTAATATTGTACTTAACAAAATGACGTTGCTTGAAGGAGTACATAGCAGTTCCAAATGTAAGCTTCCCTTCCATCCACCATCCCTCTATAAGATTATACAAATCAAATCCCGAAGCCACTTCAATTAAAATTCAAGGGGGGTTTTTTTGGGATCAAGAGCACTAAGGAATATAATATAATAGGCCAACAATCAAGTTATTTCTACCCCAAAATCTCTAAAAATGAAGACTATTCATTACCAACTAAGATAGAGTAAATTCCACACTTACTATTACTCCATGTAAAAATTCTATTTCTTGGCATCACATCCACTAAGTTGAGAAAGGATATTTTATCCTTCAACAAGGTGAAAGATATGCCAAGATGCCCATTTCCTCCTCTTTTCTCATTTAGGCTAATGATGGAATTAAAATTACTTGCTAAATTCATAAAAGAAAATGCACAATAGAAAAAACAAATCAAATATAAGACTAGAGAAAAATATTACTTGGGAAGTCATTGGGAGGATAAGCATTTGTAAGCAGGATATATTATCTAGAGTCAAAGCATGAAATAACCATTGAGATTGAGTTTCTACTCTTGACTTAGCATGATGGATTGATTTTGGGAGGATTCCAAAGGCAAGCCACCTCTCTGAAAGATCCTTGAGCTCTTATACTAACATTTTCCCCTCCTCTCTAAATCTTTGAAGATATGATTGCCATACCTTCATTTGAAAGCTTTGTTTCATGGGTAAAATAAATGTCTGGTCTATGATCCTTGATAAGATCCCAAGTAGCCTTTTTCTCAAGGGATGCTACTTAGACCCCTTACATTCCATGAGATCACAATTATTTTGGGGGGTTAGAAAAGTGGGTATCAACATATTAATGACACCATATTCAACCAAAAATTCCTTTATCAATTTCATTTTTCTTTATCATTTTTCCTCCCTACCTTTGATACCTTATCAATACCTCCCTTCTTGATATATTTTTTTTGGAGTCATAGCACATGAGGAACCTTCTTTTTACCATCTTTCCTTTCCCTAGTTCTTGCATGGGATCCAACAATGCATTGGCTTCATTTACCTCTATTTGACTCTTTGTTATAGGATTAATAGTTGCCCCTTTTGCATATGTTTTTGAAAATTCATATTAACTATCACTCATCTTAAGATGACTAAGGGAAATCATTCCTCCTTTTAACGACAAGTAAATTTCCTATAGGTACCTCTCCCACCCAAGTATTTAATCCTCCTCCTCTCTATGTTGTGTTGTTTTCTTAATGCTCCTTTTCCCCTTTTTTCCTCATTCTTACAATAGCCTTGTTAAGGATAGATATTTGATACATATATTATTTTGGATACTATTATTTGGATGAGTTGTGCATAGTTATTGAAATCTTTTTCACTCTAAAATCATCATTGTGATTTATATTTTTATGTTTTGTTTAATAAAATATGAAGATGATTTTTCTAATAAAACATTAAGTACTAAGAAAGATGAACTTGCTAGCTAAGAATTTTACTTTTAGAAATATTGAAAATCAAGATACATTAATTTTTCTCTTAACTTTTACTTATTTATTGCTCTCTTATCTTCATTATTTTTATTATATTTAAATCATTTAATGTTCACACTGTTCTTAAGACTAGATCATTAAGGATTAAAACTATGTCCATTATGAAGTCATACTTTTTTATTTTTATTTATGTGATAAATATATTTAATAAAGATATTTGAAAGTGTGTATTCTTATTATGGTGGAAGAATAAGACCTTTTAGTGAAAACTCTAATTAAAAATTAAGTGATTTAAGATCCAAACAATCATTAGTCAATTTTATAAGTTATCTAATCATCTTATTTTGATTAATAAAAAATAAATATTTTATTATTAAAATATTTGTGGTCATTAGGAAACTCTCAAGAACCTCTTTTGATTTTTTCCTAGAGCTTAAGTCATGTGGACTTAGATTCATGATTTTTTGGACCCTTTGAACCTAAGTCATTCTCATGGCATATATTTTTGTTGAGGGACTAACCTAGAATCCTCTCCAGATATACCCAAATTTGGCATGTTTTCAAGGTGGAAACTCTTTTTATCATATAGAAGGAAAAAGTTTATGCTTTATTTTCTAGACACTAACTTCTCACTTTACACCAAGGCTATGATTTATTCTAATGCACTTATGTAGATCCAAGTGAAAACAAATAAGCTTTCACTTGAGGTGGAACATCTTCAAATGCTCTTAGATCATTGGGGTAATATCTTGTGCACTATTTCCAAAGTCCCTTCAACTATTGCCTCTATTTAAGACCATTCTCCAACTTGTGGGAATTATCAGAGGCATAGCCACTTTTCTCATGGTGAATGGTATGCACACTCTCATGGCTCTCAAACTCTTGTACAAAGAATCAAGGATCAATATCAAAGGTTATTGTCTCAACCCACCTACAACCACTATGCCTCACCCCATAAACCTAGCTATAGGTTTGGTGGCTAGCTGGACTCTTGCAATTTTCCTTGTGTTGATCTTGTTGATCTTGTCATATCATATGTTCATGACACTTAGCCTCCAAATGAATACAAAAAAGATGATGATAACAATAATGGTTGGGAGCCTCTTGTGGATAATTTGAACCTTGATGATATTTGGGGTAAAATAGATGATAAAAACCCTCCTCCTACTACTATTAATATTTTTCTCTTGCTACATAATAGGTTTTTATTATATTTTATTCTATATTTTATCCCATTTAAATATTGAAATATGACTTATACAATTGATTTTTTAATAAATATATAATATTATTTTATACATAATAACGCACACACTTATTGAATGTCCATGAGAATACACATCCTTGTAGGGATTTCTAGGTATTGAAAATAAACCATGTCATTCTTTTGAAAATTCCCTAACATTTCCAAGATTTTAAGATCTTTGTATTCTAAAGGAAGAAATTGCAATTGCACCCAAAAAGTAATGTACTTAATGGGAGAAGAGAATGGATTTAAATTTGGCTCCCATAGTTGAAAATAAAGGCCTGAACCATTTAAAAATATTTTTCCATTTGGATAGAAAAAATTACAAAAAAAAAACTTTTCTTTCTTTAAAAAATAGATTTGTCACCCCAAACCAACAATCTCTAACCCAGAGATTAAGTGTTCCTTTATCAGGAATGTAGTTCCAAAACTTACCAATGAGGGCTTTTTTTAAGTTGTAACACATGCGACATGATGAGACTTTTGAAATAGATATCTGAAGAAGAGGATCTGCTACGCCAATCTCAATTGCATTCTTGTTTTTTATGAATATCGCCAAAAAAAATTGTACTCCAAAATAATTCTTTTGATTCCTCTTAAGAGAATGAGGGGGAAAATATCTTGGATAACTTTTTTTCCTGCAACGTGAAAAAGTCCTTGGTACATGTGAAAAAGATGATGCATGTAAGCGTGAAGTATTCCTATTGATATTATCCTAATGCAAAGATTGATGATGATTTAAATAACATGATGAATATCCCTAGACACTTGCACATGGGAGGGGCCATAATGTAGAGCTTCTAAAAATGACCATTTTCAATTGTTACAAGAATGCTCCATGAACGTTTAGTCTACTCTTACAAGATTCAATTGTTACAAGAACACTTCATGAACATTTACCCTACTCTTACAAGATGCAACTGTTACAAGAATGCTCCATGAACATTTACCCTACTCTTACAAGATGAAGCTTGAAATATTTGATTTTCACCAAATCAATTGAAAATTATTTAAAAATGTAGTATTCCATACTTCCTAAATCAATTTCCTACAAATTTTATTATAATTCTTTTCACATTTTATAGATAAATCTTTTGATTTATTATGTGAATTTATTCAAGTCTACATTTTATGATTTTAATTACCACTTTTGGTCCATCATGATCTTGAACTCACCCTTCTCATATTTTTTTTAGGAATACAAACAATCTATTGGTTGTGTCTAAATTTTATCCCTGTCTCCATAAACCTCTAGTCAGATCCATTTGTAAAATGGATGCATCTTTCATATTCACTATTTACTTCTAGAGAGCATGAAAAATAAATGGATAAGGTTTTTATTTATAACTAAACACCTCTCTTAAAGATTATGCATGTCTCTTCATGCTCAAATAATTTTTTTTTAATGTTTACCTAATTTTTGTATTTAAGTTATTATCTAGCCAAGCTTAAACTTAGATGCACACTATCAAAGGAAATTCAATTTGTGGCTATCTTTGTTAGATAAAGGCCAAAGCTTTGGTCCCCTAAATAATTTTTAAACTATATGAAATTTAAGAATTCTAATGAGAAAATTAAAGAATTCAAAACCATCCATAAATTTCACACTAATATTTGTGAAATATTTGGGTCATTTCAACACCATAATAACATAGTGTTTTAGGACCATTATAAATTTTTGAAACATTTTTGTAGACACTCAAATAATCCTAATTGACATTATGCATCTAAATCTCACTAATTAACATCAAATTCCTCTATTAATCAAATAAAGTAATTTATTATATTAATTCACTAATGTTCATCCTGATTGATCAAATAAATCAATTTATTTAATCAAAATCCTAAAGTCCTCTCATGTGATTTAATAAACCAAGTTATTTAAATCAAATGTCAAAACCCCTAATTCCTTCAAGTTAATAAATTCTGGATTAATTAACTCCTAATCATCATTACCCATCCTCTAGCTTTTGACTCAACCTTGGTCAAACTCAACCCCTAACTAACCCACCCACTTGCACATGAAAAACAATTCTTTTAATTATCTAATTATCTCATTTTCCCTCACAAAGACATATTCTAATGGAATATTCCTTCATTTACCCCATTTATTTGACTTTCTTTCCCAAGAAAATTCCCTCCAAAGCATCTCAACCATATTCATTTAATGCCTCTTACACATGCATTAATCTCTCTTACAGCCCTCTTACATCTCAACCACATGAATTAACTATGCACATTCTCCAAAATGTGCTCCAACTTCACCCATTAGATTTGTGACAAGTGTCACAATCTCATTGAATCTCCTTTAGTCCCACATTCCTCCCATTTCTCCATTCTTCAATCCTTCAATCTATAAATAGAAGCCACTTCTATCTACAATCATCCACAATATTGTGCATTTTCACTATAGGCACTTGCATCTTCATCACATCTTAGCTTATTTTTATGATCATTTTGCATCAAAGTCATCTTCTCATCAAGATCAAGAGCTCATCACAAGGGATTGGGAAAGGGCTCTCTTTCCATATCAAAGCAACACCAATCCCTCTATGGGATTGAGGTTAAGAGCTCATCACAAGGGATTGGGAAAGGGCTCTCTTTCCATATCAAAGGAGTGCCAATCCCTCTATGGGATTGAGGTTTGGTCCATTTATAATAGGTTTACATGCTTGTATGCTTTCTTTGTGTGCTTTCATTATCATGTTTTATTAACTTAATGTGATCAAGAATTTCATAGGGAGCTTGATTTTCCTTTGCTAACTTGACTAACTTTGTTGTGTGTTGATCATGTTGGCATGAGGTTTAAATTTGTTTAAATTTGGCTCACATTTTGGCACCCATCGTGGGGCAATGCTCGGGGATCACGAGGCTTTGCTTCAGCTGCATTTCTACCTTTTATGCATTAATATTTGACTATAATTTATGTATTAACATAATGCATTAACCCAGTGCGTGAAATGACAGGAGTAAATCCATTGCATAGATAGTTATAACGTGGTTTGCCTGGTACCACTTGAGGCCTGTGTTTGATAATTCCCAAGCATTATTTATAACGTGTTGCTTACGTTGAGAATAAAAAAAATTTAGTTCATGGCGATTTATGATTGTAGGCATACTTTTGAAATCTACAAAAAGTAAAGTTCACATAAGGTTAGTAACCTACAAATTTCTCAAGAACACCCCTATGAAATACCTTGTAGATGCTTCCAAATGCAATACATGACAAGAGAAAACCAAAAGCATTATGAAAACAAAAACAAGTTACCTATTCCATAGTGGATTGGTGTCACATGTGCAAGTGACCCTTTCCCAACCCTTGCTAAGAAGCCAAAATGATGAGATGCAATGGAGATGAAGAACAAGATTATTTCTCAAACCAAGAGAGTAACCTTGCATAAAAGTTGTGGATCCATGAATGAGAATGAAGGCCTTCTTTTATAGATTTTCTTGATGAGAGATTGGCCAAGATGGTAAATGTGGGACTAAATATCCTCCAATGAGAAGAGGACACTTGTCAATTGGTGAGTGGTTGATGCATGTGCAAGATTTGGGAAGAGTGCCCATGAGAGGGAGAATTTGAATTCAAATTTTGCAATAAATTTAGAAAGGGGGACAAGAAAAAGAGCAATAAATGCTATGTTGGAGGGACAAATCAACTTGTCATGTTGAGGGAAAATGAGGGTTTTTAATAAATCAATAAAATTGATTATTTGTGCAAGTGGGTGAGATTAGTATTTAATCATGGTTAGATTAAATAAATGATGATTATGTTAGTTTAATGATGATTAGGTGAGTTTGACTCTTAGGACTTTGATATTTGATTTATTTAAATCAGAAAATGATGGAATATGATTTTGGATTTGATTTAAATGGATGTTTGATTTATTAAAAGGCTGATGATAATGTTTGCTTGATTTTAAATAAATGACCTTAGGAGATGGAGATTAATGAAATTACCTACTGAATGAATGAAGGTGAACCTAATTAACTGAATGAGTGGATGCACGTGAAGCCTGATTTATTTGATGAATGCATAATGCTAATTTTGCATGTCTACATTTTGCCCCTCTTTGAAGCAATGTACTTGTTGCGTTGGTTCAAAGAATAAACTTGCCACGATCAAAATAAAAAAAATTCTGATTTTTCAGATGCCCCAGCGGAAAGAAGTATACTAGTACATTGCCCCCTCGAGAGATCGAGCGAAAAGATTCGATTTGAGGGTCGATCTCGTGATAAAGAGGTTCAAAATGGATGGTTATGGACGACGATGCAAATGAGATAATTTTAAGATGCTTAGAATAACAAATCTATATTATCCTAAACAACTTAAATGATGATATGATGTGAGATGGATATGATTAATGATGTGATTATGCAATGGATGATTTGTGAGATGGTTAGACTAGCAGATCTATATTATGAAGATGATGCAAATGCAATGCATGTGAAATGATTGATGTTTCCTATTATGTATGATATGACTGATATGTGGTATGCTGAAGGTTTGTGGATGCAGGATGGATGCATGATGGATGCATTGATGATGATAATGTTAGTGCGAAAATGAGATGATGACAAGAGGATCCAACAAGTCCATGATTGGTCGAGACTTTATTAGAGATGATGATGATGATGATAAATGATGATGATTTGCTTATCAAGGATTGGGATTTTAAAAGGGCTACTTACCTTATGTTTGATTACACATGTAGGTATGATGCATCAAGGTATAAAGAACCAGGATGGCGTTGTACCTAGTGCAATGGACTTTGACTCAATAAACAGATAGGAGTATTCTTGTTCACACTTGACATACATAAACCTTGCTAGGGTGTACCTAACAAAGCAAGTATTCACCAAGTTATTTTACAAGAACATCCAACAAGCACAACAAACAAAAGATAATGATCGTTGCCTCATTCCTATCTCTCTAAATCCTTCGTTCGGATATCATCGAGAGGTCCTTGGAATGAGCGCAATAAGATAAATCAAAAGAAAAGATCAAGTACGCAAACAAGCCAATGTTCTTCATATCTCTAGCCAAAAGGGATTGTGTTTTGATAGGATAAGATCCAAAGTGATATCCAAAATGATGCCCATTGTCGGAACGATATATCCTAGGACATGCATTGTATAGGATGATGATGGTTTGATAAGTTGATTGATAGGTTGTTGACACAAGTTTGACTGGCATGTTTGAAAATGATCAAGAGTTTGATTTGTTTTAAAGGTTTGTTGTTTTGTTTTTTTTAATTTTACAATTGAAGCTTGCTTTGCTGACTGCTATGATTGTTTATGTTTGTTTTGCCAAAGGATGAAGGTGACTATCAATTTATTATGGATGATTGATTATTGCGGGTGAAAGCAAGATGAGACAGATGGATTTTTTCAAATATTTGGATGTTTTTGATGTTTTTGGAATGTTTTGAGGCTATTTTTAGTGTTTTCAAGATTTTACAAATGTTTTGATTTTTGATTTTTCGAATGTTTTTTGGATTTTGATGTTTTTCAAATGTTTTTGGATTTTTTCGATGTTTTGGATGTTTTTGGATTTTCTGATGTTTTTGGATTTTCGCATGATTTTGACGATTTGGATATGGACATTTGCGATGATATCAGTGCTCTGTTTAGGATTTTTGTTGAAAACCAAGCTAAGGTTGATTGATTGGGTCGATGGATTGATGATGATGATAACACTGTTGAGGATACACAACAATGCAACGATTTGATTGATTGGGATTGATGATAACATTGTTGAGGATACACAACAATGCAACGATTTGATTGATCAAGATTGATGATAACATTGTTGAGGACGCACAACAATGCAAGGATAGTGTTAAGCAACACAATGGATTTGGGAAAGATATCCCTAAGATGATGATGAATTGATGATGTCCTGATTGGATTTGATTGATCATGATTGATGATGATAACATTGTTGAGGATGCACAACAATGCAAGGATAGTGTTAAGCAACACAATGATTGGGAAGGATATCCCAAGATGATGATGGATTGATGATGATGATTTGATTGGATTTGATTGATCATGATTGAGGAAGCTTGATTTGGAACAAAATTTATTTGAATGATTTGATGTGACGTTTGAAGGGTGCGTTAGATACGACTGATAGTGATTGTTTGGATTGATGTTCGATGAAAGATGAATACTTGATAAAGAACATGTTCTTGTCAAAATATGCCATGGGCTAGTGATTCAGATTTTTGCTCACGAGTGCTTTGACCAGTTTGATTTCACGTTTTCCAATGTTTAGATCACCACATAAGTCAGAGGATATAGATCAATATTTATTCTCGAAGCAAGATGTACATATCTGCCCCCAATGTCTAGCAACGTATGGAATGCGATGGATGGATGCTTGGATAGGTGTGTAGATGGATGGATATGGATATGCAAAGGATGCCAAGGATTATATTGTGATAAGATAAGGTGTTCGGATAATGAATGCTTATTGGATAATGCTTCATGGCTCAGACAATGTTGGATAGGATAGGACCAATGAAAATGACCCATGTCAAGATGTTCACCACAAGCAAGTGTAAAGTGTGCTCCAAACTTTTATCAAGATCAAGATCACTCGGATGATGGATGTAGATGGATAAAAATGGATTGGATCAATGGCTATGGATGGATGAATTTATTATGGATAAGATGGATGGAATGCTTGATTTATTATGGATGGGATAAGATGCTTTCACCTGAAGTGGCGCACGTAGATGCTTGATTTTGCACATGATGCCTGTTTGCTAGGTTTTCATCATGGTCTTGCCCAAAGTGCCGCCCCTGCGGTTTTCACTAGAGGACGATTTTTATCTTTATTGTTTTCAATCCTTTTTCTGATTTTCTTTGGATTTTTTGCTTTTTTTATTTTTTTGATTTTTTTGAAAGATTTTAAGCTCTTGCTGAATCATGAGGTGTTTCTGATGTAGATGCCCCTGTCATAATGTGCCATCAATATCCTGCTTGAAGGAGCTGCTTTGCTAAGATACGTGCACTTGAATGCAACTTTTGGGATTCTTGATCTGCTTCGTCGATACCGGAGTTAACTTTGTCTTTGTGCGCACATCATGATAGAGTGCCCTTTGAATCCTTATGATGAAGGGTCGTTGAAAATACATGATCAATTTGAAAATTGGATATCATGCGTGGAGGCGTGGATGAAGTGTGTTTAGGGATAAAAGATGGATTGGTTGACAGCTTGGAATCTTTGACTCTCCATACTTGGGAAGATGAGCAATGATGGGTGGATACGGAAGTGTACATGGAATTAGGACCAACTACTTGATACACTTTGTATGTTGCTTGAAAAGCCTACTTTTTCTTTTGTGAACATCTTTGATGGATAATTTTCCCTCTTTTATTTTGCCCCATAGTTTCTTTGACTGGTGGAGTTTGATAGGGATGATCTTTCTTTGTATTCTTTGGTATCCATTTGTATTTGATTTGTCCATTACGCTTCTCAATTTCTTTTGATTTGATAACGTTCTTCGTACTTTGATTCAAATATTTCTTTTGACGTTGGTCCCAATTTGTGGATGGGGTAATGGGTGGATGAAGATTCATGGCGTGACTGGTTGTAGTATTAACATCGATTTCATCATAAGGACTCTTCACGCTCCCTATGTTGACGTTTGCTTGAGACGAAGTTTCCCCCAATATGGTGGTAGTAATACCTTCATGCTTTGATTCTGCTTGTTCCGAGAGCTTCTTTTTAGAATGAATTCTCTGATAAATGACCACCGTAGGTGACGTTATTTCCATTTGCTGCTTTGCTAACTCTGAAATATTCTGTTCTATCTGATTTGCTTCCTTGAGTGGATAATGTTCGATATCTTTATTCATGATGTCTTCAGCTTGGATTTTGGATATATCTGATACTGATGTTGACAACTCAATAACTTGCTCTTTTTGTGTTGTAATGTCAGGAGTAAAAGAATCTTGTTTTGAATGAAGATCATCTACGTGTCCCTCCGCATAAAGCATCTCATGGGTAGATGGAGGAGTGTGTGCTGCATGGATATGATCATCTTGCATAGATAGGAGAGTGTCCATTAGATTATTGTAGTATCTTGAAGATACAAATTCTTGATCTTGAATGATTCTAGAGTTGCTTTCATCATGCTTTGGATCAAGTTCTTGACATAGGTTAGTTTCAAAGGATGGACTACTTACAAATGACTCTTGGATATCTTCATTATGCATGGAAAGTGGCTTAATATCTTCATGATCTTTGAGTGGACTTGGATCAGGTGTCGAGTTGAAGATTCCTTCAATATCGGCAATCATGAGGTCAAAGGATGTCAATATGTCTTGGAAAGGACCATTGCTATACTTTGGTGAAAGACATTGATCATACTTTAGAATAAATTCTTGAGATATGCCCTCTACCTCATTAGGTGATGTAGATACATTTTCAACATGATCATTTGTCGATGCCTCGTTGGATGAAGCGAAAATATCTTTATTGATGGATAGATCTTGAACATTGTTTTCAACAATTGCGGTAGAGAGATTTCTAATGTCTTCAACCATAGGGTCAAATGATGTTGACATTTCTTGAATTGGATCATTGTTGGGTATTGTTGGTGGATTTTGATCATGATTGAGAAGTGACTCTTGACATATGTTCATTTGATCATTGGATGGAGTAGACACAACTTCAAGGTGCTCAATGATGGATTGATCTTGATCCTTGTTCTCAACAATTGTTGTTTGTTGGGTATCTTGAGAGGCTTGGGTAGCTTGAGAGGCTTGTTGAGCTTGTCTTACTTGTTGTGTGGCTAGATATTGTCAGATAGCCTTTTGGTAGGCTTGGTGAGCCTTTAGCACAATGTCATATTGTCTCGCTAAGTTTGGTTTTGGTGGTAGTGGTGGCAGATTTGGAATCGTGTTGGATGCGATGACAGGTGGTTGAGATATGATAGGGGTGGATGAGATTGGTGGAAATGATGTCTCCACTATGGTACTCACATCAAAATCCAAAGGCAACTTGGCCCCTTGTTTTGCTAATTCAAGCATGTATAACGAAGGGTTGAGTCTCATCATGACGTTGATGATTCGATGATTATCCAGATTTTGGAGCATTTCTGTCATTTCCTCGCAAGACATTCCAAAAGTAGGGTCCTCTCCTTGGTTTTCTCCTTGCGGATTTTGCGATGATGAGAGGGTCAATGGATTGCTTGATTCTGCTGGATTCATTTCTGCGTTGGTTTGGCTAAGATCGTTTGAAGCGGGTGTTTCTTTGTTGGCTTCCATACTCTTCTTGTATTGAGATCTAGTTAGAACCATAAAACGTGGATCAATCTTCGAGAATATGGGAGATGAATCTCTCGGTTCTTTGGATTAATCTCTATTCTATGTCCCAAAGTGAAAGTTTTAGGATGCTTTTTGGGGATCAAAGGTGATGATATGATGATGAATTTTTTGGCTTTCGATAAATCTTGAATGAGACACTAGGCTTTAGGACATGGATTTGATTGGATTTCCGTTTTGGGATTTTGTCCTTGACTTTGATTTTGATTTTGTTTTGGATTTTGAACAAAATGACCCTAAGATGTTTGATAATGATCTAAGGGATAGTTTTGTTCAAAGGATGATGATTTTGGATATGTGTGAGGAGAAGGATGCATCTACCCACACCTATCCAAATAAAATGATAGTTTCACTAAGTATATGAAGAAGGATTCATCCACACACACTAAGTTAGACAAGATGATTTGGATAAATTTGACTAAGGATATGCAAAAGGATGCATTTACACATTCCTAGCCAAAGGTGTTTTGATAAATGTTTTCAAGGACTTGGTCACAATGTTTTTGGATGATTTTGATTTTTTGCCACAAAGCCTAGTATCAAGGATAATTTCAAGATTTTCCAAAAGATGATTTGTGAGATGGATTTGACGTTTTGAAAGATGGATGAAATAGGTTTGATTTGTTTTGATCCTTAGGTGAACCTAAAAAGACACTTTGTTTTCCTAGACCTAGGTATTGAAGAGCATGCAAATGCTTCCTAAAGACCTTTGTAACCAAGAAATGATTTCATTTGAACATTCATTTTTGGATTTCCAATGATTTTTTGCTTTGGGATTTGTGAGTCTCCAATCACACATGAATATTCATTTTGCTTAGCTTTGCTTAATGGATTTATTTTACCAAAAACACTTTCTTTGATTAAGTTTCCAAACTAAGATGTCCAATGTCTTAATTTCTTCAAACTCCACAAGATATGTTATGTGGAAATTTAATGAACTTAAGGCAAGGGTTTCCTATTGTTTACTTAAGGAGATAAATTGAGATATAATCCAATGTTTAGAAACCTCTAAGGATGTGAATCCCAAGGGAAAGCAATAACATATGGATTGAGTCAATGGCATTTATCTCCAAAAGGGTTTGAAATTTTGAATGATATTGTTAAGTGTTTGTTTGAAAATGTTTTCGAATACAACACTTTGTTTTCAAACCAAGACAAGTACAAACCATATGGATGTATAGGACAATATTTGTTGAATCCCCACTTGGACAAGTCCAACTACACTTATCTTTAGCGAATGGTTAGATGCTTGACCCCACTGGCTCCCCTCCACGACACTCACTTATACGGGGCAACCGAGCATCAACACCCATGAAACTCCCATGGCATGTTTTCCATTTCTACTAAAGACCGTAAAAGTGTGGGGCAGCATCAGAATGACTGTTCTTGCACCAACAAATAGATCAAGGATTTTGGAAAATTCTAGTACATGGGTTCTAGTAAGGACTTTCTGTTCGTAGGAGTTGACCCAACGTGGCAAGAGTCCCCTTTCAGATCCATCTTGTCGGAGTCAACTGCGTGATATTGGTGTTCTTCCAATATCCACATTTATATCCCAGCTGGAAATACTCTTGGCTTTAGAGTGTTACCGGTTGAGTCATTCCCTTGGGTGAGTACTTTTTCCCCAAGGCAGGCCCTCTAAGATAAACAAAAGCAAGCAAAAACACAATCCGTAACTCGATCAATCTTTGACGGCACAAAGAAAGAGAATATACACGAAAATTCCCCTACTCACACTCGCACAAGATATTGTTCAATTTTAAGTCCAAATCAAAGTGTGGAGGTGATCACTTTATCTTACGCCAAAATCACCAAAAAGGCCTTTTGATTCTCAAGATCGCTTGGAAGCGTGAGAGAAGCGCATACGTCCTTTTCAATGAATTTAGTTTAAGTAAGTAACCACAAAACAAAGCAAACACACATTCATTTTATCCTTCCAAAGCAATTGTTTGATTCGTTTTAAGCACCAAATGAAATATGAAGATTGCTTGTCCAATTTTTAGCCCAAAATGAAATCTAGTAAGTGTCTAAGCTTGAATTTTAACCTTTTGCGAATGGAAAAAATCAAATTGTTCTTTTTAGACCCAAAGGAAAATTAGTGTCCTAGGAGCGAAAAGGTAACAATTTCGTAAAGAAGTGTTGAACAAACACTTAAATCATTTAAAAACACTTTGAGTTTTAAAAAAAAAATCATCCTCCTTTCATTTTCCTTGTGCCTTGTGCTTCATTGTTTGTTTGTACCTTGTTCACTTTCGTTTTGCTTTTGTACCTATTCCATAGTGGATTGGTGTCACATGTGCTAGTGACCCTTTCCCAATCCTTGATCAAAGCTCAAGATGATGTAAATGCAATGGAAATGATGAGCAAGATGCGTTCTCAAATTAAGAGAGTAACCTTGCATAAAAGTTGTGGATCCATGAATGAGAATGAAGGCCTTCTTTTATAGATTTTCTTGATGAGAGATTGGCCAAGATGGTAAATGTGGGACTAAAGATCCTCCAATGAGAAGAGGACACTTGTCAATTGGTGAGTGGTTGATGCATGTGCAAGATTTGGGAAGAGTGCCCATGAGAGGGAGAATTTGAATTCAAATTTTGCAATAAATTTAGAGAGGGGGACAAGAAAAAGAGCAATAAATGCTATGTTGGAGGGACAAATCAACTTGTCATGTTGAGGGAAAATGAGGGTTTTTAATAAATCAATAAAATTGATTTATTTATGCAAGTGGCTAAATCTAGATAATGCAAGTGGGTGAGATTAGTATTTAATCATGGTTAGATTAAATAAATGATGATTATGTTAGTTTAATGATGATTAGGTGAGTTTGACTTTTAGGACTTTGATATTTGATTTATTTAAATTAGAAAATGATGGAATATGATTTTGGATTTGATTTAAATGGATGTTTGATTTATTAAAAGGCTGATGATAATGTTTGCTTGATTTTAAATAAATGACCTTAGGAGATGGAGATTAATGAAATTACCTGCTGAATGAATGAAGGTGAACCTGATTAATTGAATGAGTGGATGCACGTGAAGCCTGATTTATTTGATGAATGCATAATGCTAATTTTGCATGTCTACAATGATATCGTTTTATATTGCTCATGTTTTTCTATGTTCGGCCTAAAAATCAGACACAACAGGGTATTAGCGAACTATCACTTCTAATTGTCTTCTAACTATTTATTAGCGAGCTTATAAGTGGGCGTTTTGTTTATTAGAAGTAAAAAAAAATATATTCATTCCATAGTTTCATTCCCTGTATTAAGAGATGCTTGATTTGTGAAGGGCAAGTCAATAGTTTCATTCCCTGCATATTATTACTACGTTGTACAAGATTTCTTAGCGTATGATTGTGAGGAATGAATGTGTGATGGCTCCATTAAAGTAGAAACACCCAATTGCAGTGCCAACATGGAGATTATTGAAATGTCATGCACCTTGTCAGGCTTTATAGTTGGTGAGTTTTACTATCCAGAAAAGAAGAAATCAATTAATGTTATGATCACTGTTTTACTTGAGAGTTTTATAATGCATTAATGTTATGATCGTTATTTCTACTTATAATATTTGATGGAAAGCTGCAAATAATGGTTGATAATAGGGTCATCGCCATCATATCTAGGCTCTGATTTCCTTGGGCAATGGAAATACATAAATGAAAATCCATTTCCATCATATTTAGGCTCTAAGTTTTGTGGGACTTTCTCTCTAAATATTGGGAGTTGTCGCTTTGGCATCTTGGCAGTACATCATTCACCTGTGAAGCATCTAATCATATCACCGCTGTCTTCCAATAGTGTTAGTATTTCTTTATAATAAAGTAACGTTGTGACTGATTTGATCCCGATATTCTTCACAAACTGACTTCTTACTGGTCAAGTAGTTAGTTTTAATAAACAATGTGGCTTTGAAATCCTTTGGTATTGGGAGCTTTGAGAGTGGAGGAAATTGAAAATCAGTTGATAAGTATATTGCTTTACACATCGATAAAACAAAAGAACATTTGTCCATTATTTATTTTATGTTGAACAACAGTTATGCAAATAGGAATGACGTATACTAAAAAAGCTTAAAAGCTTGAAAGTGCAAGGCATAGATTCATTATGCAGAGCGTTCACAATAGAAGCTCCAATTCAGAAATGTGTGGGGTGCAGATCCATTCCACAGAGCTTGCATTGATTGCAATTTATATTGTTGTGATGTCTGTTTGATCTACACAGACAATATTTAATGCTCCTTGATATGGTGGTGGGCGAATCTATGCTTAAAAGGTCGCTCAAATATGTGGATTTCAAATTTACATTTACTTCTCCGTCTTGTCAAGCTTCTTCGTTGAATGTTACATAGATGCTTTCAAAATTGACATCGTTTCTTATTTAAGACATCATTTTGCTTTATTTGAGTTTGAAATGGTGATTTTGATGTGGAAGAATAAACGATTCCAATTAATAAAATACTTAATGTTCTTTTTTTAGCTACGAAAAATGGATTGACATCTCCACTCAAAGGTAATTGGAGGCGAGATTAGGTGTGATTTGTGTTGGTATGTGGCGACTGATCATGCTATACTGTATAGCCCATGGTATACTGTACACCCTGATTTTCTTCCTACTTTTTCGCGATCACCGAAAAAGGGAAAAATCAATGAAAAAGGAAAAATCCGATTTTGTAGAACCCTAAAAAATCTGGAAGCTTCTAAGCTTGGTAAAAGGGGGTTCGGATGGGTATTATAGTATGATGAAAAACGCGATTATTCGCAAGATTGTAATAGGGTTTTTCACTGGATAATAAAAGTATTGGATGGCTGCGGTTTGGTGGATGTAGCCCAGATTGGGTGAACCACGTTAAATTCTGTGTTATGATTTATTCTGTGAATGTTTTAGTTTCTCTGTTTTGTTAATTAAAATCTGCATTTAATTGTTAGATCTGCCATCTCTAACCCTAACAATTTGTTGGAGCACACATTTCGATTCAAGACCATTATTTCCTTTGACATTATCAATTATCATTATTGATGTGGTTGAAATCATTAATACATTAAATTTGGTCAAGCACTATGTTTGAAGAGGGCGCATTTTATGACATATATTATTAACTATTGCTTCTTTTGGAAATGATGAGGCACTTCAACAGGTTTTGAAATGGACGTGATGGATTATAGTTTGCAGTTTATCCACATTAAACTAAGAAGAAAAAATTGGACGCCATAGGATAGCTATTAGGTTGTATTCCATTTATTACTGAAAGTAAATGCTATATGTGTCATTTCTTGATGATGTTGTCATGATTTTGTTGGACATTAGTGCAATTATGAATGGCAGTATTCTGCACAGTTGAAGCATTTACTTATCTCTTCTTATAATCATGCCTGGTGTGGTGTAAGTATTCTGCCACTACTACTGTTCAATGCTTTTTGCTTATTTGTTGGTAGTTTTTAATTTGGTGGACAATTTGATGGAAAAACTATCAAACAATTTTCTTGTTTTAAATCTAGAAAATGATATGATGTTGGAGTAAAAAGCTTGCTGCACGCCACTAGAGTCCATTTTCATCAAAAATATCTTTTAACTCGCGCATTGCAGTCATGGAAATGCTTTAGAGAAGAATCTTGAAATCAGTAAAGATCATTGGTGTTTGATTTTTTCTATATTTATCCATTGTTGTTCACTATCATATTGCTATTCAATCTTAATCTTATTGCTTCTATGCACTAATATTTGTGTTTTCTTTGAGTGCAGAATTAGTAAACTATTGAATTAACAAACTATCACTTCTTACCATCTATTTTTTTAAGTGATCTACTTTTAGATGTTTTTTGAATATATTGGTATATGATTTGAAAATTTGAACATGTTGATAACTGATTTGCAGATTTCTTGAAGATGATGGAGTAGCAAGGCGGAGAAAATCTAGAAAATAACAAGCAGATATGAGTTGGAGTATTGAACTTGAACTTGAAAAAACATTCTTAAATGCTTATTGTAATAGTCTAGAGCATCTGTTTGTTTCTTTTATTTTCTCTTTTAGGCCAACTCACTTCAGTTTTGGGTTTAAAATTAACCATTGATTTGATCTCTTCAAGTTGGTTAAAATTGAACCTAGAAACTTATTAGACTTTGATTTTGGGTTAAAATTGAACAAACAACTTCACACTTGGTTTTTGGTTCTTGAAACGAAATCATCATTGCTTTGGGGGCTTAAAATGAACTTGTGCTTTCATTGTCTTGTGATTTTTTACAATTGGTGTTATTTGAATGCATATGCACTTCTCTCATGCCTCTCGGTGATCATGAGAATCAAAAGCATTCTAGTGACATTAGTTGTTTAAAATCACCCTCACATTTCAAATTTGGATCTAAAATTGAACAATCATGCTAGTGTGAGAAAGAGACATTGTGTGTGTTCCCTCCTTGTGCTTTACGTGAATTGGATAGTTGAACTACAAGTGTACTCCCTCACTTTTGTTCACCTTTAGAGGGGCCTGCCTAAGAACAATTTGAAGGTGACTCCAACTGGTTTTTCACTTAGGCTAGTATATAAATGGATAAGACTAAACTATCAAGTCCTCATGGCATGTAGGCCTTAGCCGTACAATGTCTTTTAGAATGGGGTACTACTATAAAAAGTATCAGATCCCCTAGTAGGATTGATTAAAGCCTTTAGTGGCTTCTTGGACTCGATTACCCTAACTAAGAACCAATTTGTGTAGAAGCCAAAATCCTTACTATTTGTTGGTGCAAGAATGGTCGTTCTGAAGTTGCCCCACATTTGTACTATTCAAAGTAGGAACAAAATAAATTCTTAAGTTCTCTAGATCTTTTGGATTTTGAGATTTGGTTGTCCCGAGAAGTGTGTGCCATGGAGGGGATCCAGTGTTGCCAAATATCTAGCTATTCACTTTGTCTCAGTGTTTGGAGAAATCCAAGTGGGGACTCAACAAATATTGTAATTTCTATCCTAGGGTTGTTCAATTTGTGAGTCAATCAAATACATTGCTTGGATCTCAAACTTTGAAACAAACATTCAATAAGTCATCAAAATTTCAATCCCTTTGGAAAGAGAAAATATCCTTGAAGAGTCCAAATGTTATTGCTTTTCCCTAGGGATTCTATCCTTAGAGGTTTCTAAATATTTGGGCCCATATCTCAATTTGTTCTCTCCAAATTCAACCTAGGAAAACTATGGATTTTACTCTTTGATTTTCACATAATGGACCTTGTGAAATGAAAAGGAGTTAAGACATATACATTTAGTTTGGAAATTAAGAAGACAAGTGGATGTGGTAAAAGAAATTCATTAACCAAGATTAAATCAATTGAACCCCACACATGTTCTTGTTATCTTTTGTCTTATGGTCATCCAAGCAAATTTTTTTTCTTTTGGTTTGAATTACTCATAGGGTAAGGCATGTTCTTCACTATCTTGGTCTTGAAAATGAGGTCCTTCTTAGGTTCATTTAGGATCAAATCAAACACTTCATCCACCCCAAACATTTATCAACCCATCCCACAAACAACTTTAGAGCTTTGGAAACATCATTCTAGACTTGGGTAAATCATCAAACCAAATCAAAATCACCTTGTTTAGTTACGTGTGTGGGAATGAATCCTTTCTCATACATTTAGTTAAATTAGCACCTCTTTGAACAAGTTTATCTTAAAGATCACATCTAACATCTTAGGGTTTACAAGTTCATTATCCAATCAAAACATCAAAATCAAACCCTAAGTCTAGTATTGCCCAAAGTTCTTAAAATTTCAAACACCCATATCACTCATCCCTTTCATCCTTCATCTCATTAGTGGTCCTAAATTCCTTAGAGGTCAACAAGGTCAAAACACAAGAAAAACATGGAATATAAACTTGTTTCATACATCATGAGTGATCTAAGTCAACCAAACTATCAAAGCCTTACAATGCCAATTGATTATCAAAACTCACATTTATACAATCCATACATGGGATATTATCTCCCACAAACCTCAATGGTACACCAAATGTGAGTATACCCAATCTAAATTTTGGAACACCTTTCCCTATGATAGATTTAAATCAAAGTCAAAACTTACAAATCTATCAACAAAACAATCAGTACATGAGTATTCAACAAAATAACATTATCCCATCCAATCCATACATGCAAAATGTGAATATACCAAGTGCAAACTTATCAAACATGAATGTATCAAATACACACTTGGTGAACTATGGGATAGATACATTTGCAAATCAAACCAATGTTGTTCAAAATCCAAGCAATATATTGACAACTCAATGTATTGATCCAAGTAAAGGCAACCTCAACAAAATCAAAGTTACCCAAATCAAAGCAATATGTTTCCCAACCACAACAATGTTCCATGTCAACCTATAATACAAAATCTAAACATCATCCCAAATGAGAACATTGTCTAGAATTAATTTGTTCATGATCCCATACAAATACCACAAGTGTATATTCCAAATATGATTGACCAACAACCAAATCAACTATATCAAGGGTGTCAAGATCAAATTTTGCAAAATCAAATTGCTTCACTTACCAAAATAGTTGAGTCATTGCGCCAAGACACATCTCCACCCCAACATATACACACTCCCCCTTAGGTTAAACCATGTCATCAAAACATTGAGTTGTCTCCACAACCACATCAAGAACAATATCTCCAATATCAAGAGGCTAGATATCAAGATCAACAACATCAACAACAAACCCAATCATCACATCTCAAAAATCAATCACCACATCTCCAAAATCAATCACCACAAGGTCAATTTAAAGTACAAATCTCACAAGGTAACAAACGTGAATACACTCCTTTGGGAGAGCCAAATGAATCTACATTACAAAAGCTAGTTCATGCAAAACTCACCACTCATCGAAAATTAAGTTCTTTCAACTTCATAAACTTCCCTTGGAATAAGGGTAGATCCTATTGTGAGTATCATAGAGACAATCGTCATAAAACATCAAATTGTATTTGACTCAAAAATATCATCCAAGACCTTATTGATCAAGAAATAATAATTGTTGACATGACAATGATCAAGATTCAACCACTAGTGATAGTAGTGACAATCTCTCCACCACAATTGTTGAAATCAATGATCAATATCTATCCATCAATGAGCACCTTGAAGATGTTTCTACCTCATCAAACGATCAAATCAACATGCATCAAGAGTTACTTTTTAATCATGATCAAAACCCCCCAACAATATCCAACAATGATCCAATTCAAGAAATGTTAACATCATTTGATCCTATGGTTGAAAACATTGACAATCTCTTCACCATAATTGTTGAAAACAATGATCAAGATCTATCCATCAATGAGCACCTTGAATATGTTTCTACCCCATCCAATGATCAAATCAACATGCATCAAGAGTCACTTTTCAATTATGATCAAAATTCACCAATAATATCCAACAATGATCTAGTTCAAGGAGTGTTAGAATTATTCAATCCTATTGACATAATCCACGATCCATTGACCAATGATCATTTTGAAAATGTCTCTACATCACCTAGTGAGTTAGAGGACATGTCTCAAGAATTTATTCCAAAGAATGATCAACATCTTTCACCAAAGTCTAGCAATGGTCCTTTCCAAGACATATTGACACCCTTTGACCTCATGGTTATAGATATTAAAGAAATCCTCAACTCAACACTTGATCCAAAATCACTTAAAGATCAAGAGGATATTGAGCTGCTTCTCATGCCTAATAACGATATCCAAGAACCCTTTGTAAGAAATCCATCATTTGAAATGGACCCATGTCAAGAACTTGATCTAAAGCATGTCGAAAGCAATTCCAAAATCATTCAAAATCAAGAATTTGTATCTCCAAGATACTACAATGATCTAATTGACACTATCCAATCTATACAAGATGTTGCAAATGATGATCACATCTATATAGCACATAATCCTCCATCTACCCATGAGATACTTTCTTTGGATGGACACGTAGATGATCTTCATTCAAAACATGATTCCTTTACTCTTGACATTGTTACACAAAAAGAGTAGGTTTTTGATTCCTACAGTCAAACCGAGTTTTCAACATCGGGATCAGATATATCCCAAATTCAAATTGAGGACATCATATATGAAGATATCCAACATTATCCACTCAAGGAAACAAGTCAAACCAAACATGATATTCCAAAGTCAGCATAGTAGCAAATTGAAATAACATCATTTGTAGTAGTCATTTATCAGAGAATACTTTCTAAATAGGAACTCTCGAAATAGGCAGAATCAAAGCATGAAGGTACTACTTCCACAATATTGGGGGCAACTTTGTCTCAAGAAAATGTCAACATAGGGAGCACAAAGAATCCTTATGATGAAACCAATGCCAATACTACAACTAGCCATGTCACGAATCCTCATCCACCCCTCACCCCATCCACAAATTGGGACCAACATCAAAAGAAAGATTTGAATCAAAGCACAAAGAACATTATCAAAGAAAAAGAAGCTAAGAAGCATAATGGACAAACCAAATACACATGGATACCAAAAAATACAAAGAAAGATTATCCCTATCAAACTCCATCAGTCAAAGAAACTATGGGGCACAATAAAAAAGGGAAATGTATCGATCAAAGATGTCCATAAAAGAAAAAGCAGGCTTCTCAAGCAATGTACAAAGTATATCAAGTAGTTGGTCCTAATTCCACACACACTTTTGTATCCACCCATTATTGCTCATCTTCCCAAGTTTTGAGAGTTAAAGGTTCCAAACTGCCAACCAATCCATCTACTATTCCTAAACACAATCCACCATCCACACCTCCACGCATAATATCTAATTCTCACATTGACCATGTATTGGCAACAACCCTTCATCATAAGGATTTAAAAGGCACTCTATTGTGATGCACACATAAAGACAAAGTTAACTCTGGTATCACAACGTAGAATAGGAATCTCGAAAGTTGCATTCAAGTACATGTATCTTAGTGAAACAACTTCTTCAAGAAGGATATCGATGGTAGATTATGACAAAAGCATCTACATTGACACCACCAGGTGGTTTAGCGTGAGCTTAAGATCTTTCATAAATTAAAAAAAATAAAAAAAATCATGTAAATAGTAAAGATAAAAATTGTCCTCTAGTGAAAACCACTATGGTGGTGCTTTGGACAAGTACCATGATAAAAACCTGGAAAACAGGCGTCATGTGTAGAATCGAGTATATGTGTACGCTAGTTCAGGTGGAAGCATCTCATCTCATCCATAATAAATCCAACATTTCATCCATCTTATCCATAATCGAACCATTCATCCATGAACCATTTATCCAATCCATTTTCATATATCTGCATCCAGCTTCCAAATTATCTTGATCTTGACAAGGTTCGGTGTACACTTTACACTTGGTTATGGTAAACATCTTGACATGGGTCATTTTCTTTGATCCTATATGATCCAACGTTATTGGAGCCATGAAGCATTATCCAAATGAGCATTCTTTATTTGAACACCTTATCTTATCGCAAGATAATCCATATCCATACATCCATGGCATTCCATACATTGCTAGACATTAGGGGCAAATATTTACATCTTGCTTCGAGAATAAATCTTGATCCTATATCTTCCAACTTATGTGGTGATTTGAACATTGAAAAACGTGAAATCAAATTGGTCAAAACACTTGTAAGAAAAAAATAAAAATCACTAGCCCATGGCATATTTTGACAAGAATATGTTCCTTATCAAGCATTATCTTTCGTCGAACATCGATCCAAACAATCAATATCAGTTACATCTAATGTGTGCTTCAGTGTCACATCAAATCATCCAAATAAATTTTGTTCCAAATCGAGCTTCAAAATCTTGATCAATCAAATCCGATCAATCCATCATCATCTCAGGATATCCTTCCCAATCCTTGTGTCGCTTAACACTATCCTTGCATTGTTGTGTATCCTCAACAATGTTATCATCATTAATCCATCAATATGATCAGTCAACCTTATCTTGGTTTTCAACAAGATTCCAAAATAGAGCATTGATAACGTCACACATGTCCATATCAAAATCATCAAAATCATGTGAAACTCCAAAAACATCCAAAACATATAAAAAAATCCAAAAATAGATCAAAAAGTCAAAAAAAGTAAAAAACATGGTTATTCGAACTATGTCGTCTTTGAGCTTAAACATAGGCAAGGCCATCATTGATGTGCCCTCGAGACACAAAAACAAAAAAAACATTTAAATAACCCGAAAACCCAAAAACAACCTCATAACATTTCAAAAACATCCAAATATTTGAAAAAATCCATCTGTCTCATTTCGCTTCACCCAAAATGATCAATCATCCATAATAAACAAATCGTCACACTCACCCTTTGGTAACACAAACAAAAACAACCACAACAATCAACAAAAGCAAACTTCAAACGTAAAATCAAAATCGAAACAACAAACTTTTAAATGTAAAATCAAACTCTTGATCATTCACAAACATGTGAATCGACCTTATATCAATGGCCTTTTCAAACAACCTATCAACTTGCCACCATCCACTAACATGTCCTAGGATGCATCCTTCCTACAATGGGAATTATCTTTGGTAATCACTTTGGATACTTATCCTAAGAAAAACACATCCCTTTGGCTAAAGGTATGAAGAACATTGGCTTGTTTGTGTACTTGATCCATTCTTTTTTATTTATCTTATTGCGCTCATTCCAATGACCTCTCGATGATGTCTAATCAAAATTTAGAGAGAAATGAATGGGGCATTGATCATTATCTTTTGTTTGTTGTGCTTGTTGGAAATTCTTGTAATATAACTAGGTGATACTTGCTTTGGTAGGTGTGTATGGAGAGAGTTTTGGATAACTTGTTGGCTATTTCATTGATAGGTTATGCCTTTCCATGTTTTGGTCTAAGATGTTTGAAACTTTGAAATACATCCTAGTGAGGTTTTTGTATGTCACATGTGAACAAGAATACTCCTATTTGTTTATCGAGTCAAAGTCCATCTCACTAGGTACAACACCATCCAGGTTTTCTATACCTTGATGCATCGTATCTATGTGTGTTATAAAAAATAAGGAACATTATGCTCTTTATATACCCAATCCCTAGATATGCAATACATCATCATCATCATTCATCATCATATCTAATAAAGTCTCGACGACTCATAGACTTGTTGGACTTATGTATCTTCTCAAAATCAAGGGTTGATCCCTCTCATTCTTCTATCCTTTTTCACTCTAACATTCTATCATAACATGCATCCATCCTGCATTCATAAAATGTCAACATACCCATCCTGCATACTTGTACATATCATCATAATAGATAACATCATTCATCTCACATGCATTGCATAATCATTTAAGATGTTTAGGATAATATGGATTTGTTATTCTCAACATCATTCATCTCATTTGGACCATCATTATCATATAGATCTGTTAGTCTAACCATCCATACATCCATATTGAACCTCTTTGTCGCAAGATAGACCCTAAAATCAAACTTTTTTCCCGATCTCTCAAAGGGATAATGTACCAGTGTACTTCTTTCCCCTGGGGCAACAATAGGGCATTCAAAAAAATTAGAATTTTTTTGAATTTTGATCTTGGCGATGTTATTCTTTGAACCAACGTAACTAGTACGTTGCTTCAAAGAGGGGAAAAATATAGACACTCAAATAATCATAAACAACATTATGCATCTAAATCTGACTAATTAACATCAAATTCCTCTATTAATCAAATAAAGTAATTTATTAGATTAATTCACTAATGTTCATCTTGATTGATTAAATAAATCAATTTATTTAATCAAAATCCTAAAGTCCTCTCATGTGATTTAATAAACCAAGTTATTTAAATCAAATGTCAAATCCCCTAATTCCTTCAAGTTAATAAATTCTGGATTAATTAACTCCTAATCATCATTACCCATCCTCTAGCTTTTGACTCAACCTTGGTCAAACTCAACCCCTAACTAACCCACCCACTTGCTCATGAAAATCAATTCTTTTAATTATCTAATTATCTCATTTTCCCTCACAAAGGCATATTCTAAGGGGATATTCCTTCATTAACTCCATTTATTTGACTTTCTTGCCCAAACAATTTCCCTCCAAAACATCTCAACCATATTCATTTAATGCCTCTTACACATGCATTAAACTTTCTTACACCCCTCTTACATCTCAACCACATGCATTAACTATGCACATTCTCCAAAATGTGCTCTAACTTCACCCATTAGATTTGTGACAAGTGTCACAATCTTATTGAATCTACTTTAGTCCATTTTAGATAGGTTTGCATGCTTATATGCTTTCTTTGTGTGCTTTAATTATCATGTTTTATTATCTTAATGTGATCAGGAATTTCATAGGGAGCTTGATTAGTCTTTGCTAACTTGACTAACTTTCTTGTGTGTTGATCATGTTGGCAAGAGGTCTAACTATGGCTCACAATTCTTAATCCCTTCAAGAGCATATGGATTTTTTCCCAATCTCATATCTATATAAAAATATTTTTTGAAGTGCCTATTTATTTTTATAAGCATAATGACACACTTATAAATATGGCCAATGACAAAAACCTTGAGATTGAAGGTTTCTGTTGTGTTGTCCAATACAAGGAATATATTAAAAATCATTCCATAGGAAATATTATCAATCAAGTAAATATAAATTTTAATCCTAAATAAAGAGATGTAGAACTCATTACCATTTGATATCCTATAACACTACTTAATGCACCTTATAGAATCCTCGCTAGACCTTTCACTCTATATGTTTGTACTTTCCTTTCTACTTTTGTAAGACCAAAAAGGCTAACTTTGTCAACAATCATTGTATTGTTGATAATATTATCATAGTTTGGGAAGGTATGTGATAGGCGAATACCTCACGACAAAGATTTGTGTTTATCAAATTAGATATTGAAAAATCATATGATCATATTGAATGAAATTTTAATCATGCCAAAAGATTTAGGGTTTATAAGTTCTTAAGATCTCTATATCCAATATTTTTTAGGATTTTGTGTTTTACCATCAATGGCTATATACCTAAAGATTTTTTATTTTTATTTAATCCAAAAAGGTTTCAAAATAGATTCCTCTCTATGTGTTCTTGTTTTGGAATATTTTTGTTGTTTTTCACTATGTAAAGTTGAGCATGTAATACTATCAAATGAATTTATAGCCCAAAAAGAGAAACCCAACTAGCTAATGACCACTTTGAAAATGAATATTTTTTGATGAATTTTGAATGTAAGGGGAAATCTAGTAATTCTCTATCCTTCACAGAAACCTTCCATGAATCATATGGGTTCAAAATCTAATGGATTTTAGAATAATTATTTTGGAAAAGTATGAAGCCTTTTCATGATTGGGTCGATAAATTAAATTAAAAATATATTTTTGAAGGCATCCCATTCACCTTTAATGGGTTCTCACTCATCCTTTAGCATGAGGTGTTTCAATGTTACCAAAGGTGAAGAAAAACCACTTATTAAATTATTTAACCATTATCTCTTATTGCTATGTTTTAGATCTATATTAATGTGTTGTCACTATTGAAGTATATGTTACTTTTCATGTTAAAAACCTTATAAAGTAGCTTGTGACCATCCTTTGATAATGCTATGGGGCTTTCTATGGGTCAAATTCAAACAAGCCAAGGATTTTATAGGCTTTTATTGGAAATTTATTTTCCTAACAATAAGGGGGCCTCATAATAAAAGACACAAATAATTAGAGAGAAATTTTTTCTTAATGAGTGTTATATTGAATTGAAGGTTCTAAGAAATGGGATTTTTCTATGACATTTTATTTTTGCAAGGCTCCCTTTTGCAAGAAATTTCAAAAAGGGGGATGGTATCACAAATTTCTCATTACCTATATGTTGGTTAAAATTGGAGGTACTTTCTTGTACCAAAATATTTTGAAAGGATTTCAAATGATAAATCTATTTCTCATATACATTGGATATGGTTTTCTATCTAGTCTTTATTTTAATGATGATAGTATTTGGTTGTCTTCCATTATTGATAATGGAAATTTTCCTCTTACAAACATAGATACAAATAAAGATCCTAAACTTTTGAAGAAAGAAATAAAAATACTAGAGATCTTATTTCTTCTAAAAATTTGACTCCTTGGCCTTATTTGTGGAGGGAATTTAATATTTTAACTTTGATTTTTCATCCATTCTAAAAATACAAGAAATCATGCTTGATTTTATGCTACATAAACTAGGGTTTTAACCACATCTTACTTAGTAGAGAGATTTATTTTGGAATTGTAACATAGCTTTCATGAGGTAATCTCTTTACCTTTTATTTTAAATCTTTTCATTAGCCTTTGAAAGATTAAGCACTAGCGTGGTCTATATTTTTGGCCTAAGCTTTGTCTTCTCTTTTCAATCTTTTTTTAAGACTAAGATTCAATCTAAGATAGCTTACTTCTTATGGAATTTATTTGATTAGGGCAGGTCTTCATATTGGGGAACTATTGCATCATTTTTGTTTTTATTATCCCAAATTTCTAGCATGTGCATAAATTTGCACTTTCAATCATATTCTCTAGACAGTGTGTTATGAAGCCTACAACTCCTAGAAATAGATTCACAATATTTTTATCCCTTCAATCGAAACCTATGACACAATATATTTCTCTTTTGGGGATTTTACTAAATTGTCAAAATATATTGCTTTAATTTAGAGTTTATTTAGAGATGTCATTTTTTTCATGGTTAGAAATAAAAAAAATGAACAATTTTTAGAAATGAACTCTTGTCATGGGTTTTCTTTTATCTTAATCAAAATTAAATGTTTTTAAGTTTATGACTATTTTTCAAATATATGAACATAAAAAGAAGGCGATATTGGATTTTCAAAATCTCAAAGATATGGTTAATCACTAGGTCATCACACTCAATGGGTTTTATGATGCATGAGTGTCCTCCCATTGTCTCTTTGTTGGTAGAGGTTGATGATGATGCAAGTATTTACATAGTCATCTGTGATTTGAAATATTTTTCCTTCTTCATATCCAACAAGGAAGGTGGATTTTAACAATCCTTTGGGGGTCAATATACACTAGTAATTTGTCATCTTGATGGTACTTTCTCGTTCTTGAAGCAATAGGTTTTGATAATCTTATGCAATATTTTTTGGTGCTCTCTTTTATCTTTCTTTCATTTTGTGGGCAATGAGCCCACTAGGTTATTCCAAGGTTGATGCATAATTAGATTTTAATATCTTAGTTAATAATTTGAATAACGCCAAAGATTCAGATGATGTTGTAGATTTAAAAAAGGAAAAAGGAATTAGAAGAATATAATGAAAAGGTTCAGATTCAAGTATCTTTTATATTTATAATGAAAAAAAAATCATTATATCCTATTTTAATAAAGGTAAAATTGTATGATGAATAGACTTTCAGTGTTTTCTACTTTGAGTTTTTATTTTGGTTCATGTATGGTCAGAATAGCCATTGACTATTGTAAGTGGTGCAATAATTTATAACTTTTTGTGACAAATAAATAATTTTTTTGAAGAACCAAAAATGATTATAATAGGTGTGTGCTTGATGGAACAACATGGCACCAAAGAAGGGTGGCAACATAGCAAAGAATAATTGATCAACAAAGGCGGGACCAATATAGAACTAATGGACAGGAGGACCAAGATCCAACTATAGGAGAAGATCTCAAAGAAATAAGTGAAACAACTCCACACATCATTTGATTAAGGAGGAATATTATGAGGACTTTGTCTTTCATACAACTGGAGGGAGAGATGAATTTTGTGAATATTTTTCTCTTGAAATGGTATTATGTAAGAAACTTCCCTAACATAAAATCTTTGAAATGACTTGTCAAGAAATAACACTATACTATTTAATATTTCCACTCAAGTTGAATTTTTGTACTTGTCTCTTACTTATTAGAAGGTACCATTCTCATTTTTCTTAGAAAGTGATGCAATATTTTGTTGGTGCTCTGCTATATCATAGGATGGAAATACACAATATGTGCACATAAATTATATTGATTGTGATTACAATGAGCACCCCTTGGTTATATAGGCCAATGTGGGACATAGGACAACATAATATTATGATATCCGTCTTAATATTATGACTTGAGACATAAATTGATAATTACTTATGAAATACCTAAGTAAATGTACACAAATTTGTGTGAATAGGATCTAGATGGTGAACTAATTAGGTAAAATACCTTGTTCACATCAACACTTTCTAGATAGATAGATAAAGAGAGAAAGAAAGTCACAAGAAATTTGATAGGATAAAAATTAATATCTAGCAATAATGTAGTAATAATCCATTAATAAATGTAAAAAAAATTGATAATGAAATATAGAAAAATGTGTGACCCTTTAGGGGAGATCTCAATTTGTGGGGGTTCAACACCTTTTCCCGTTTCATTAAATAGAGGGAATTTTATGGATTTGGATAAGGTATATAATTGACTTACAACTTGAAAGGTGAATCAACCTACTCTTGACCAAATCTGAAATAAAAATAAGGGTGAAATGTAATGATTCAACTAGCCTAATGATGCTAATGATTGTTCTAATGCAAAAACAACAGATCTGAGATATCACAAAAAAATTTAGACTTCAAAAATGGATTGAGTAGGACACTATGCACCTGTGGTATAAATTTGAGCTTGATTTTGTGGTATGTTTCCTTTGGGGGCACCACTATCCTTGTAGAGATATTCTAGATCTATTTTTTCAGTCCTTTGGTTCCAGATCAAAGCTTCTATTTTTTGCTTGTCACACTGTCAGATCACTATCGGATAATGATATAACTATTTTTTTATGATTTTTCAAGATGTAGGATTTGATTGTAACAATGAATAATTGATCTTCAAAATTCCTCCAATCCTCCTTGAACCTAGAACCTGCACATTCAAAGAGAAGAAAAGTTATGCCATTTAGGGGCTTTCCTTAGTCAAACCATATGTTAGTGTATCCACTTCCACAATGGAAATTCCAATGATAGAAAACCTAACCTTTTGAGGGATAGGGCTAAATGATGGACCAATAATGGACTAAAACTAGCCATCCTTCAATAGCTTCCTTGAAGGACTAAAGTCATACACATCTCCTAAGGGCTTGAATGTTGCTTGCTTGATTTTCTTGATTACCTACAAGGGATAGATCTCACAAACAATATGAAAACATAAACATGAATGAACTCATACGCACTTTGATATGATGCTTGTATCTTGAATTTCTAAAATAAATCACTAAAATGTTGCTCTTGACTTGCTTGATAGTGCTCTTGGCAATAATTTCTCCAATAAATGCTTGTTAGATTTCAAATGATGCAATAACTAGGTATTTATACACAATTATTCTAATTTTTTGAAATTAAATCCTGATAGCTAACTCTAGATAGTTGAATTTCAAATAATGAAATGTCGGCACCAACATATTTGATTTTGGAGCCAAAATAGGGGGAAATAGGCACCCTAGGCACCAGTGTCCTAGACCTATTTTTTGGGAATTAAGGAGTCGAGTGTAAAGTATTAAATGAATGCATTTGTTTTGTGCTTGTAATTTGTTGGAAAATGATAAAATAGGCAATGGAATGCACAATTTAGGAAAATAGGTGCTCAAATAGGCTCAATTACTTAAGGGGGAGCAAAACATAGTGTGAAATTATCATGGGTAACAATTTATGATGCTATATTTAGCCCCCAATTTAGTGAGAGTATGAACTAATGCTCAGACTCACACTAAAGTAGAAAATGTGTCAAGAGGGGTCCAATTGTCCAAATTTTTAAACAGATGGTATGGAAAATGATCAAGGGGGAGTGCACAAGCCCCTAGGATCAAAGATCCCATGGAAAAACAACATAAGCACAAAGGAAAACACATGTATAAAATGCAATAAGACAACATACACAAACGCACATGATGAAAACATGAAGCATGCATGATGAAAACACATGACATGATATAACATAAAGATGATGATGAAATGAAAAAACATGATGCAAACACAATACGAACACGAAGGAGACACACAATAAAACACAAGGTTAGTACTAAAAGGATTCGAGTAGGTAAGGTAAAGAGACCTCGGTCTTAAATATGTATCAAATACTAAACATCATTCATCAAATAAGTGTTAGTCAAAGTGATGTAGGAACATCCTTGGTTCTTTGCAATCCTGCTTCAACCAAAAATATTTTCATTTCAATTTTGTTCTTATTTGGTTCTTGTTCAGTTCAAGTTGGTAGATTCAACATTTCATCACCGTGGACATGTTCATTTTCCCTTATTTCATGATTTCAAAATGAGTGGATCTTTTTCCAACAAGTTATTGCTTCCGAATTAAGTGACAGTTTCTAGAACAGAGCACCGAAGTAGTTTCAAGCCTAACAGCTAGTTTTGTCTCTTGCGAATCCTTCCCGTAACTTGTAGATCCTTGTGATGTGTTCTAAATTGTTCCGTGGAGTGTCCCCAACCTTAATTTTGGTCCACACTTCATCCTATGCACTTGCCGAGGAGAAATTAAAACTTAAGGTCGACCTATTTCGCACACACATTACGTTTCCTTCATCGGAGATTGTAATGATCTTTGGACAACATAGATGATTCTAGATCTTGAATGTGATATAAATCATTGTAATAGATCATTAGGATAGTAATTGGATGGATATTGGATTTGATATGTAAGATTTCAGCTAATATTAAGGAGCATATAGGAATACTCTATTTCGAGCATGTTATATCAGGCCTGTGAACCCAATCTATGAATTGAGATGTTGCTGGTTGATTGTAACTGAAATTTCTGGTAATATAAATGTTTGAATCTACATTTTCCTCCATATTCTATGTGGTTTATGTTGTGTAACTCTTGCTGCATGGTCCAGACTATTCTCTTTGAGGACCCTCCTACCGTGACTGCACCAAATTGGTATCAGAATGAGATTCATTTTGTGAGAGATCATTAGAGTTTGCAGAGTCCTATTGAAGATTTGTTGTGGGGTGGCAGATTGAGGATCTGACCTGCAGCTGTAGAGGACTTGTGTAAAGATGGCAGGAAAAAAAAATGGTAGATGAAATGGAGCGCATAGAAATGCAAACCCAACTATAATGGAGATGTTGAGGGGAATTGCTGCTAGATTAGAAGCAGTTGAAATAGCCTAGAGGAGAGGTTGACTAGTTGATGATGTGAGTGATGAAGAGGTAGAAGAACAAGAAGAAAGGGAAAGAGAAAATCAACCTATCCTAGATCAGGAAGAAGAGAGGTTAATAAGAGCCCTAACTAGAGTAAATACTAAACCACATTTCAATCCACCAGATTATAGTGGTAAGTTGGATTTAGATGAATTGCTTGATTGGATAACGAAGATGGAGAAGTATTTTTATTTTGAAGGTACCGCCAAAGACAAGAGGGTGAAATTTTCTTGTAAAAGTCTGAAAGGACATGCATCCCTTTGGTGGGAACATTTGCAGACATATGGGAAAAGAAGAGGAAAGGAGAAGATAAAATCATGGGATCAAATGGTGAATAAGTTAAAGACGAAGTTTATGCGTACAGACTATCAGATCAGTTTGTTCCGAAAGTTGCAAAATTTGAAGCAGAAGGAGTCAAGTGTGATAGAGTATACTGAGGAGTTCTACAAGTTGAATATCAGATCCATACATTCAGAGGATGAGACCAAGCAAGTAGCCAAATATGTGAATGGTTTGAAGCCATCTATACAAGATGAGATTAGTTTGATCAAGTTGTTGAGTGTGGAGGAGGAATATCAATGTGTCCTAAAAGCATAAGAGAAGCTGAATAGAAGACATGAGCAGAGACAAAGAGGAAGAGGCGGAAGATTTTGAACAGAGAGGAAGAACTTTTACCGGAGGAGGAAGAGGATCTTTTGTAGATCAGAATAAAGATAAGGAAGTCAGTAAGAATGATAATTTGTACCGTAGAGATGACGAAAACTCTTATCAGAGAGGAGGATATGGTGGTTACCAGAATGATGGTTATAGAAAAGATGATAGAGGACAGGAGAAAAGAATATTCAGGGGAACTTGTTCTAAGTGTGGTGGAGAAGGACATAGAGCATTTGAATGTAATCAGGGAGAGACAAGCAGAAAGATAGAGAACAGTATAAGAACAAACTTTGCTGAGGAGGATCATTTTGGATCATCTAATAAACTAGAAGAGGGAGAAGTGTTGGTGGAAAAAAGAGTATTGTGTCAAAGTGAGATGGAGCAGGAACCGTTGCAGAGAAAGAATTTGTTCTAGACCAGATGCAAGGTAGCTGGTAAATGTTGCATAGTGATTGTTGACAGTGGAAGCTTCAACAACCTGGTTTATGAAGAAATGGTGACCAAATTGAAGCTGGAAAGATTGAAACACCCGAAGCCCTATTAGATAGCATGGATTCAAGATGAGCATAAGATACTGGTAAGTGAACAATGTTTGGTGAAATTGAAGATAGAAAATTATCATGATGAAGTTTTGTGTGATATCATGCCTATGGATGTATGCCATGTTTTTTTGGGAAGGCCTTGATAGTATGATAGACAAACTATTCACGATGGAAAGAAGAACATACATACCATTGTTGCTAATGGGATGAAGCAGACTTTGTTGCCATTGGAGGATGTTCCTAAAGTTGAGGTTTGTACGAATTCTAGAATTTTTTTGGTTGATGGAAGGAAATTTCTGCATGGACTGAGACATGAGAACATGTGCTATACCTTGGTTCTTAAGAAGGATGAAGACTTGAAGCATGTAGAAGAACAACCAAAGGAGATAAAGGAGTTGCTGGAAAAATATGAAAATATCATTTCAGATAATGTACCTAATGGATTGCCACCTGTGAAGAGTATTAGTCATTGCATGTATTTGATTCTTGGAGCTAGTTTTCCTAATAAAGTAGCACACCAGATGACACTGACAGAGAATGAAGAGTTGAATAGACAAGTGAAAGAGTTGTTGAGGAAGGGTATGATTAGAGAAAGCTTAAGTCCTTGTGCAATACCTATTATGCTAGCACCTAAGAAGGATGGAGAATGGAGGATGTGTACAAACTCTAGAGCCATAAACAAAATCATAGTGAAGTATAGATTTCCTTTGCCCAGGATGGATGAAATTATAGATTGTTTAAGTGGAGCTAAATAATTTACAAAGATAGATTTGAAGAGTGGATATCATCAGATCAAAATCAGAGAAGGGGATGAGTGGAAGACAACATTCAAGACAAATGAAGGATTATATGAGTGGTTGGTGATGCCTTTTGGACTAACAAATGCACCGAGTACTTTCATGAGGCTGATGAATGAGGTATTGAAGAAATTATTGGGTAAGTTTGTGATTGTCTATTTGGATGACATCTTGATTTTTAGTAAGACTAGAGAAGAAGATTTTTTGCATATAAGACAAGTTTTGCAAAGGTTGAGAGAAGAGAAGTTGTTGATAAACATTAAGAAGTGTAGTTTCATGAAGGGAGAATTGGTATATTTGGGATTTGTGATATCCGCGGATGGATTGGGGATTGGGGATGGATCCTAAGAAGGTAAGAGAAATTGTTGAATGGCCTACACCGGAAAGAATTAGAGAGGTAAGATAATTTCATGGATTGACTAGTTTCTATCGGAAGTTCATTAGGAATTTTAGTTCTATTTGCAGTCCTATGACAAAAACAATGAGAGGGGATAAGAAAGATTTTAGGTGGACATCTGGAGCAGACCGGAGTTTTGAGTTGTTGAAACAGAAGGTGACTAAGCAGCCTATGTTGGCTTTACCGAACTTTAATAAGGTATTTCAGGTAGACTGTGATACAAGTGGAAATGCAATTGGAGCAGTATTAAGTCAAGAAGGAAGACCAACTTAGCTAATTTCAGTGAGAAATTGAATGATGCTAGGAGAAGGTATTCAATGTATGACCAAGAGTTTTATGCCATAGTTCAAGCCTTGAAGAAGTGGAGACATTACTTCCTGCCTAAGGAGTTTGTGTTGTATACAAATCATCAGGCATTGCAATATTTGAACAATCAAGGTAAGTTGAATCAAAGACACATGAGATGGGTGGAATTCTTGCAGAGTTATACTTTTGTTTTGAAACATAGGAGTGGAAAGTCACATAGAGTTGTTGATGCTTTGAGTAGGAGAAGGAATTTACTGGAAAAGATGAGAGTGGAGGTATGAGGATTTGATGAATTGAAGAACTTGTATGAGGAAGACTCATATTTTGCAGAACCTTGGAGAGCTTGTAAAGAACCAGTCTTGGAGGATAGGATTCAATGGTTGAATTATTTCATTCAGGATTGTTATGAGGGAATCAGTTGTGTATACCCAAAAGTTCAATGAGGGATAGCTTGGTGAAAGAAAAACATAATGGAGGATTGGAAGGACACTTTGGAATTGTTAAGACAGTAGCATTGGTAAGTGAGAATTAATTTTGGCCACAGATTCATAAGGATGTTAGGAGATTTGTGCAGAGTTGTAGAGTTTGTCAAGCTGCAAAAGGGAGTAGTCAGAATGTTGGATTGTATAAGCCTTTGACAGTTCTAGAGAAACCTTGGGAGGATATCAACATGAATTTCATACTTGGATTGCATAAGACACCAAGAGGTAATGATTCTATATTTGTGGTGGTGGATAGATTTTCTAAAATGACACACTTCATACCTTGTAAGAAGACAATAGATGTAGTACATGTAGCAGACTTGTTTTTCAAGGAAGTGGTCAGATTGCATGGATTACCTAGGAGTATTGTTTCAGACAGAGATACAAAGTTTGTTGGTTACTTTTGGAGGAAACTTTGGAAGAAGTTAAAGACAAATTTAAAGTTTAGTTCTACTTTTAACCCATAGACTGATCGATAGACAAAGGTAGTAAACAAGAGTTTTGGGAATTTGCTGAGATGTTTGGTTGGGGAGAAGACCAGAAGTTGGGATTTAGTCCTTGCACAAGCAAAGTTTGCTTACAATAATTCGGTGAACAAGAGTACTGAAAAGACACATTTTGAGATTGTTACTGGAGTTCATCCTAGAGGTATATCAAAGTTACGAGACATTAGTAAGGAAGATAAAAGGAGTGCAGAAGCAGAGGCATTTGCAAAACATATGAAGAAAGTGCATACTCAAGTAAAGCAGCAATTGGAAGATATGAACCATAAGTATAAGGAGCAAGTAGATGAAAAGAGGAGACGTAAGGAGTTCGAAGTTGGAGATGAAGTGATGTTGTATTTGAGGAAGGAAATATTTCCAGTTGGCACATACAATAAGCTCAAGATGAGGAAGTTTGGACCCTGTAATATTTTGAAGAAATTTGATTCAGGAAATGCATATGAAGTAGAGTTACTGGATGGCATGGGTATATCACCTATATTCAACATTGCAGATCTACATTAGTACCATGAAGCAAAATTGGAGAAATAATTTCCTAAACAACAATTAGATGAGATAGAAGAGATTTTAGATATTAGAGATGTGAGGAAAACACGTGGAAGATAGTACAAAGAATATCTTGTGTAGTGGAAAGGCAGACCGGTGGAGGATTCTTCTTTGATTTCTCAGGTTGAGGTAGATAGTATTGGTTTTCCTTTAGCCCCAACAAAGTGAGGGACTCACTTTTCAAATAATCCCGGATGTCTGATGCAGGAGCATCCTTGGTTCTTTGCAATCCTGCATCAACCACAAATATTTTCATTTTAGTTTTATTCTTGTTCAGTTCAAGTTGGCAGATTTAGCATTTCATCACCATGGAGATGTTCATTTTCCCTTATTCCAAGATCTCAAAATGATTGGATTTTTTTCTGGCAATTTATCACTTCCAGATTAAGTGACAATTTCTAGAACAAAGCACCAGAGCAGTTTCAAGCCTAACGGCTAGTTTTGTCTCTTGTGGATCCTTCCCGTAACTTGCAAATCCTTGTGGTGTGTTCCAAATTGTTTCGTGGAGTGTCCCCGACCTTAATTTTGGTCCACACTTCATCCTATGCACCTGCTGAGGAGAAATTCAAATTTAAGGTCGACATATTTCATGCACACGTTACATTTCCTTCATTGGAGATTGTAATGATCTTTGGTCGACGTGGAGGATTCTAGATCTCCGTATGTGATATAAATCATTGTAACAGATCATTAGGATAGTAAGTGGATGAATATTGGATTTGATATGTAAGATTTCAACTCGTATTAAGGAGCATATAGGAATACTATATTTCGAGCATGTTGTATCAGGCTTGTGAGCCCAATCTGTGAACCTGGATGTTGTCGGTTGATTGTAACTGAAGTTTCTGGTAATATGAATGTTTGAATTTGCATTTTCCTCCATATTATGTGTGGCTTCTATTGTGTAACTCTTGCTGCACGGTCCAGATTTTTTTCTTTGAGGACCCTCCTACTGTGACTACACTACAAAGGAACTCTAATGAGGACTAGAAAGTTACGTTATTCCAAATCATTCATGAGCCACATAGATCCATTGGCTAGAAAGTTGTGTTATGCTAGGTGTCCATGCAATATGATGGGTTCTACAAGGCTAGCAAGCTATGTTATGCTAGACACTCATGAAACACATAGCTCTACTGTTAAGAAAGTTACATTATTCTCGACATCCATGTTAAAGGGGTGCTCAAGTTAATGACCCAACAAGCTCTGTTATATGGAATCCATGAAATATCTTGCTAATATTGGAGGTTTGTCATTGATATGCTTGTTGGCAACATGAGCATGGGTGTACAATATCTAGATGCAGTTTTGTCATTGATGTCAACATTGTGATTTGGTATGGATATTAATGTACAGATTGTTTGGTGAAGAATGAGTGTGTATATATGATAATCCAATGCATAGTTGCTAGAAGGTTTGATCCGGTGCAGATAGTAAGTTGAAGATTTGGCTAAGTCAATTTTGTTGGATGTCAGAGGAGTCTGAATCCATAGTTTCATGTATTTTGGCCTTCTAACGAAGAAGTTATGAATGATAGTATATCAGGTCTACTAGTGACAAAGTTTTCCAGTGCATAATGTATGTTTTTATTAGTACACACTTCACCGCGAAAGAGTATTTGGTCTTATGGATTTTTGGAGGTGCTTATAGGTGTCAGGTGCACCTATGTTGCATGTGTCATGAATTTTGGAGGCCTACATGTCGGTTTGAGGATGATCAGCTAGTGGATTTTGTGTTAGGTCACCAACGCTGCTGACCTACTATGTTTTGAGTTGTGCAAAGTTTAAATAAGTGTTGATGCATTATGTGACAACTATTTAGTCCATGCTAACCTTTTGAGACTAGTTATAAGTTTTGAATATGACATGTAGTATGTTTTGGGTCGAAAAGTTATGATATGCATGATAAATCTAATTAGGCCAACCTAATTGATGTTGCAAGGGTTGTGGATGTAATGAGTATAAGTATAGGATTAGTTTGGTTTTGGAATATGATGATAGTGAATATGCAATTGTAGTTAATGTGAATTGTGCGAATGTAATGAGAATACCAAGTAGAGCAGAGTGTTAGATTAGAGCGGTATAAAGTGTGTTAACTTTATGTATTGAGCTTCATTGGAACTGTAATTCTTGCATATTGTAGATGCAACTGTAGTAGTTCAAATCTTGGTAGTGAGCTGCCTGTCTTCTATATTTATTTCATTCTATGGGTAGTGAGTCCACTAGGTTATTCCAAGGTTGATGTAGAATTAGATTTCAATATGTTAGTTAATAAATTGAATTACATCAAAGATTCAGATGATGTTGCAAATTCAAGAAAGGAAAAAGGAATTAGAATAACAGAATGACAAGGTTCAGATTCAAGTATCTTTTTTATTTATAATGAATAAAATTTCTATTGTGTCCTATTTTAATAAAGGTAAATTGTGTGATGAATAGAATTTTAGTGTTTTCTTCTTTGAGTTTTTATGTTGTTCTGTGTATGGTTGAAATAGTTGTTGACTATTGTAAGTGGTGCAATATATTATAAATTTTTGTGACAGATAACTAATTTTTTTGAAGAACCAAAAATGATTGTAATAGGTGTGTGCTTTACGGAACAATAGGGCACCAATGAAGGGTGGCAATATAGTAAGGAATAATTGATCAACACAGGTGGGTCCAATATAACTAATGAAAAAGAGGACCAAGATCCACCTATAGGAGAAGAGCTCGAAGAAATAAGCGAAACAATTCCACACGATGAGGAATATTATGAGGACTTTGTCTTTCATACAACTAGAGGGAGAGATGAATTTTGTGAATATTTTTCTTTTGAAATGGGATTATGTAAGAAAATTTCCTAACATAAACTTTTTGAAATGAGTTTTCAAGGAATAACACTATACAATTTAAGATTTTTACTCAAGTTGAAGTTTTGTACTTGTCTCTTATTTATTAGAATGTACCATTCTCATTTTACTCAGAGAGTGATACAATATTTATTTGGTTCTCTATTTTAATTGTGTCCTATTTTAATAAAGGTATATTGTGTGATGAATGGACTTTTAGTGTTTTCTACTTTGAGTTTTTATGTTGGCCTATGTATGGTCAGAATTTTGTGATGCAATATTTGGGGGTCAATATGCACTAGTACTTTTCCATCTTGATGAGACTTTATAGTTCTTGAAGCAATAGGTTTTGCTAAGCTCATGTAATATTTATTTGGTGGTCTCTTCTATCTTTCTTTCATTTTGTGGGTAGTGAGCCCACTAGGTTATTCCAAGGTTGATGCAAAATTAGATTTCAATATGTTAGTAATTTGAATTACGTCAAAGGTTCAGATGATGTTGTAGATTCAAGAAAGGGAAAAGGAATTGGAAGAACAAAATGAAAAGGTTCAGATTCAAGTATCTTTTCTATTTATAATGAATAAATTTTTTCATTATGTCCTATTTAATAAAGGTAAATTATGTGATGAATGGAATTTTAGTGTTTTCTACCTTGAGTTTCTATGGTGGTCTGTGTATGGTCAAAATAGCAGTTAACTATTGTAAGTGGTGCAATAATTTATAATTTTTTTTGACAGATATCTAATTTTTTTGAAGAACCAAAAATGACTGTAATAGGTGTGTGGTTGATGGAACAACAGGGCGCTGAAAAAGGGTGGCAATATAGCAAAGAATAATTGATCAACAAAGGTGGGGCCAATTTATAACTAATGGAGAGGAGGACCAAGATCCAACTATAGGAGAAGAGCTCAAAGAAATAAGTGAAACAACTCCACACATCATTTCGATGAGGATGAATATTATGAGAAATTTTCCTTTTATACAAGTGGAGGGAGAGATAAATTTTATGAATATTTTTCTCTTGAAATAGCATTATGTAAGAAACTTTCCTAACATAAACTTTTTGAAATGGGCTGTCAAAAAATAACACTATACAATTTGAGCTTTTTGCTCAAGTTGAAGTTTTGTTCTTGTCTATTACTTATTAGAATGTACCATTCTCATTTTTCTCAGAGAGTGATGCAATATTTTTTTGGTGCTCTATTTTTAGTCTTTGAGAAAAGTGAGAATGGTACCTTCTAATAAGTAAGAGACAAGTACAAAACTTCAACTTGAGTGGAAATATCAAATTATATAGTGTTATTTCTTCACAACTCATTTCAAAAAGTTTATGTTAGGAAAATTTCTTACATAATGCCATTTCAAGAGAAAAATATTCATAAAATTCATCTCTCCCTGTAGTTGTATGAAAGGAAAAGTCCTCATAATATTCCTCCTCATCGAAATAATATGTGGAGTTATTTCACTTATTTCTTCGAGCTCTTCTCCTATAGTTGGATCTTGGTCCTCTCCTCCATCAACTATATATTGGCCCCACCTTTGTTGATCAATTATTCTTTTCGATATTGCCACCCTTCTTCGGTGCCCTATTCTTCCATTAACCACACACATATTACAGTCATTTCTAGTTTTTCAAAAAAAAATGTTATCTGTCAAAAAAATTTATAAATTATTGCACCACTTACAATAGTCAGCTACTATTCTAACCATACATGGACCAACATAAAAACTCAACATAAAACACTAAAATTCTATTCATCACAATATTTAACTTTAATAAAATAGGATACAATGAAAATTTTATTCATTATAAATAAAAAAGATACTTGAATATGAACCTTATCATTCTATTCTTCCAATTCCATTTTCCTTTCTTGAATTTGCAACATAATTTGAATCTTTGACGTGATTCAAACTATTAACTAACATATTGAAATCTAATTTTGCATTAACCTTGGAATAACCTAATGGACTCATTTCCCACAAAATGAAAGAAAGATAGAAGAGAGCACCAAACAACTATCGCATAAGCTTATCAAAACCTATTTTTTCAAGAACTAGAAAGTACCATCAAGATGACAAAGTACTAGTACTATATATTTACCCCCAAATATTGCATCAATTTTTTTTGACCATACACATACCAACATAAAAACTCAAAGTAGAAAACACTGAAAGTTCATTCATCACACAATTTACCTTTATTAAAATAGAACACAATGGAAAAAAAGCACCAAAAAAAATTGCATCTCTCTGAGAAAAATAAGAATGGTACCTTCTAATAAGTAAGAGACAATTACAAAACTTCCACTTGAGCAAAAAGCTCAAATTGTATAGTGTTATTTCTTCACAACTCATTTCAAAAATTTTATGTTAGGAAAGTTGCTTACATAATGCCATTTCAAGAGAAAAATATTCATGAAATTCGTCTCTCCCTCTAGTTGTATGGAAGGAAAAGTCCTCATAATATTTCTCTATGATGTGTGGATTTGTTTCGCTTTTTCTTCGAGCTCTTCTCCTATAATTGGATCTTGTTCCTGTTCTCCATCAGTTATATATTGCCCCTACCTTTGTTAATCAATTATTCTTTGCTATATTTCTACCCTTCTTCGGTGCCCTTTTGTTCCATCAAGTACACACCTATTATAGTTATTTCTGGTTCTTAAAAAAAAATAGTTATCTGTCACAACAATTTATAAATTATTGCACCACTTCTAATATTCAACTGCTATTTTAACCATACATGGACCAACATAAAAACTCAAAGCAAAAAATATTGAAATTCTATTCATCACACAATTTACCTTTATTAAAATAAGACACAATGAAAATTTTATTCATTATAAATAGAAAAGATACTTGAATTTGAACCTTGTCTTTTTGTTCTTCCAATTCCTTTTTCCTTTCTTGAATTTGTAGAATCATCTAAATCTTTGACATAATTAAATTATTAACTAACATATTGAAATCTAATTTTGCATCAACCTTGGAATAACCTAGTGGAATCACTACCCATAAAATGAAAGAAAGATGGAAGAGAGGGGTGGTTCACTGCCTAGATTTGAACTGCTACAATTGCATCTACAATATGCAATGATTATAGTTCCACTGAAGCTCAATACACAAAGTTGACACACTTCATACCACTTTGATCTAACACTCTGCTCTACTTCACATTCTCATTACATTCACACAATTTACATTAACTACTCTTGCATATTTTCTATCATCATCTTCGAACACCAAATTGATCCTATACTTATACTCATTACATCTACAACCCTTGCAACATCAATTAGGTCGGCCTAATTAGATGTATCATGCATATTATAACTTGTCAAAACAAAACATACTAAATTCCACAATCAAAACTTATAACTAGTCCAAATAGGTCAGCATGGACCTCTAATAGCTCCCACATAATGCATCAACACTTATTTAAACTCTACACAACTCAAAACATATTAGGCCAACACTGTTAGTGATCTAACATCAAAATCCACCAACTGATCATCCTCAAACCAACACGTGGATCTCCAAAATTCATGCCACATGAGACATAGGCACACCTGACACCTGTAAGTACCTCTAGAAATTTGTAAGACCAAATACTCTTCCGTAGTGAAATGTGGGTTGATCAAAACATACAGTCTACATTGGCAAACTCTATCACTAGTAGACCCGATATATTATCATTCATAACTTCTTCACCAAAGGGCCAAAAGACATGAAACTTTGGATTCAAACTCCTCTAACATCCAAAAAAAATTCATTAGAACCGTAGAGTAATATTCTACAAGTTGGACTAATGTGTACCAAAAACCATATGCCCTATACACTAAAAACTATATTTTGACACTTAGTCAATTCTTCAACTTACTATCTACACTAAATCAAACCTTCTCACAACTATGAATTGGCTCATCATATATATACACACTCATGCTTCACCAAATGGTTTTCACATCAATCTCCATACCAAATCACAATGTTGACATCAATGACAACACTACATCTGGATATTGTACACCCATGCTCATGTTTCCAACAAGCATATCAATGACAAACTTCCAACATTGGAAAGATAGTTCATGGATTCAATATAACAGATCTTATTGGGCCATGAAATTGAGCACACCTTTTAACATGGCCACCAAGCATAATGTAACTTTCTTAATAGTAGAGTTATGTGTTTCATGAGTGACTAGCATAACATAGCTTGCTAGCCTTGTAGAACCCATCATATTGCATGGAAACCTAGCATAACACAACTTGCTAGCCAGTGGATCCATGTGGCTCATGAGTGATTTGGTATAACATAACTTGCTAGTCCTTATGAGAGCATTCCTTTGACTAACACTTATTCAATGGATGATGTTTGGTATTTGATACATATTTAAGATTTGTCTCTTCTCTAGAAGATCTAATTCAAGCAAAGCGTATGTGATACCATGCAGTACTAAACCTCCTCGGTCAATAGGGTCCACTGGATTTGGATCCGTTGCTTTTAATCGATCAATGAATTTAATTAGTGAAGTTGTAACATTTGCTCAAGCTGCATCTGGATATGGATTGAGAACTTTCACTTCTACTATAAAATAGCTTTGTCTAGATCTCAATCTACTATAGAATCAACGAAGTCAATAACTAGCTCTCTTTACCTTACCAACTTGAATCGTTTTAGTACTAACCTTGTGTTTTAATGTGTGTCTTTTGTGTGCCTCCTTCATGTTTGCATTGTGTTTGCATTGTGTTTGTTTTCATTTCATCATCATCTTTATATTATATCATGTCATGTGTTTTCATCATGCATGCATCGTGTTTTTATCATGTACGTTTGTGTATGTTTTCTTGTTACATTTCATAGATGTGTGTTCCTTTGTGCTTATGCTATTTTTCCATAGGGTTTTCAATCTTGGGGGCTTGTGCACTCTCCCTTGATCTTTTTCAATCCTATATCTTCAAAATTTGGATAATTGGACCCTTCTTGACACATTTTCTACTTTAGTGTGAGTCTGAGCATAAGTCCATACACTCACTAAAGTGGGGGCCAAATATAACATCATAAATTGTCACCCATGGAAATTTCACACTATTTTGTTCTCCCCATTAGGTAATTAGACCTAATTGAACACCTATTTTCCTAAATTATGCATTCCATGGCCTATTTTATCATTTTCCAACAAATTGCAAGCACAAAAAAAAGCATTCATTTCATACTTTACCCTCGACTCCTTAATTCCCAAAAAATAGGTTTGGGACACTGGTGCCTAGGGCACCTATGTCCCCCTATTTTGGCTCCAAAATCAAATATGTTAGTGTTAGCATTTTATTATTTGAAATTCAAATATCTAAACTCGGTTGTCAGGATTTAATTTTGAAAAATTAGAATAATTGTGTATAAATACCTAGTTATTACATCATTTGAAATATAACAAGCAATTATTGGAGAAATTATTGTCAAGAGCATTATCAAGCAAGTCAAGAGCAACATTTTAGTGATTTATTGCAGCAATTCAAGATCCAAGCATCATGTCAAAGTGTGTATGAGCTCATTCATGTTTATGTTTTCATATTTTTTGTGAGATCTATCCCTTGTAGGTCATCAGGAAAATCAAGAAAGCAACATTCAAGCCTTTAGGAGATTGTATGACTTCAATTCTTCAAGGAAGCCATTGAAGGGTGGTGAGTTGCAATCCATTGTTGGTTCATCATTCCTTTTTATCATTTAGCCCTATCCCTTAAAAGGATAGGTTTTTTATCATTGCCATTTCCATTTTGGAAGTGGAAACACTAACATGGGGTTTGACTAAGGCAAGCCTCTAAATGGAATAACTTTTATTCTCTTTGAATGTGCTAGTTCTAGGTTTGAAGAGGATTGGAGAAAGTTTGAAGATCAATTATTCATTGTTGCAAACAAACCCTACATCTTGACAAATCACAAAAAAATAGTTACATAATTATCCAAAAATGATTTGACAATGGGACAAGCAGAAAATGGAAGCTTTGATCTGGCACCAGAGGACTGCGAAGACATATCTAGATTATCTCTACAAGGACCGTGGCACCTCTGGAGGAAACATCCAGCAAAATCAAGCTCAAATTTATACCACAGGTGCATAGTGTCCTACTCAATCCATTTTGGAAGTCTAAATTTCTCTATGGTATCTTAGATCTATTGTATTTGCATTAGAACAATCATTAGCATCATTAGGCTAGTTGAATCATTGCATTTCATCCTTAGGTTCATTTTAGATTTGTTCAAGGGTAGGTTGATTCACCTTTCAGGCAGTAATTCAATGATATACCTTATCCAAATCCATCAAACCTCCTCCCTTTATTTAATGAAATAGGAAAAAGGTGTTGAACCCCCACAAAGGGAGATCTCCCCTAAAGGGTCACACATTTTTCTATATTTCGTTTAAAAAAAGAAGTATTTATTAATGGATTATTAATACATTATTGCTAGATAATAATTTTTATTCTATCAAATTTCTTGTGACTTTCTTTCTCTCTTTATCTATCTATCTAGAAAGTGTTGATGTGAACAGAGTATTTCACCTCATTAGTTCACCATCTAGATCCTATTCACAACAATTTACTTAAATATACTTAGGTCATTCCTAAGTAATTATCACTTTATATCTCAAGTCATAATATTAAGAAGAATATCATAATATTATGTTGTCCTATGTACCACCTTTACCTATATAACCAAGGGGTACTCATTGTAATCTCAATCAATCTAATTTATGTGCACATATTGTGTATGTTCATCATATGATATAATAGAATTATTCTCTCATGTTGGGTATCTCTTGTGATTTTAATGAATGTCCTAGATTATGGGTGGCTACCTTCATAGCCGAATGTTTTATGATACAGTGTTATATACCAAATCTTACAAAGAGTGATACCTTATAGTAGATTGAAGCCTATACCTCTCTTGAGATCAACTTAAAACTTTGATCTTCTACTAAATTTGATTAATTCCTTGATCCCCTTTCCCTTATTCCTAATGCCTTTTGACTTGTTTTCTCTATATTATCATCAATATCTAGTCACTAAATTCTATTGGATATCTAACTACTAGATTTGGTTATATATTTTATATAAAATAATTGAGTCACCTTGGGATAAAGAAGGTTTTTTCTCATGCATTAGTGTGTTAGAAACTATGAAGATTATATTTTGAATATTTGGGTTTTCTTAACTCTCATGTTAGGTGTAGATTTAATTATTTGATTTATGGATGGAATTGTCATATTTTCATGGTCATATAAATCATTCTTTTAAAGAGTTAGATCATTATAATTCCAAGAAACACTTGTTGAAGCTTCATTTTTTTAGGAATTAGGTCATGCGAATTAGTTAAGAGGAAGTTATTTCTAACAATTCTTATTTAAACCTTTGGTTGGTATAGAGTTATGGGTTATAAAAAGAACTTAGGTGATTGCAAGATTGTGATGAACCAAATATGAGTAATAGCAATTTAAAAACCTACTAGATGGAAAGGTGCTAACATTTTTATGAGAAGAGTGCTAACTTTTATAGCTCCAATTCTAATTCCTTTGGATTATCTTAGATTTAGGCAAGTGAAAGTCACAAAACTTGTCAAAAACTTGAAATTCACATACTTAGTGTTGTCTACTAAAATTTTCCATGACTTCACCCTTGAAGTTGACAATTTGTTTTACCAAATTTAATAAAATGAAAGGGTTTATAGAGAAAATTCTCAATATTCTAAAAATGTAATTGTTTCCTATAAGTGTAATACTTAAGTTACTATTTATTTTCCGCATACACTATGCTTGAATTCTTGGTAGGTATATAAATTAATAACATCAACATTCAAACCATGTATTATTTTCAAATCTAAAATTTATGCCATAGTTTGGGTTGCGTCCACTATAGTATTAAAAAATAATTTTAAATTTTATAATTTTTTTACCAAGTTAGGTTTGTTAAAATTCAATTGTTACAAGAATGCTCCATGAACGTTTACCCTACTCTTACAAGATGAAGATTTAAATATTTTATTAGATGAAGATGTAAATATTTTATTTTCACCAAATCAATTGAAAATTATTCAAAAATGTAGTATTCCATACTTCCTAATTCAATTTCCTACAAATTTTGTTATAATTTTTTTCACATTTTTTAGATAAATCTTTTTATTTATTATGTGAAGTTACTTAAGTCTATATTTTAGCATTTTAATTGCCACTTTTGGCCCATCATGATCTTGCACTCACCCTTCTCATATCCTTTTTAGGAATACAAACAATGTATTTTTTTCTTTCTAAAATTTATCCTTGTCTCCATAAACCTCTAGAGGTAGATCCATTTGTAAAATGAGTCCATCTTCCATATTCCCTCTTTACTTTGAGAGCATGAAAAACAAATGGCTAAGGTTTGTACTTGTAACTAGATGCCTCTCTTAAAGATTATATATGTCTCTTTATGCTCAAATCTAAAATTTTAAAGTTTACTAATTTTTTTTGTTTACTATTATCTAACCCAAGCTTAAAATTAGATGCACACTATTAAAGACAATCAAATTTGTGCTTACCTTCACTAGTTCAAGGCCAAATATTGGACCCTTAAATAACTTGTCAAATATATGATATTTAAAAATTATAATGAGAAAATTAAAGAATTCAAAACCATTCATGGATGTCACGCTAATCTTTGTGAAATATTTGGGTCATTTCAACACCATAATAACATAGTGTTTTAGGACCATTATAAAATGTTGGAACATTCTCAATCCCTTCAAGAGTCTATGGATTTTTTTGCATTCTCATCTCTATATAAAAATATTTTTTATGAGCCTATTTATTTTTATAAGCATAATGACACCCTTGAACATATGGCCAATGACAAAGCCCTTAAGCTTGGAGGTTTTCATTGTGTGGTCCAATACAAGGAATATATTTAAAATAAGTCATTAGGAAATATTATCAATCAAGGAAATATCAAATTTATTCCTAAATAAAGAGATCGAGAACTCACTACCATTTTATATTCTATAACACTACTTAAACTACCTTATATAATCCTCTCTAGATCCTTCACTCTATGTTTTCACTTTCCTTTCTACTTTTGTAAGACCAAAAGGGTTAACTTTGTCAAAATTTAATGTATTGTTGATAATATTATCATAGTTTTGGAAGGTATGTGATAGGTTAATACCTCACAATAAAGATTTATTTTTATCAAATTAGATTAAAAAATCATGTGATCATATTGAATGAAATTTTAATCATGCCAAAATATTTAGGGTTTATAAGTTTTTAAGATCTCTATCATCCAATATTTTTTATAATTTTATGTGTTTTACCATTAATAGCTATATAACTAAAGCTTTATTTTTTCTATTTAATCCAAAATGTTTCAAATTAGCTTCCTCTCTATGCGTTCTTGTTTTTGAATTTTTTTTCTATATCTCACTATGTAAAGTTGAGCATATAATACTATCAAATGAAGTTCTAACCCAAAAGACAAACCCAAATAGTTAATGAAAACTTTGAAAATGAATATTTTTGTATGAATTTTGAATATAAGGAATGATTTTGTAAGTTCCTATCCTTCATGGAAACCTTCCATGAATCATATGGGTTCAACATCTAATGGATTTTAGAATAATTATTTTGGAAAAGTACAATGTATTTTCATGATTGGGTCAATAAATTTAGTCAAAGGGAAAGTGTAGAAATATGGGGGACCAAAAAGTGGCCACAACCACTTTTTGGTCCATCTAGGGTAGAGCATGAGTTTGTTATAATGCACTCACATTCTAACTTTGTAGTGATTGAACCTAGGCTCAAAACTACCAAACAATAATGTGAGTTTGTTATAATGCATGTCTGTTATAACACGAGCGAATTATAATGTGTGCATGTCATAACATGAGTGCATTATCATGTGAGAACTATGACACTCTCATATTTTTGAGAAGAAAAAAAAATTTCCCCCTCTCCATCCTCTACATAGTTAGTGGTATGTTTTACAAGGAAATTTTAAAAAAAAATCTCTTCAAGAGCATTGCCCTCGAACCCCTACCAGAGGGGCTACTAAATTTGTCACTGCCCCCTCTAGACACCCCAGTGAAAATAGTGGCGGGGTCAAGCCCCCCCAACAAAGACACATACCCCTGCATCAAGAACTAGGATCCAAACACAACTAAAAAAAATTCTAAATCAAGAAGATAATCAAGCTTCATTATCAATAGGGAGAGAGATAGAGATGAATATAGAGATTTATATAGATATGGAGATAGAGAGAGGGAGAGGGAGAGAGATAAAGAGAGATAGGAGAGAGGGATAAAGAGATGGAAGAGATAAATATATAGAGAAGGAGAGATAGAGACATATCTAGAGATAGAAAGGGAGAGAGGAAGATAAATGTAGAGATGAAGATAGAGGGAGAGGGAAAGAAATAGATAAAGGGGTAGAGGGAGGTAGAGGGAGAGAGGGCATGCCAAAAATTGTTGTGATGGAAGCATGCACCCTTGTTGAGTTGATGAAATCAATCAACCACCTCATGAAACATGGGATGATCTCCCTAAGTGTGGGCTCAGATGGTGGAGATCAACCTCCAGAGAGGGCTGGTTCCCCTAGAACTTCACCTAGTCTAACCTATACTATTGTTGCTTGCAGAGAAAAGGGTGAAAGGAAACATGAAATTGAAACCTAAGATTAAAAGGTGATGCACCAAAATGGTTTTCAAACCTTTATTGTAGTTTTAACTCACAACATGATCAAAAGAAACAAGTTGTTATTGGTATACTCCTTATACCTATAGATATATACATCTGTCATGTGGAACTTCGTTGTACTTTATTATCATTATCAAGGATTTTTAGGGTTTTTTAAACAATTATTTGAGTATTTTAAAGGATATACCAAGCTCTCATTTATTCACATATGAATAAATTTCTAGTGCTTGCAATAATCTTTTACAAAAATGTTTTATGAGGGTTAGGCATCTTTGGTGTACAAAGCTCCTACTAGAAATAATTCATCAAGACAAATGATTGACACATAAATTACTCATTTTTTTTGTTGCTTCTCAGATCCATATGGAGTTTTTTAATGATTTCAATAAAATAGTTTTGCTACAACATCAAAACATTATGCAAATTTTTAGTATACTTTAGGATGAAACATGGTGACAAGAGTTTATAAGCATTGTCAAAAATCTAGAACACAAAAGGAAAGATATTTGGAACCAAGTGAAGGAATTCTATATGAAAATCCCAAATACCTATCACGATAGATGGTTATGCAAATGGAGCATTGGGAAAGTATTAAACATCTTATGAACAAAGGAAGCTACAGGATTCAACAAGAACCAATGAAGAGATGGTCATGCTTCACAAAGGTCACATGCAATTTACTTGTTGAACATAGATTTGGTTGTGCTAGAAATATTGTGAAGGTGGTGAAGGCACATTTCTCAAACTAGCCATTAAGCATCTTTTGATTGTGTAGATAAAATTGAAAATGAGTCTTGATTTTGTAAACCATAGATTTGAACCTAGATCTCTCAAGGAAGTGATGAGTGCTTTGTGAGTCTTTGGTAGTGCTTCAAAGGCATTAAACAATGATAAGGTAGTTTTATGTCAAGTTGGTTTAGATTTCAATGAATCCTTAGTAAAAAATAGTCATTTCAAGAAAAAGGAAAAGTAAATGGGTAGTCACTTATGAGGAATGGTCATATATGTTATACCTACCATATGCCAATGGTCCAACATATATCATTTCAAAAGAAATTGGTTTTCAATATAAAGGAGATATTTCAAGAGATCATTGGTCATATAATTGAGTTGATGAAAAATCCTTTTGGTAATTTCCTTGTGCAAAAGGCTTCTAGAAGTTTTTAATGAAGTACAAAAATGCATATGGATGATGTGGAAAGCAACTCATAAGACAATGATCAGGGCAACAAATTTGGGGGTAGATTTTGATATCCCAAAGTTTATTTTCTCCTTTGTTAACAACAATTTTTCTCTTGGTTATACATGTTCTACAAGGGAAAAAATTTACTGCTACAAATCATTATACAATTCACATGTTATAGTGTATTTGTGATGACTGCATGTTGGTGTAGCTAAGAGTAGTAATAAAGGACATATACTGCAATATTTGGCTCAGGTGTCATGATAGAAGATAATGGGATAATTATGCCAAAAATAGGTTATGGAGGTCTAGGATTACAAAAAAATCATTATTTGTAATAGATTTCAATGTTTTTTTCCATCAGGAGTGTTATGGTTCCAAAAAAGTGGAGACCTTGCTGCATGGGCTTGTAGAGTGTGTGAGACAAGATATTATATGAGAATGTTGCATCTGCTCTCTAATGGGCGGTGCTTTGAAACCTTCCACTATAGGTCAATTTTGGGTGCATGTAACCTGTGCTTGGTTTGCAAGATCTGTCATTTTTGAGTGATGAGATAATAGAACCTACATATTGCATTTTAAAAAATTGATGCAAGATGTTTTCAAAAGGTGTGCATGATTTGGAAGCAAATGCATGGATCATATATCCAATTTTATAAATGCCACACATCATATCATGCTATGTGTGCATCAAGAGTAGGTTATCATATGGATATACATTGTTAGATGAGTAATAATGATGAATAAAGATAGTCTCAAGAGTTTCACATGTAGTGATAGTCCTAAGGGTAGCAATGAGGGAAGTCATATAAACTAAGGGCAGGTTTGAGGTCTCATAAGTGTTGTAAAGGCTCTAAATGTACATGAGGTATGACATGCCTAGTATGATGAAGGTCATTAAAGAAACCATAAAAAGAAGGATCAACCACACCTTGTGACAACAATGAGTTGAATTTCAATACCAAGGTCCATGGATAAGTTGATGTTCCAACTACAATCGATGAGTTGGTTGTTCTACTACCTATCGAGTTAGCAAAGGTGAATAGTTCAATTGGGAAAAATTTTATGGCTAAGGAGTTTCAATTATGGAATGTAGTAAAGTTTTAGAAAATCGGGGTGTTAATGATCTTATGGTGGATTCTTTGAGAGATTCCATAGATAGATAGAACCCAATTAGTGATGCTGGAAAGGAAGAGATAATAATTCTAGGGGAAAAAGGTATTTCCATGCTTTTCGATGTGTCTCAAACACCAAATTGTTGTACATGCAATGGTGGTGAAGAGTCAATTTCAAACTCTATTTATAGATGCAAGAGCTATGTAGTTTATGTCTATCATTCTTGCTATGGATTTCATTGGAAGGAATAATGCTTATCAAGTGGAAAGTTATGCAATTTTTGTTAACAATGGTGGCGTACTCAAACCAATAAAAAATCTAGGAAAGTGGGCTCATATTTTGTGCATTGTATACAAATGAAACATTATTTCTAGATAGTGATTTCATGGAGCCAATCAAAGGTGTTTCCACTGTGGAAGTGCATTCAAGGAGACAAAAGCATTTATATGTTTATGTGGTGCAAGGGTTGGTTCATGAGAACATTTTTTAATATATGATTATGGAGTTGTGTTTCATTGTGACTCTATCAGGAGTGTAATAGATTTTATTCAAATATCAAGCACTCGTGCATGATGGTATAGAATTATATTGTTAGTTGCATGATGATAATCTTGTAACAAAGTACCAAGAAATGGAGGTCAACATGACAACCACCACAATTATGAGGACAACTTAAAAGACAATCATGAATGTATTAGGGACCTTGCAAGCAAAGATAAATGCTAAGTATATTTGAAGGGGGTTGTGTCAAAGGTAAAATAAATTACAATGAGAGAATACAGAGGGTGGAAATCCAAAGGGATAGTCATAAAGGAGGGTAGTAGCTTTTGAATGCAAAGGAAAAAGGTGTGGTGATGAATAAATTATATGGATTGTTTGACAAAATGTGTTAAGGAACATGATCTCATGGAATGCTATAGTGATGCCGGTTATGAAGAATGGAGTATGATAGTGGATAGCACAATGAGTTGAAAATAAATACACAAAGCTCTCAAAAGGATGGTGGCAGTCAAATATGATACAGTCTATTGGATAGGACAAGGTCAGAGATCATAAATGAAGGAACCTTATTCTACATTTTCAAAGTGTCAAAGAAATTGCAAAAATAGGAAAACACATGTTCCTATATCCTTGCAAGGAGTAGTTAAGGAGATTTATGACTAGTAATGATAGTTATAACAACATCTTACCATCATGTGTTCATCTGAGAGAATGAAGAAATCTGTCATGTCCTATTTGGCAACACCATAATTGAAGGAGTCAACTTTTTCTCTACCCCTCATTGGAGAAGTTTGTTACATGTTTTAGGAGGAAAAGTAGGAATATAAGAATTCAATGCCTAAGGATACTTAACTATTTACATAAGGCAGTTAAAGTATTTTACTTCAAGAGCACATGTCCTATTTTTATTCATGATTGGTTGGACATCATAATAGCAAGCCTAGAGGCAGTTTTCCTCTATTTATTTTTCTCTCTAGTTTTATATTATAATTCTCTTGAAGATTATTTCAATCTAGAGCTGCAATAAAAATCACTTTTTAGACTTGTAAGTAGTTGTATGTAACTTCTTTTTGATCAATAAAGACAAGCATTTTACCTTCTCAAATATATATCTTGTGTGCAATAATGAATGATGGATGTGTTTTTTTGTGATATTATACTCAATCCTTGAATTTCATGTGTCATTCTCTAGTACCTTCATATAGAAATATACATATTCTATGTAGGTTATAAGTTGTGTAATGACTAAAACAATCCTTTATTTGTGAATTATTCATTTTCCTTTCTAAGGCTATTGAGTTCAAACCTTCTTGTAAAACACTTATGCATAGGTGTGTAGAAACCTAAGTTGTGCATGCAAAACTTGTTTATTTGATCATGTTGTGAGTTAAAATTGCAATATAGGTTTGAAAACCATTTTGGTGCATCACCTTTTAATCTTAGGTTTCAATTTCATGGTTCCTTTCACCCTTTTCTCTGCAAGCAACAGTAATATAGGTTAACTAGGTGAAGTTCCAGGGGAACCAACCCTCTCTGGAGGTTGATCTCCACCATCTGAGCCCATACTCAAGGAGATCATCCCATGTTTCATGAGGTGGATGAGTGATTTCATCAACTTAATAAGGGTGCACGCTTGCATGACAATAGGACTTTCAATCATATTTTCGAGAAAATGTGCTCTCAAGCCTAAAGTGCCTAGAAATAGATTCACAATATTTTTTCCCTTCAATCAAAAACCATGACATAATATTTTTCTTGATTTGGGGATTTTAATAAATGGACAAAATATATTTCTTTTATTTAGATTTTATTGAGACATGTCATTTTTTCATGGTTAGAAATCAAGAAATTCTATAATTTTTAGAAATGAGCTCTTGTCATTGTATTTATTTTATCTTAATCACATTAAATTCTCTTAAACCTATGAATATTTTTTTAAATATAGAAAAATAAAGAGAAGGTGGTATTGTATTTTCAAAATCTCAAAGATATGGTGAATCACTAGGTCATTACACTCTATGGGTTTTATGATGCTTGAGTTTCCTACCACTATCTCTTTGTCGATAAGGCCTTGATGATGATGCAAGGATTCACAGTCATTCATGATTTTCAAGAATTTTTCCCTTGCAAAAATCTAACAAGGAAGGTGGTTTTTAACAATCCTTTGGGGGAAAATATGAACTAGTACTTTGTCATCTTGATGGACCTCTCCAGTTCTTGAAGCAATAGGTTTTGATAAGCTCAGTCATCCTCCTTTGTAAGGTGTTCTTTTTTATTCAATTCCTATTGAATCCACCCTACAAGATGGTTAGAAGGAATTTGATCCTTCTAAGGAACATTTTCTATAGGTACCTCTCCCACCCAAGCATTCAATCCTCCTCTCTATGCGGTGTTATATGCTTAATGTTCCTTTTTCCTCATTCTTACAATATCCTTGTTAAGGATAGATATTTGATACATATATTATTTTGGATACCATTATTTGGGTGAGTTTGCATACTTATTGACATCTTTTTCACTCTAAAATAATAATTGTGATTTATACTTCTATGTTTTGTTTAATAAAATATGAAGAGGATTTTTCTAATAGAAATATTGAATACTATGAAAGATGAACTTGCTAGCTAATAATTTTACTTTTAAAAATATTGAAATTCAAGATACATTATTTTTTCTCTTAAATTTTACTTATTTTATTGCTCTCTTATCTTCATTAATTTTTATTATGTTTGAGTCATTTAATGTTCGCATTGTTGTTCTTGAGACTAGCTCATTAAGGATTAAAACTATGTCCATTATGAAATCATACTTTTTTATTTATTTATGTGATAAATATATTTAATAAAGATACTTGAAAGTGTGCATTCTTAATGTGGTGGAAGAATAATACCTTTCAACAACAACTCTACTTAAATATTAAATAATTTAAGAGTCAAACAATCATTAGTCGATTTTATAACTTATCTTATCATCTTATTTTGATTAATAAAAAATAAATATTTTATTATTAAAATATTTGTGGTCATTAGGAAACTCTTAAGAACCTCTTCTGATTTTGTCCTAGAGCTTAAGTTATGTGGACTTCGATTCATTATTTTTTGGACCCTTTGAACCTAAGTAATTCTCATGGCATATAGTTTTGTTGAGGGATTAACCTAGAATCCTCTCCAAATATACCCAAATTTGGCATGTTTTCAAGGAGGAAACTCTTTTTAGCATATAGAAGGACAAATCTTATGCTTTATTTTCTACACACTAACTTCTCACTTTACGCTAAGGCTATGATTTATTCTAATGTACTTATGTAGATCCAAGTGAAAACCAATAAGCTTGCACTTGAGGTGGCACATCCTCAAATTATCTTAGATCATTGGGGTAATATCTTGTGTACTATTTCCAAAGTCCCTTCAACTCTTGCCTCTAGTTAAGGCCATTCTCCAAATCATGGGCATTATCGAAGGCATAACTACTTTGATCATGGTGAATAGTATGCACACTCTCATGGCTCTCAAGCTCTTGTACAAAGAATCAATGATCAATCTCAAAGGTTATGGTCTCAACCCACCTAAAGCCACTATGCCTCTTCCTAAGGAACCTAGCTTTGGGTTTGGTGGATAGCCAGACTTTTGAAAATTCCCTTGCCTTGGTCTTATCATATCATATGTTCATGACACTTAGCCTCCAAATGAAGACAAAAAAGATGATGACAGAAATAATGGTTGGGAGCCTATTGTGGATACTTTAAACCTTGACGATATTTGGGGGAAACTAGATTATCAAGGCCCTCCTCCTACTACTACTAATATTTTTAACTCTTGCTATATAACAGGTTGTTATTATATTTTATTCTAAATTTTATCCCATTTAAATATTGAAATATGACTTCTACAACTATTTTTTAATACATCTAATATTATTTTGTAAATAATAATGCACACACTTATTCAATATCCATGAGAATACACATCCTTGTATGGGATTTTAGATCTTGAAAATAAGTCATATCAAGCTTTTGAAAATTTCTCTAAGATTTCCAAGATTTTAAGATCTTTGTATTCTAAAGGGGGAAATTTCAATTGCATCCAGAAAGTGATATACTTAATGCAAGAGGAGAATGGATTTTAATTTGGCTCCCATGGTTTGAGATAAAGGCTTGGACCATTTAAAAACCAAGTTTTGATTTTCCATAAACAATCTCTTTCCATTTGGATAGAAAAATTGCAAAAAAAAACCTTTTCTTTCTTTAAAAAATAGATTTGTCACCCTAGACAACAATATTTAACCCAAATATTAAGAGTTTGTTTATCATGTGTGTAGTTCCAAAACTTACCAATGAGGGCATTGTTTTAAGTTCTAACACATGTAGTGTTGTGAGATCTTCTGAAATAGATATCTAAAGAAGAGGATCCACTTCACCAATCTCAATTTCATTCTTGTTTTTTTTAATACCTTTAGGTTTCCAAAAAAAATTGTATTCCTAAAAAAAAAATGAATCCTCTTAAGAGAACGAGGGGAAAAATATCTTGGATAACCTTTTTTTCTACGATGTGAAAAAATCCTTGGTACATGTGAAAAAGATGATGCATGTAAGCATGAAGTGTCCCTATTGATATTGTCCTAATGCAAAGATTGTTGATGATTTCAAGAACATGATGAGTATCCCTAGACATTTGCACATGGGAGGGGCCATATTGTAGAGCTTCTAAAACATGACCATTTTCAATTGTTACAAGAACAATACATAAACGTTTACCCTACTCTTACAATATGAAGCTTGAAAGATTTGATTTTCACCAAATCAATTGAAAATTATTCAAAAGTATAGTATTTCATACTTCCTAATTCAATTTTCTATAAACTTTATTATAATTTTTTTCACGTTTTATAGATATATATTTTCATTTATTATGTGAAGTTACTTAAGTCTATGTTTATGATTTTAATTTCCAATTTTGGTCAATCATGATCTTAGACTCACCATTCTCATATTTTTTTATTAATAAAAACAAAATATTGGTTGTGTCTAAATTTTATCCTCGTCTCCATAAACCTCTAGTTAAATCCATATGTAAAATGAATGCATATTTTTATGAGCACATGATTATACTGAGAGGGGTGTGAATCGATATAATAAAATATTTTTACAATTAAAACTTAACTAACCACAACAATAACAACCATGCAAGATCGAACAATTAGAAACTCAATAAGAAAACCAAATTTATTTGGAAACCCTTAAAGGAGAAAACCACAAAAAAAATTGCTTTCATATAAATCTCTTTTACAATATTTGTAGGCACCAACCTACATGAGACACTAATCCCCTCTTATACAATTTTTAGGAACCAACCCATTGGAGATACCAATCCCCACAACTGAGCACCAACTCAACAAGAGACTCCAATTTCTTCGGTTTGAGGCACCAACCTCGTTTCATGTGGGGAACCAACCTCTCCACTATGATACACCTTCACAATATTGCTTCTTCAACAAATGATGGACAATTGATTTTCTTCACAAACTCTTGTAAATGATATACTCTTCATAAATTCAATGCAATTGATTTTATATACTTTCCTTTTTCAAGTCTGCATATTCATACTCTCTGAGATTTGCATATACTTCTTTTAAATTTGTATGTATAAACTGATATTTCTGCTAGTGTATATGTTTTATCTTAAACTCTCCTTACTATATATATAAAATTTTCATTTATTCTACTTCAGTCTCCTGCATAAAATCTGTATATACTCTTCACAAGGATCTGCACATATTTCTTCACAAAGATCTATTATAGATCTACCTTAGATCAATTCCACCTTCCCTTAGTACACATCTACAATAATTTTCATATTTATCTTTGTACTAGTTAGGCTCTAACTCTAAATGATCTTCATTATCTTTTTCACATCTCACTACCTTTCTTCTCGTCAAATAACTACTAGTATATCTACATAAAAGGATTCTTCAAAATATTCTCTCATTCTCCACATTTATTCATATGTGCATCATGATCTTTATTGATATGTCTAGTCATATATACATGCTTTCTCAGATTTTTGTTAAATTTGTTGGTTTATAAGATTTATCTTCAATACTACACCCTTTACTCTTCTTTATCTTCAATACTCCACTCACTTTCTTCTTCACATACCACAACCTCTTTTTATATCATTATGCCTCTACATGAAGAGATGCATCTCTTTGAAGAGTGGTTTCCCTTTGAAAAGAAATCACTTTTAGTAAAAATTATGCCTTTTAATTACTAATCCTTTAACCTTTATTCAAATGCTACCTTTTCTAAACATATGATCGTTGCCTTGTTATTAATTTTTTTAATCACTACCTTAATTAAATCTTTATTATTGACTTTGTTGACTGCTTTTTTATATTTATTATAATTATTTCTCATGGTGAATCTTAATCGTTGCTTTTTGATAATAAACTTTGACTGATATAATAATTAACTTTGACTACCTCTTGTTTGTGAAGCACTACTCTATTATATGAATCATTGTATTTTTATACACTTTAATTGTTGCTTTTTATTCCTCTTAATCATTGTTGTATATATTAATGATAGATGCTACTCTTCTAACAATATTTTCTGCTCCTCATAACACTTAATCACTACTTAAAATTTATCATTGGCTTTTGATATATAATCATCACTTCACCTTTTATCATTTAAAGTTGGTTAATGATTCTTATTGCCAATACTTAGGGGATAAAAAACATGGTCATCCATCATTAATACAAATGAATTTACCTCAATTTCATCAATGCCACTGTTAAGGTAAAGTCAACCCATTATAAAGTCTTTCCTTTCAAATTATTTGGGCGATTACGTTGGACTACAATACCATTGAGAGGGGGGGTGAATCAGTGGTATGACAGATTAAAATGAACATAAATTAATCTCTTACAACTTTGAACATGTAGAACTCAAGTCTTAGAACAGTTCAATTATCAAGTGTAGCATTATGCATGCAAAGCTATCTAACTTGAATGAACATAAAGAACATAAGCAGATCACAAAAGCTGAAGACACCATCACACAATGTTTATGAGTGGAAAACCCTTTACAGGGAGGAAAAACCACTTGAAAAAGATTGCCTCACCGGCTTAACAAAATCTCACTAATTACAGAGCCTCACTGGCTAACCAAGAAACCTCACTGGTTACAACCTCATTGGATTTTCAAGTTAGCAACTACCTCACTGGAAAAGAACAACATCATTGGTTACAAGATGTGCCTCACTGGAAAACATGATATGCCTCATTGGAAAAACATACACTACTTCAGAAAGTATAATCACAAACTTAGATGGTTACTCTATTTCAATACACTCCATTACTTTATCTTTGCATTTGAAACTCAATATACTCTATCTCTGCATCATCAGACCTCTGAAATCCATCTTCCTTTTACACCCATATTACAACAATATTTTATTTATCATAACACTGTTCTATTATGTTTACAAAGCACAACAATCAGTATATAATTTTTTTCGTATACATCAAGAATCCTCTCCTCTTTACCTTCTTTGGACAGATAGATAGACATCAAAGAATGACACTTATACAATTTGTTCTCTATTCTCAATCTCATGAACATTTATATATTCAAAGCACAAAAATGCTAATTCAAATTCATCTTAACTTGTGGTTACATTCATCTTACTTTAACTTGTGCATAAAAGAAAACAAAACTCTAATAAAGGTTGTCACTGCCTCAATTAAAACTCCAGAATCATTGTATCAAATGATGCTTGAGATAGACTACATTCAGATCATTATAGTATATGCAAAGTGAACACAATGCATTCTTATGATCAAAATCAAAACCCCATTTAATACTATCACTCAAAAAAAAACTCTTCTTTCTATGAAATCACACTAACTCTCCTTTCATTAGACAAGTTCATCATAGAGAACCCACACACTAACCTCAAAAACACACTTTATCCACCATTGTCCAAAGAGAAAACAATTATGAAAACTACACGAAGATGGTGACAACTAAAGACCCGTCAAAATAAACTTGCAGGAAATAGTCGTTAAATATTTCAAATATGAGCGCTTGTGACTACATTTTCATCTTTGAATAAGTGTCTTAACCTTCAAATTCCCACTGGATTCTTCACCAAAGTATTAAAGTTATTAAAGGTAGTGTAAAAGCTGTAAGTTACTTGGTAGACCGATTGTATATGTCTTGGTGACTTAAGAACCTTTCAATAGTAGACCACCTTTAAAATATAAGGCATGAAAAGCTTATGTTAAGAATGATCAAGAGCTCTAAACCCTAGGTACTTAGGGTTTTAAATTTTTTTTTGAGCCATGTAGAATATTTGAAGTCATCTTTGACTAACCCCCACTTGCAATATTTTCTTGAACATAAAAACCTATGTATGAAGTAAGTTTGATTCAAACCGTTGCAATGACAATTCTTTTATAGCCACCTTTGTGTAATGCATCAACACTGTGAAATGCAACTTTTGTATCGACTCTACCAACACCTCACACCACTAAAACACCAAGTGAACATATTTATGTCTTGGACAACTTGATAGGCAATTTGTCGTGGAGCAACATCAACACGAAACAAGTAACCTTGTGATACCTTGAAGCGACTCACTCAACCTTTATCAACAAAGCACCAAGATAGCATCTTTGACATCGATGACAAATAATGCAATGCCAACAAATTATATATATGTTTATTCATAGGCTCCAAAGAGTAAGTTGACCTAATTAATATTATTTCGATTTCTCCCATAAGAAATAAAAACTTCACTACAATATCACATTTGAATATGAATTCTACTCTATAAACTTTGATCATTGTTCCTCTAAAAATATTCGTTATTCTTCATTATATCAGTCTATGTAACTTGGGAAATTAAAACAAATTTATATACCTTGACTTAGGCACTAATAAGGAAGTCGAGCATTAGAGTAGAATTTATTGTCCTCATTAATAACTCATTGTTTATCATGATAATGAAGTCTACCATCTTGATAACTGGAATAAAATGATTAGTGGCCTTTGACCTTTAATGGTTTCCTCTTTCCTTCTTTGATATCAATGACAATATTTCAAACATCTTTCATTTTCACTCTTTACTTAGAGAGCATGAAAAACAAATGGCTAAGGTTTTTACTTATAACTAAACACCTCTCTTAAAGATTATGCATGTCTCTTCATGCTCAAATCCAAACTTTTAATGTTTACTTAATTTTTGTATTTACTATTATCTAACCCAAGCTTAAACATAGATCCACACTATTAAATGCAATCAAATTTGTGCTTACCTTCCCTAGATCAAGGCCAAAGATTTGGAACCCTAAATAATTTTTCAAATATATGAAATTTAAGAATTCTAATGAGAAAATTAAAGAATTCAAAACCATCCATAAATGTCACACTAATATTTGTGAAACATTTGGGTCATTTAAACACCATAATAACATAGTATTTTAGGAACATTATAAATTTCTGTCCGAACATTCTCAATCCCTTCAAGAGTATATAATTTTTTTTCCAATCTCATATCTATATAAAAATGTTTTTTGATGTGCCTATTTCTTTTTATAAGCATAATGCCACCCTTATACATATGGCCAATGATAAATCCCTTGAGCTTGAAGGTTTCCGTTGTGTGGTCCAATATAAGGAATATATTAAACATCATTCCATAAGAAATATTATCAATCAAGGAAATATAAAATCTATTGCTAAACAAAGAGATGTAGAGCTCATTACCATTTGATATCATATAACACTACTTAATGCACCTTATGGAATCCTCGCTAGATCCTTCATTCTTTATGTTTGTTCTTTTCTTTCTACTTTTGTAAGACCAAAAAGACTAACTTTTCCAACATTCATTGTATTGTTGATAATATTATCATAGTTTGGGAAGGTAATGTGATAGGTGAATACCTCACAACAAAGATTCTTGTTTATTAAATTAGATTTTGAAAATTTTTTATGATCATATAGAATGAAATTTTAATCATGCCAAAAGATTTAGGGTTTATAAGTTTTAAAGATCTCTATATACAATACTTTTTAGGATTTTATGTCTTTTACCACTAATGGCTATATACCTAAAGATTTTTTTTTTCTATTTAATCCAAAAATGTTTCAAAATAGCTTACTCTCTATGTGTTCTTATTTTGGAATATTTTTGTTAGTTTTCACTATGTAAAGTTGAGCATATAATACTACCAAATAGATTTCTAACCCAAAAGAGAAACCCCGCTTTGAAAATGAATATTTTCTAATGAATCTTGAATATAAGGGATAATCTGGTAATTCTCTATCCTTCACGAGAGCCTTCCATGAATCATATGGGTTTAACATCTAATAGATTTTAGAATAATTATTTTGGAAAAGTATGATGTCTTTTCATGATTGGATCAATAAATTAAATTAAAAATATATTTTCAAGGCATCCCATTCACCTCTAATGGGTTCTCACTCATCCTCTGGCAAGACTTGTGTTTCAATGTTGCCAAAGGTGAAGAAAAAACACTCATAGAGTTATTTAACCATTATCTCTTCTCGCTATGTTTTAGATCTATATTAATATGTTATCACTATTGAAGTATATGTTACTTTTTCATGTTAGAAACCTTATAAAGTAGCTTGTGACCATTTTTTGATAATGTTATGGGATTTTTTATGGGCCAAATTCAAACAAATCATAACATTATAAAAAAATGGTCACAAGCCAAGGATTTTATAGGATTTTATTGGATATTTATTTTCCTAACAATAAGGGGGACCCCATATTGATAGACAAAAATAATTAGAGACAAAGAACTTTTCTTAATGAGTGTTATATTGAATTGAAGGTTCTAAGCAATGGGATTTACTATGACATTTTATTTTGCAAGGCTCCCTTCTACAAGAATTTGAAAGAGGGGTATGTTATCACAAATTTATCATTACCTACATGTTAGTTAAAATGTGAGGTGCTTTCTTGGACCAAAATATTTTGAAAGGACTTCAAATGATAAATTTATTTCTCATATACATTGGAGATGGTTTTCTATCTAGTCTTTATTTTAATGATGATAGTCTTTAGTTGTCTTCCATTATTAATAATGGAATTTTTCCTCTTACAAACATACATGCAAATAAAGATCCTAAACTTTTCAAGAAAGAAATGAAAAATACTATCTAGATCTTCTTTCTTCTAAAAATTTGACTCTTTGGCGTTCTTTATAGAGGGAATTTAATATTTTAACTTTGATTTTTCATCCATTCTAAAAATGCAAGAAATTATGATTGATTTTATGCTACATAAATTGGGGTTTTAACCACTTCTTACTTAGTAGAGAGATTGATGTTGGAAATGTAACATACCTTTCATAAGATACTCTCTTTACCTTTTATTTTAAGTCTTTTCATTAGCCTTTGAAAGCTTAAGCACTAGCAGGGTCTATATTGTTTGCCTAAGCTTTGTCTTCTCTTATTTAATCTTATTTTAAGGCTAAGATTCAAGCCAAGATGGCTTGTAACTTCTTATGGAATTTACTTGATTAGGGTGGGTCTTCATATTGGGGAACAATTGCATCATTTTTATTTTATTATTCCAAATTTCTAGCCTATGCATAACTTTGGACATTCAATCATATTCTCTAGACAATGTGCTCTCAAGCCTATAGTGCCTAGAAATAGATTCGCAATATTTTTCTCCCTTCAATCAAAACCCATGACACAATATTTTTCTCTTTTTGAGGATTTTATTAAATGGTCAAAATAATTTTTTTAATTTAGAGTTTATTTAGAGATGCCATTTTTTCATGGTTAGAAATAAAAAAGTTCTACAATTTTTAGAAATGAACTCTTGTCATAGGATTTCTTTTATCTTAATCAAAATTAGATGTTTTTAAGTCTATGGCCATATTTTTCAAATATAGGAACATAAAGAGAAGGCGGTATTGGATTTTCAAAATCTCAAAGGTATCATGGTCAATCACTAGGCCATTACACTCTATGGGTTTTATGATGCACGAGTTTCCTCCCATTGTCTCTTTGTTGGTAGGGCCTTGATGATGATGCAAGTATTTACATAGTCATCCATGATTTTGAAGGACTTTCCCTCTTCATATCTAACAAGGAAGGTGTCTTTTAAAAATTATGTGGGGGACAATATGCACAAGTACTTTGTCATCTTGATGGGCCTCTCTAGTTCTTGAAGCAATAGGTTTTGATAAGCTCACTCATCCAACTTCGTAAGGTTTTCTTGTTGATTTAATTCCTATTGGATCCACCCCACAAGATTGATAGAAGGAATTTTATATTTCTAAGGAACCTTTTCTATAGGTACCTCTCCCACTCAAGCATTTGAAATCCTCCTCTTCTCTATGTGGTGTTGTATGCTTAATGTTCCTTTTCCCTCATTCGTACAATAGCCTTGTTAGTGATAGATATTTGATACATATATTATTTTGGATACCATTATTTAGGTGAGTTGTGCATACTTATTGACATCTTTTTTACTCTAAAATCATCATTGTGATTAATATTTTTATGTTTTGTTTAATATCATATGAAGAGGAGTTTTCTAATAAAACATTAAACACTATCAAAGATGAACTTGCTAGCTAGGAATTTTACTTTTTTACATAATGACAATTAAGATTCATTAATTTTTCTCTTAACTTAGACTTATTTTATTGCTCTCTTATCTTCATTATTTTTTATTATGTTTGAATCGTTTAATATTCATATTGATACATTTCTTGAGACAAGCTCGTTAAGGATTAAAAGTACGTCCATTATGGAATCATACTTTTTGTTTTTATTTTATGTAATAAATATATTTAATAGAGATACTTGAAAGTGCACATTCTTATTATGGTGGAAAAATAAGACCTTTCAACAACAACTCTACTTAAACATTAAATGATTTAAGAGCCAAACAATCATTAGTCAATTTTATAACTTGTCTAATCATCTTATTATAATTGATAAAAATAAATAAAATTTATTATTAGAATATTGGTGGTCATTAGGAAACTCTCAAGCACCTCTTACATGATTTTGTCGTAGAGCTTAAGTTATGTGGAATTGGATTCATGATTTTTCAGACCCTTTCAACCTAAGTCATTCTCATGGCATATGCTTTTGTTGGGGGACTAACCTAGAATCCCCTCCAGATATACCCAAATTTGGATGTTTTCAAGGTGGAAACTCTTTTTAGCATATAGAAGGACAAAAATTATGCTTTATTTTCTAGATGTTTGGTTGATACTAACTTCTCACTTTACACTAAGGCTATGATTTGCTCTAATGCACTTATGTAGATCCAAGTGGAAACCAATAAGGTTGCACTTGAGGTGGCACATCTACAGATGCTCTTAGATCATTGGGGTAATGCCTTGTGAACTATTTCCAAAGTCCCTTCGACTCTTGCCTCTAGTTAAGGCCATTCTCCAACTTGTGGGCAATGTTGAAGGCATAGCCACTTTTCTCGTGGTGAATAGTATGCACATTCTCATGGCTCTCAAGCTCTTGTGAGAAGAGTCAAGTATCTATCTTGAAGATGATGGTCTCGGCCCACTTACCACCACTACACCTCTCCCTAGGAACCTAGCCTCTTGGGAGCCTCTAGTGGATACTTTGAACCTTGATGATATTTGGGGTGAACTAGATGATCAAGACCCTCCTCCTACTATTACTATTTTTTAACTCTTGCCACATAACAAACTATTATTATATTTTATTTCAAATTTTATCCCATTTAGATTTTGAAAGCTAACTTCTACTACTCTTTTTTTAATACATATAATATTATTTTTAAAATAATAATACACACTTATTCATCAAAAACAAGAATGGCCTTAAACAACTAGTTACGGGGTCACAATGGCAGTGTTATTGGAGGGTCACTTTTGTTGGCTTGAAAGGCAACTAATGACTGTCGAACTAAACATTGTATGAGGGCTAATTTAGAGCTGAATAGGAAGCCATCAATGTGGGGCTCTTTTTGAACTTAACTATGGCGACTACCGGTACGCTTCCCCTATATTTTGTGGATTTTGGCTCCGGAGATCGCCTGGGAAAGGCTGCGAAGGGCGTGGTTTATAAAACGGAAAAGACCATGGTGTCACTGCACGCTCTGTCTCCCACTCCTAAAACACCATGCCATGACAAAACTCGGGACTTCCGAAGCTTTTTAATAAACTCTCCTGAAACTCGGAAAAAGACAGTGGGCATTATATTACGTGGGAAAGATAATGAGACCTCAGGTATAAGACACTGATAGATATCCTACTCAAACGGGAGAGGAGGGAGGAAAGAAGATTCGGGCTTCACAGTGTGAACTCCGCACCTGCACCGCTGCGGAAGGTCGGGTGGAATGTGTTCCACTCTTTTTATTTATTAGCCTTAAAAAAAAATCCATTGTGACTTGGATGATTCACGGAAAAACATTGTATTTAGGTTCATCGTTTTACACTGTTCTATTTATAATGTCTTGGATGTAAACTATTCTCCTGTCTTAATAATCTGGGCATTACTCTTCTATTCCAAGATTAAGAACAGAATAAAAATACATACAAATAAACACCAAGAAACAGAACCAAAAAAGGGAAAATTTTAGAAGTTCACTTTCAAGATTTTCTCACTGTTGTTTGCAGAGGAAATAAAAATGATAAGAGCAAAATGAACAAGAAACCACTTACGATCGATTGCTGATCATGACTTGATTCTTGGGCTTATCTCCAGCAGATGCAGATTCCTTGTACGCAGTGCTTCCACAAAGAAAATATTTCCAGATCCAATTAATCATGACTTATGTCTGTGTCGAGCATAGATTGTATGGTCTTTGGTCTTTGCCGAATGGGTAATCAGAATTCTTGTCTCCAGAAGATGGAGACTGGCATTTAAATTCCACAATATTTGCTCTTAGGCCGAATGATCGGAAAAGTGCAGCACACTCAGTGGGGCCAATCCACTTACAAGTGCCGATGGTATTCCAAGCTGACTGCAAAGGACTCTGCTGTATCCTCCTCCGATGACAAGTATTGCTCTACAAGTCCCATCACAACTTCAGGAATGTGCATTGTTTCTTCCCGAATTTGAACATGTGTAGATCTAAACTTTGAACACAAACTTGAATTGATGCTTATAGATTGATTTAGTATAATGTGGATTCTCAAGATTTGCTTGTTTCATTTTTATGTTTGCTTGTTGTAAAGACAAATACCTTTGGAGGATCTATAGGATGTGGGGATCATGTTCTCCTTGGTGAAACCCCTAAAAATTTGGCTTTATGTCTCTAAGTGAAACAATTAAAGAAAACAAGCAAGGATGTAATGGTCTTGGGATGATATGTTTGATGTAAATGTTGCTAGATTATTTTTATTCTCCAAAACAACAAAAAATTTAAATGTGTTCAATAAGGTTGCTCTAGGATGTCTTTAAACATGATTTTTAATGAATTAGTGAATGTTCTTAAAAACAACTAAGCACACAAAATAACATAATGTGCACCGGTTTGGCTCATAATGGCTAGTGAAACTTGGTCAACAACGAATAAATTTAAATTTTAAATTTTAAAAAGGTGAGGTTTAGATCTAAGACTATAAAAGTGGTATAGGTCAATTTTGCACCTTAGATCTAATTCAAGGTGGTGAATAATAGATATAGTGATCAAGAATGCTAATTTGGGTACAATGATGGAAGGGATTTATATATGGGATGTTATGAGCCCATTCCACTTATACGTTGATTATTACATTTATAAAACTCTAACAAAAGAGGGTGTAAAGCATAAGGGAAAAGAGCATGGTTGTGCAATTTTCGCCACTACATTTTTTGCAACCACTTTGATCTACATGAAAACTATTAAGTGGATGCATTTCAAAGTAAAAAAGGTAACCAAAATATAAATTAAAATAATTTCAAACACTAATCATATATGTATTTATATAAAGTAATGGATTGTTCTTTAATTCTTCTTGCTTCTTGCAACAAATGCTCTTTGAAACTTGCAAAATAGAGAAAAGCATGTAATTAGTAGTGCTTGCCACACATTTTGAGATAAGTATTAATTATAATTTTCTTAAAAAGGAACTATCCTTAAAAATAGTATAGGTGGCTTAGATATAAGATTATAACTTTTACAAAAAGTGATTAAAGCTCTCACTATGCAAAAAAGAATCTAATTGTGTAGGTGGGATGTCTAAGGGATTTGATCAAGAAGAAGATAGATTTGAGTCTACAAATAGTTTAATAAATTCCTTTAGATGTAATTAATTAAAGGAGAGGAGAAACTTACATAAGGATGATAAAGCATGTAATATTGTAAAAGATGTTATTAGAGCATGCAAAATGGATAAAATTATGAACTCATGTGTAACAAGGTTGCCTCCAATATAAACCAATGATAAATCATGAAACAAAGTAAAGGGTGTCATCATATGATAACCATGTAATAATTTAGTCATGGTCATGGAACCTTATCAAGCAACTCTATCACACAACCCACACAACTCTCAAAAAAATGAAATCCAAACAAAACCAAAAAATCTATTTGATTTTATTAAATCCTTATACAAATATGACATTTTATTAGATAAAATATACTTCAGAATATTACATTCATCACCAGTATCACATTATAAATTTTTCCTTCTCCTCATGGTCTTTCTCTCTATCATTTCATGAATTTGAGGCACTCAACCAACCTCTCTCATGTAATCCTTTGACTCCCTCTCCAAATTAGAGGAATTATATTGTTTACCTTCCTCCTCCTCACTCTCTCTTTGTCGCCCTTTCTCTAATGGTGAACCATCTCACCCCTTCTTTGATGGTGAAGCCTCAAAAACATTGCCTCCCCTCTTAATATACTTCTCTCTTGTGGCAATTCTATTGGTGTGAACATATTTTTTCCTATTTGATTTACCCTTTGTAGTATGAATAAAGCACATTATCTAACTAGATCCTAGTTAGGTCCTATTCACACATGTTCACATGTTAAGTTTACTTAGTGAGTTAGGAATCTTTCAAGAAGTCTATTCTAGACATGTGATCTTAGGCGTGGCTTAACCAACACACTCTAAGCATTGACCGCTTAGGTGGCTAGTTTGGGGCCCTCTAAACCCGTCCTGTTCAATATTCCCCATTACCATTAACTCTCGTCCTCCGTTACTCCTGCACAAAGTTCAATTTTTAAAATTTATTTCTCTCGCTTGTAAGATCTCCATATGCAAGTTTTTTACTCGAACAATTTTCATTTGTTTTCCTACTCTTGGCTTGTGCCAAAATGGGAGATTTGGAATAGGGTATGGACATCCATCAAAACGTAATGGAATGGTGATTGTTTTCAAATATCATAGTTGGAAATGCTTTGGTAAATAGGTATGCAAAATTGTGGAAGCATAGAGAAGGCACACAGACTATTTGATTAGATACCTCAAAGAAATGTGGTCCCATTGAATGCTGTGGTTGTAGGATATGCATAATATGTATTTGTTCAGAAGGATTTAGAAAATTTCAACAAAATGTGATTGGTAGGTGTAAAGCTAGAGTTTGCAGCCTCTGTTAGCATCCACACAGCCTATATGAAAATGGGAGCTTTGGAACAGGGTATGGACATTCATCAAACGATGAACGATAGAGGAATTTTACAAATATTGTAGTTGCAACTACCCCAACAAACATGTATGCAAAACATGTTACCATTGATAAGGCATGTGAACTGTTTGACAGAATGCCTACAAGAAATTTGTTTTCATGGAATTACCTAATTGTCAAATATCCAAAATGTGGAAGCATAGACAAGGCACTTGAACTATTTGACAAAATGCTTCAAAGCACATTTTTCTAATTGAATGCCTAATTGCAAGATATCAACATAATGGGTTTTTTGAAAAGGATTTAGAAATATCCAACCAAATACAATTGGTAGGTGTACAACCAGACTCTACAACCATTGCCAACATCCTCCTAGCCTATGTCAAATGTAAGGAAAGCTAAGGTGCAGAACTAACTCTCTTAACGTCAAAACCTCAGGGAAGAATGTAAAGGTGACTTTAAATTTTCAATTATAGTCCAATTTAAGATACACTTGAAAGAAATAAAAGAAATAGAGAAATTAACATACACAGATGAACACCAGATTTACGTGGGAAAACCCTTACGGGAGAAAAACCCACCACACCAAGAAAAGCCTCTTTGTATTACAGTAATGGAATTACATACAGAGATCAGACTTATCTTTCTAATGTTAATTTACAACAACATATCCCTTGATCAACCTTGTACAGGAAACATTCCAGTTACAATGCTCTCTGAATTGAATTCACACTGATGACACTTCAAACTATTCATCCAACTAATCGTCCAACCGAACATCATCTTCAATTCCTGAGTATATCCATGTCGACCCTGGTCTGTTGAACTTCCTCACAGAAACGGCCACAACAATCTAACTTCCAACGGTTCCCATTCTGCTCCCTGATTGGTCGAAGTCACACCATGTAGGATAGTCAATTGGTCAAAAGCGTTCAAATTGTATCCGCATGTCGGTGAGACACTAACTGTGTCTCCCCGATGCCACAAGACCCGATTGTAGATATCATCCAGACTCATCACCTTCAGCAAGAGGTTACACCGAGTTCAAAAGCAGTCGGTGAGACAAACCATATCGCTAAGATGTCATACCGATGACCACCACATGTAGCGCTATTCGGCAAGACTATCACTATTCGGTGAGAGGTCATACCGATGTTCAAAAGTCACATAGACATTAGCATTCCCATCGACGAGACTATCGCTATCGCCAAGAGATCATACCAAAGCAACATACCTATCGGCGAGACCACATCCATTGCTAAGAGTTACTCCGTAGGTTCCAAGTCACCCCGAGACCATCCTTCGCTAGGAGTCATATCGACAACAGACTACACCGTCGGTGAGACAAACCTCCATCGCTAAGACTTCATACCGAAAGCAAACCTTTCGGCCAAGAGTCTCCCCGATAACTATAGTTGCCATGAGTCTCCCCGACATCCGCTAGGAACCAAACCGTCGGCCAGACCAACCCACTCGGCAGAGGGTTACACTGAACACCACAAGTCACAACGATAGCTCCAGTCGGTAAGACATCATCAAGGTCTCGACGACCTGAACATTTCACAAGGTTGCACAACTGTTAGTCAGCCAGACAATAAGGATGTCACATTGACTTTGCTCTTTCAGAGGTTTCAGCCTGTGAGATTGAGGCACACTATTCCAACATCAAATGAGCAGGGTATGGACATCCATAGAGGAATTTTGTTAGAGGTAGTTGTAACTGCTATGGTAGACATGTACATGCAAAATGTAGTTACATATTTTGAAAGTAATTTTCATTTCCATATCACAACTACAATTTATCATACAAATTAATGAAGATATTTGAGATCAAGGGAGTTAAGGAAGGTTTAGTGACCTATATTTTTAGGTTGAAACTAATGAAAAAATATTTTTTGGATATGCATTATGTATGCGACCTGTGATGTTATTAAATTGTGATGATCTTTGTCTAGGCTAGAGTTCTCAATGTGGTTGTTGTGTGAATATGTCATTTTGTGTTTGTGAATTCATGAGTCTCATGGTCTCATGTTTCAGTTGGGATCCTTGTGTATGAGTTTGATTTATTAGATCACAATATACATATGATCTAGTGACAAGAAAGACTCAATGTATTAAATTATTCATCATCCTTTAGACATTCTTAATGGAGTTGTATAGTTGCCATTTTACAAAGAGGATAGCTCCATGGTTGCATAAAGTAACATAATAGTTATTTTGGTGAATTAAATATCCAAATGATGGTCATCCTAGTAGAGATGGGGTATTTTCTATCTCAATGACAAGTTGAATAGAGTGTATCCATAATGAGGTGTTACCTTGATTATCAAGGTTTCCTTAGAATGGAACTGCTATCTTAGTTTAAATTTGGATAGAGTTGCTTTGGTATAGCAAGATGCTACATTGTGATCAAGGTATTTTCTTGTTGGCATGTGCTAGAGCCCATAGAAGTGGTTTTAGCTGCCTAAATTATGTTGAATGTAATTGTGACTCAAATATTTAGAGATATGTGTGTGTCTATGTATACATGCTTGCACATGTGTCAATTGGTCAATCTAGTGATATTGAGTTCTAGATCAGTTGGGTGGTGGATTCCATAATTTTTCTAGATTAGCTATGTGGTGGATTCCATGATTTTCTTGGATTAGTTCTAGGAATTAGCTACAAAATTTCTTAGATGGTAGAAGCCTTGCACCAATCAAAAGGGTGAAAACCTTTGAATGGCCAGAAACCTCAACAACACCCATATGAAGTTGAATACCTCATTGTAATGGTGGATAGGAGGAAAAGTAAGCATGGTACTTGGGTTGGCCTCCAATAAAAGTACTTTACACTTTAATAATAAATTGGTAACACAGGTGCTAACAAGAAGTTGAGTCCACTTTTTGGCCAAAATGTGGAAGTGTTTTTCCTGATTTTCAGAATTTGACACATTTGACCTTAAAATTTGAAGCACTTAGAGATGTAATCTTCAAAAAAGTCACTAATCATAAAATGTAGTACTCAGAGTCTAGTTTCCAAATATGAAATTTATTTCAATACCCAAATTGTACAAATTGAGTTTCAATAGGCGTTTCTAAAAACCACTATTTAAAAGTCACTTTTTTTTTTATCATACCATGCACGTGTACAACATCCATATTTTGACTTAAATTATCGTATTTTTCTAAATCCTTTTGGGAAAATATTTGTGACTCACTAAAGCTTGTTCTCGATATTTTTTTGTAATTTTTTATTGAATTTTTTTTTGTTAAATTTTTATTAGGCATATTTGTCGTTTTGAAAAATCGTCATGTACAACACATAAGATGACCTAAACTTATCATTTTTTATTTTTATTAAATTGGAGAGAATTGTCAAGTTTTTTCTCGCAATTCATTCGTCAAAATGTTATGTTGATCAAAAGTTATTAAAATAGTAAAAAACCCTGATATTCTAAGTTTAAGGACCAGTTTTATTAGAAATTAATTGAAAAATAGAAAAAATAATCCAATTGTAAAAAAATTACATATTTGGAATCTGCATTGTCTCATCTAAAATGGGTTTTAATTTCGTCAAAAAATTATGCAAAAAAAGTCATCAGCCATATGTCCAAAGTTGGTATTTTTCTTTGACATTGTTAGGACCTTCAACTTGCAGGTCAAACTAGGTTGAAGGCCTAGGTTTGGATTCCCAATGCTTTTCCCGAACCAAAATCCAAAGTAGAAACTTGAGCACAAAGCAAAACTAAATTCAAATTTTTGAAAACGGGATCCCGCTTTAGAAAACGGGATCCTGCTTATTAAAACTGGGATCCCATTTTGTAATCAGGATCTCGTTCCCTAATATTAAATGGCGTGACCGTTGGAAGGGAAACAGGATCCCATTTCCCTTCCAATGGTCCCCACATTAAATATTAGGGAATGGGATCCAAATTATAAAACAGGATCTTGATTTTAATAAGCGGGATCCCGTTTTATAAACGGGATCCCGTTTCTTTTATTTAAATTTATTGTAAAAAATTACTGTGAAGTCTACAACTTCACATGTACGGCCGAGAGCAATAAAATTGAGCTATTTTTCATGAGCTATTGTCTTTATAGGTGGCGAACTTGATTTTTGATTGGTTTTTTTCAAAGGAGGCATCATGTACACCGTTTTTGAAGTGGAATTGTGTTAGTTTTGTACTTGTTTGGAGGAACAAAAGGTCTTCAACTTGCTATATGGATTGAATTTTTCAAAGGAGGCATGAAGAAAACAATTTTTAAAGTGGAATTGTGCTAGTTTTCTACTTGTTTTGAGGAACACAAGAGGAAGAATTTTGTCCTAATAGGTCTTCAACTTCCAATTTGGATTGAATTTTCTGAAGAATTTCACTATTGACATTCATTTGTGCTTGAGAATTTTATAATCATGGGAGATAAGGTTCGTAATAAGAGAAGGAAGACATTGACTCCTAAAGAAGTTGAAGCAAAGAGAGAGAAGGAGAGACAAAGAAAAAGAGAAAGTAGAATGATAATTAAATCAATGAATGAGGGTGGAGCATCCAATTCCACAACTATTGAAGATGAAAACATTGAGGATACCATGGTTGTAGATGAAGCTAATTTGCAAAGAGTCAATTTGGAGAAGAATATGATTATACAAAAAATTCCTACTATGTCTTCAAATCCCTCTTTCAATGCTATGGAGAATGTTTCAATATGCACAAATCCAGGTACGTCTTCAAATCCACATGTTAGTGAAATGGTAAATTTGTATGTTTTACAAGATGCTGGACTTAATGATATTGACATTGATGATATTCAGAGAGATGAAACTTTTATAGAATTTGTTGAAAATGAAAAAAGAAAAATCTTTTGTTGCAAATGAAAATGAGAATGATCCTTTTGTTGAAAATGAAAACAAAACCTGTTTTGTTGATGAAAATGAAAATGAAAACCATTTTGTTGATGAAAATGAAGATGAAAATGTAAATGAAAATGAAGATGAAAATGAAAATGAAAATGAAGATGAAGATGAAAATCTAGAATGTGATGTTAAATTTACTGAAAATGATTTTTTAAAAATTGGAAGTGGTGTTTTTGATAATCTTCTTGGTCAAATTTCTTGGAGGCAAATAAGAACACATGCGAATAGAATATACACCAAATTCTTTTATCATAAAAAAATTGCATTTCAATGTCAACTAATGATGAAATTGATGAGAATGCAAAAAATGAGGAAAGTAATGAAAAGGTTAGGCTTTTATGTTAAACCAAAAAGAAAAGATCAATCATTAAAACATGTTATGTCTACTGTTGTTAGTACCATTCAATCTATTGGGAAAAATAGTCGATCTAAAGATAAAAACACAGCAAGAAGAGCTATAACAACTGCTATAGTTAATAAAGCAACTTTGAATAAAAGAATGGTAAGCAATATTAGTGAAGTTTTAAAAATACATCCTAAAACATTGCTAAGAGTAGCAAAAAAAAGAGAAAGTATAGAAAATGATCCTATCAACCCATGTTGGAGTTTCAGTGGTCGACTCCCGAGGTCTGATATGAAATTGAATGTTGAAATTAAATCTTTGATCGAAAAATATTGGCATGATAATACTAGGGTTTCATCTAATGCTAGAGATGTTTTAAAATTAAGGGTGGGGTCCAAAGTTCGCCATCCTCACCCAAAACACCTATTAGATACAACACAAACTGAATTTTATAGAAAATTTTGTAGTGAATCAATGTTACCTAGTAATATTAAAATAAGTCTGAAAAGGTCTTTTGAAAAATGTAAACCTTGGTAAGTAAAAATTAATAAGCAACGAATATCTTCTTGTTGTAAAACGCATGTTCAATTTCGTTCTTTTTATGATGTTTTTCAATATATACGGTGTACCTTGCATACTAACATGATTATACAGGAGTGTGGTATTGATATGCCACCTGAACTAATAAGAGAGTTTATTTCTAGTTTGTTTTGTGAAAGATCTAATGGTAAATTGTTTTATTTAAGTTCTTGTATTTCTAGACAATGAATTAACTGTGGAAATCTTTCATTTTTAAGAATTTGTATGCACATGAAAGTGTTGATAATGATTTTGGACAACAATTAGTAGATGTTAAGAGATTTAAGAAAAATCACTATTCTTTAAAAGATGGAAAAATAGGAAAATGTTGTGATTTAGTTACATAAAAAGTTAGTGTGCATGCATTCATGAGTGAATTTAAGAATAAAATTGTACCAAAATATGTGATGCACTCTGAACATGCTCGATGGCTTGATGGCCAATTTTGCGCACGTAGAAACACATTTCCAATTGGTACTATACTTTCAGTGGTTGATTTTGTAGAGAATTATACTCTCGCTCCACAAGAGGAAATTCAATCATAGTATTATAATTTAGTGCAAGTAGCTATGTTTGTCCATATTGTTTATAGACATGCAGATGATAGCACTGAGGATGATAGAAAAGTTTTGAGGGAGTATCATTTTTATTTGAGTGACAATCAGTTACACTCGTCAAAGTTTGTTCAATACTGTTTCTGTATGTTTTATAGAAATTTAAGAGAAAGAGGAATCCAGATGAAAGAACACCTCATATGGTCAGATAATTGTATGGGGCAGTTCAAGAATGCTTGAATGTTCTATTGGTTAAGTAGGGTTCACAAGGAACTTAATGTCCAACATATATGGAGTTTTTTTGAAGATGGGCATGGTAAAGGAGAACATGATGGAGCTAGTGCATGTGTCAAAAGAATTCTTGCTAGAGAACAATTAAAATTCGAGGATGCAATAAAATTTAAAGATGCATGTGGGATTATGGATTGGTGTAATGCAAGATTATCTACACCTAGTTCTAGTGAGTACTCTACAGTTCATCGATTATTTTGGTTGGTTGAAGAAGAGAACATTGTACCTAGAGTTGATTGTGAGACAATTAGTGGATCTAATAAATGGCATTCATTTAGAAGTACGACAACAAGCACATGGACTATTTGGAAAAGAGAGCTTGCATGTTTTTTCCATTTTTGTATCTCAGGAGATTGGGAAGCATGTGAAAATATAGAATGGGTTGAATAGTGGGAGCAAAGATCGTTGACACTTGCACAAGCACATGATCAATATAAAGAACTATTGAAGAAAATAATCAAGTGTTTGCATTTGAAGACTATGACCGTGTTTCAGAGCTTGTACAAGAAGGTAATTTTAATTCAATTTATTTTATTTGATTTCACTTTATTAAGTTATTTTGTAATACTAAATTATTTATATGGATATGCGCAAGTTATTAAATCAAATTTTGTTTGTAGGACATGTGTATGTTGTTGTTGCACCTGAGGGGAATGAAGAGAAAACAAAATATTGGTTGGCTCATGTGTGGAAACTAAAAATAAGTTAATAGCACCTCGAGAAGATGATGATGGCTTTCATTATCCAATAGGTACGGTGATCCCCTTAAGACATCCTCTTAAGAAAAATTTGATAACAAGTTTTTGATCCCCTTAAGCAATTTTTTAGAGCAAGTCTTTGATCCCCTTAAGAAAATTTTGAGAACTTATTTGATGATGGTTTTCATGTTTTCCAATAGGATCGGTGGTGGTTGTTGGCACTTGGCTATGAAAATACCTGACAAGGAAGAATGGTCTACCTGCATTCGAAGATTATGAAACGTATAAAAAGATTATACATTATTCACATTTGGTGGTGGAAAAAAATATAAAACTAGAGCGATATCGTGGAAGACCTTCAAATAAAGTGTTATGGTCAATTTCTATGGAAGAGCATGAGGAAATCATAGATGCATTGCAAAAAAGAGAGGATGCAGATGGTACAATGGAATAAGTAAATACAGGTAAATATAGTTTTAGTTTTATTTTGTCCTTTTAAATACATGTTTCGATATTGGTCAAGTGTGTTATTAGTTGAAATTGATTTAAATTGTCCTTTTATAGATCCTTAATGCATAATCACAAAAAGGATCTAGTCCATGCAGATTCAACCTAGACAACATGGAATACTTGGTAAAAATAGGTAATTATTAGTTAAATTATATTTAAATACATGTTTCGATTACATATTGATATTGCTTGTACATTAATAGTTAAAATTGATTTATTATCCTTTTTTGTATCTTTAAGCCATCATTGCATTGATCTCATACTTTGAAACAAAAAGGAGATGATGCCTGGATTCAACCTACACACATGTGTGGAATACTTTTAAATGCAGGTACTTGAGTTGTGTACATATAGAAGTTTTATATAAATTAAAATATGTATGTTTTGATGATTTCATTGATATTGCTTGTACCTTTTTGATATCAGGTGGTATGAAGACCTACTACATTCTAGGCACAAGTTTGAGATGTTCTTGAGATGACATATCCAAATTTTGTAATCATTGTTTTGAGATGACATATATGTATAGACATACTTATAGAATTAAACATACTCTATGTACTTCTATGTATCAAAATCGATATTCTATATATTTTGTTTGTTAAATGTGCATGTTTTCCTACTTTGAAACTTTATATTTGATTGTATAATCACTAAATATCATGCATACATTATTGTTAAATCAATTATATCCTTAAGACGTATTATGACCCCTTAAGACATCCCCTTAAGAAATTCTATTATGACCCCTTAAGACATCCCCTTAAGACGTTGTATTATGACCCCTTTAGACATCCCCTTAAGACCCCTTAAGACATCCCCTTAAGACGTTGTATTATGACCCCTTGAGACATCCCCTTAAGACGTTGTATTATGACCCCTTTAGACATCCCCTTAAGACCCCTTAAGACATCCCCTTAAGATGTTGTATTATGAACCCTTGAGACATCCCCTTAAGACGTTGTATTATGACCCCTTAAGACATCCCCTTAAGACGTTGTATTATGACCCCTTTAGACATCCCCTTAAGACCCCTTAAGAAATCCCCTTAAGACGTATTATGACCCCTTAAGACATCCCCTTAAGACATGTTATGATGACTCACCCTAAAACTTATAATACTTGTTAATATCATGTAATATTTATACTCAATTATACTCTTCTTTGATCCCCTTAAGACATCGTATTATGACCCCTTAAGACATCCCCTTAAGACAACCTATAATTAGTGTTGGATGCTATTATTTGTTTTGATAGCTTATAGATTAGTATTTGATGCCATTATTTGTTTTGATAGCTTATAGATTAGTATTCAATGCCATTATTTGTTTTAACAACTTATAAATTAGTATTGGATGCCATTATTTGTTTTGACAACTTATAAATTAGTATCGGATGCCATTATTTGTTTTGAAAACTTATAAATTAGTGTTAGATGTTATTATTTATAGAATTTATTAATGCTTTTATTCTCTAATCTTCTATGGTATTTTTTATTTCTTAAAAAATTATCCTTTATGGTATATAAATAGATTGCTTTTGTTTGTAAATTATGAATTATTGACTAATTCTTGATTGACGTGAATTGAATAAGTTCATTGACTAATTACTGCTAATTATTGAATGTACATATCATGTATATCATGTATGAGATCACTAAATTTGTAAAGTATAAATATTAAAATGTCCTATATTAATATCATGTATGAGATCACTAAATTTCACATTAATGTCCTATATTAATGTATTTACTATGAACATAAAATGCATAAATGTACATGTGTAAATTAAAATTCCAAACAATAATAAAGTCCATAATTTATGTAACATATTAAGTGCATGAAACCAATATATTAAGTGCATGAAATAAAGTCCATCATAGTACAACCCATGAACTAAAGTCCAACTAAGTACTTGAGCCATGAAATATAAAGTCCAATAGAGTACATGAGAAACCAGAAATATAGTCCATGAAATAAACAAATATAACCCATAAAATCATGTTTCTAGGTCATGTACTGTCTCTATAATCAAGAAACCTCTTCACGCCATGTAGACTATGTGGATGACCTGAAACACTCTGTACAAGAGAAAGATGAAATCAAATGTAAGACAATGAAAAATGATTTAATGATAATTTAATTTATAATTCATCATAAAATTAAATTATCGTCATATCTACGTCTAGATGCTCTGGTGCACCTAAAGCAACCTCTAAATTCTCTGAATCAATCTACATAAACAAGACAAAGAAAGTTGAAATTATATGTACAAGTCTACAATTAAAAATGATTTAATTCAATTTAATTTATAATTTATCATATTTTAATTGTATTGTATTCGAAGGTTGTGCACCCTCTTCCCCAGGACCTGTATGTGCATGCTCAACTACAAGATGTTTCTCATGCTATAAAAGAAAAAGAATTTAAAACAAAGCTCATATGTATATATTCAATTTAAAATTTAAAATTAAAGACTTTATATTCATAATATGTAATTTATAATTGACTTTAAATATAATAAAAAATTTAAATTACCATTTGATCTGGAGCCTGCTCTGCATGTCCTCCTGGTGGTGTAACTATGTCTAGGTCAGGGTTGAAAGTCGCACTAACAAAGTCCTACAAGATCAAAATTAAAGAATGTATACTTGAATTAGGTTAATATTATATATATATATATATATTCAAGTTTGCACATTTTGTGTAGAATTTTTTTTAAACAACCTAAAAATCAGAGGCCTCACGAGTAGCCACAACATCAAATGTTTGCCCGAATTCTCATTGTGGTATCAACCTAGACATACATACATAGACATTTAACACTTATAATATTTACAAGTGTGCATGCATGTATTTCATTTATAGTGAATTCAAAATTCATAATTGTAACTATACTAATGTAAACTTTAAACAATTTGCAATATGAATGTACTTGCCCGTAATCTACGATGCCCGATAGTGGAGGAGTGCTTGAAAATCCCTCAGGTGGAATCTACGTGGAAGTCAATTGACTCACCTAAACCAACATAAATATTTCAAACATATATGTGATTCAATTATAAATTTAAAACTCAAGTTAAAAATGATTTCATATATAATTTAAAAAATTGAAATCAAAATACCCCATAAGGGTTGTTGAGTAGGACTGGTGTCGATGTATGTACTCGTGGAATAGATGATTGCCCTATCGTTAGTGTCATATGTACACCAAATAGTTTGATTGTTAAAATGTATTGCAAAATTTTCTTTGATATATATATTCATCAAAATTCTTATGAAATGAACATGTAGATGCATATTTATACCTGTGTCACAATGTCCTCAAGGTGATGGTCTACTATAAAAAACTCTACAAATGAGCTGATGCGACCAGATGAACCACCAGAATCTCCATGTCCACCTGAACTAGGTTTGGCTTGATCAGGTCCATAGCATACTTGATGACAACTAGTACATATATGGGGGACACTCCTAGAGTGGTACTCAGACCAGTTCCATAAAAAACTCCTCCATCATCATCGTCTCTATGCTCCCCACCCGCTATCGTAGAAGCATGTTGATCAAGGTCTCCTGCGAGTGTACTAAGGGAACCTAATGTTGAGACCAGAGCTCGATGATGCACAAGTGCAGGAATGGGAGGACCAAGAGCAACAACAAGGGGTTGCGCATGCACGGGGCATTGGGGATCAACCCTTTCCCCTAACCTCTATTGTGGCATGCTGCCACCAACACCCTGAAATGATTTAAAATCAAAATAATTGGGCTTTTTCCCCATAACAAACTCTACATACAATTTTCTCAAAAAATACAATGGGAACTCCCAATTAGCATGTGGGGGACTATCAAAAACCATATACCATCGATCCAAAAAATGTGCACTCATCTGTGGATGTATGCACCACCTCATGGATATTCTAGATTTGTTGGGAGGAATGGGTTGTCAATTAACGAGGTCAAGAAAGTAAGGGGCTGGGTGGGCTTTCGTTATTTTAAGGTCTAAAATTTATCTGTAAGAGAGATCTTCAGCATAAAATTGTCTCATTTGTTCTCTGTCTCGTCGATGCCTATCTAGATTAGAATCAATGGTCCTGATGGCATCGACAACATTTTGCATCACAGATGCAAAACATATCGCATGTGGTGGAATCAATGCTTGACTCTGCATAGCATTGATTTGATTTTGTATGGATGCAACCTGATCATTTATGCGTGAAGCGAGCCTCATCAGATGTGACAGGTGTTGGAGGTGGCATATTAGGTGGAGGGGGAGGGGGACGTGGACGTGGACGTGGTTGTGGCTAAGGTGGTGGATTGATGATATCATCAATGTTAAAATCATCCATGATATGAGATATAAATGTGCACTTGCATTATTTATAATACAAAATTAACATACAAACTTAAAAAATTACAAGAAATAGTTAAATTTGAAATGCACATGCAAATTTGTTTAAATATGATGTGCATACATATATTAAGATCATATAAAATTGAAACACACATATACATTGATTGAACTTGAGCATGTCCATAAAAAATTCAAAATTTAACATGTACATACATTTAAAATAAAAAATATGATGCATAATTTGCATGCATACATCATTAAACTAAACTATGTACATACATACAAATTTCAAAATTGAAGAACTATATGCAATTTTAATACATGTGTACATACTAAACAATAAACTTGAAACATTCACAAAAAGCTCATTTTATGTCTAACACATATATATTACAATTTTCCAACAGGAGAAATCATGATCTAGTAGATAGTCATAAAATATATACTATTATAAATTCATCATTATAAGTTCATAAATTCCACCAAATTCATAAATTCATGTCACTAAAAATATCCATCTAGAATCAAAATCATAAATTCACGTCACTAAAAATATCCATCTAGAACCAAAATCATAAATTCACGCCACTAAAAATATCCATCCAACCAAATTTATAAATTCATCACACAAAATATCCATTGTTCACCAAATTCATAAATTCATAACTATTTAAGATCATTGTCTTTTATTTAGAAACTATTGCGGCTCTCCACTGCATCACTTCATTTCTTTGTGTTTTCCTTTTTAGAATTAGAAGTTCTCCTCTCCTCTAGCTATTGTCGATGCTCATCTAAGATCCCATTCATAGCCCTGACATCATCAACAAGGTTTTGCATCCTAGATGCAAACATCCTCATAGGTGGTGCGACACATTCTTCATTTTGAACAATGTTGATTTGATCTTGGATGGTTCTAACATTGGCATTGATTCGTGCTTGCAAATGAGCACCATCAATTTTAGGTGGTGGAGGTGGGGGTTTATGAGGTGGAGTGGGTGGAGGTGGAGGTGAAGGTGGTGGAGATGGATGGTGTGGAGGTGGATTGAAAATATTATTGAATCGATCCATGTGATCTTTAAGATATGAGTGTTCACTTGCATTAGATTTATAATTTCAAAATGTAAGATACATGTTTAGGAAATACCTTTAACCCATTCAATATAAATGGTCTAATTGAATACAAATGATAAAATATGTAAGCCTCATTTATGTCTAAGGCATGTTACTTGAATGAAAATACAATTAACTATTAATATAGTACAATTTATGAATGCTATAGGGTTTACGGTTTAGAGTTTAGGATTTAGGTTTTAGGGTAATAGGATGGCTTAAGGAGATCTATGTAGTAAGGTCCTAGTACAAAATGACATGGATTTTAAGTGAATAAAATTTGGTGAAGATGCCCAAGGAAACCAAATCTCATTAAGGTATGAGGTAACTTCACCAAATTTTATTCACTTGAGCCATGCCATTTTGTCCTAGGAACTTACTAGACATAGATCCCCTTAAGCCATTCTATCACCCTAAACCGTAAATTAATCAACCTAGATCATGATTTATCTCATTTATATTATAATCTCGCACGATCTTATTATCATTATATTTGGTTGCCTTGGGCAACTTCACCAAATTTTGAGAATTTATTTGATCCCCTTAAGAAATTCCATATTAGGACCCCTTAAGAAATCAATTTACGGTTTAGGGTGATAGGATGGCTTAAGGGGATCTATGTCTAGTCAAGTCCTAGGACAAAATGACATGGCTCAAGTGAATAAAATTTGGTGAAGTTTCCCAAGGAAACCAAATTTCATTAAGAGCCTAAAAAAAAATGATGGCTTTAGGGTTTAGGTTTAGAGTTTAGAGGGTTTAGGGTGATAGGATGGCTTAAGGGGATCTATGTCTAGTGAGGTCCTAGGACAAAATGACATGGCTCAAGTGAATAAAATTTTGTGAAGTTTCCCAAGGCAACCAAATTTCATTAAGAGCCTAACAAAAAATGATGGTTTTAGGGTTTAGGGTTTAGAGTTTAGAGTTTAGGGTTTAGGGTAATATGATAGCTTAAGGGGATCTATGTAGTAAGATCCCACAAAAAATTACATGGCTTAAGGGAATGAAATTTGGTGGAGTTGCCTAAGGCAACCAAATTTCATTTTAAGGTCCTAGGACAAAATGAATGCTTTAGTGTTTAGGGTTTAGATTTTAGAGTTCAGGGTTTAGGGTTTACGGAACTTATGGTGAAGTTTTGGTGTCCCTTGGAATATAATGAACTTGCAAGTTAGTGAAGAACATTTTCTTGTGGAACATTTGATTGAGATAGCTCTTGTTTCAACTGACCAACCTAGATCATGAAATCTCATTCATATTATAATCTTGCACGATCTTATTATTGTTAAATTTGGTTGCCTTGGGAAACTTCACCAAATTTTGAGAACTTCTTTGATCCCCTTAAGAAATGTCATATTAGGACCCCTTAAGACATCGATTTATGATTTAGGGTGATAGGATGGCTTAAGGGGATCTATGTCTAGTGACGTCCAAATTTAGTCATATTGTGACCTATCATCATGTACCTCCCCCCTTTCCCATGTAATAGGTACCTTAGGTGTTAAATGGTTCCATCTTGGTCTCCTTATTGATGCATTTCTATCCTGCCAAATCCATCTATATAGAATCAAAATATAGGTAATTTTTTGGTTATCATCTCCCTTAATTGGTAAAGAACCCATTATGCAAGGATGGGTGGATTATTATCTAGAATCACATCTTAAAAATCCTATAGAGGCTAGGTCATGGTATGTGTTTCTTAATACATATATTCCCATACAAACCTCTTTCCATGTATTATCAACTCTCCTATAATAGACACCTTACTAAAATTTCATATGATGTATACCCAAGTGTTTCCAATTGAAATTGTTATAATTATACTTTTATGGTATTCTATCTATATTCATAATAGTTTTCATAAATCTACCAAATAGACCCATTATTGAAATTGAACCTACATAATTTTAAGTATCTCCAATGAAAGAAACCCATATCACTCTCACTCGCACTATCCTATCTTGTGGATATAATAGAATAAAGTTTTCTTCCAATGATTTAAATCCCTATTGATCATGTAGGTGTCATAGAGAGTGATCATCCACTCCTCATAAACTTGTAGAAACCAAAAGGTTTTATATTATGTGTTCCAATAAGTGAAAACATTAAAAAAAGCTCTACTGGATTGTGACAACAAAGGGTTTTTTAAGACAACCAAATTTCATTTTAAGGTCCTAAGACAAAATGAATGCTTTAGTGTTAAGGGTTTAGATTTTACAGTTCAGGGTTTAGGGTTTAGTGAACTTAGGGTGAATTTTGGGTGGCCCTTGGAATAATGGACTTGCAAGTTAGTTCCAATTGGAAATCCATTGTACACTTGGATTTACAAATTTGCTAACTAAATTTGCAAACAAACACTGATAAAATTTATGAATTGTAATTATTCCTTAACATATTGTTTTCTAATCTAATTATAATTTAACATTGAAACTAAAGTTTAACATATTGTTTTCTCCATACAATGTAAATGGAATATAAAACATTTAAGCAATGCAAATGAATTTTCTTGAGCTCGAAATTAGAGTTTCCAAAATCAAAATGATTTGTTTGATTTCAATTTAGGGTTTTAGCAATTTTTTTTGTTTCAATTCAATTTAGGGTTTCAATTTCTAAGCAATTAGGGTTTTTAATGCATTTTTTTCGTTTCATTTCAAACTAGGTTTTTCAAATTCAATCTTTTTTGTTTGATTTGAATTGAGGGTTTCAAAAAGCTTGATTAGGGTTTATAAATGCAATTTTTTTATTTCATTTCAATTTCTAGGGTTTTGAAATGCAATTTTTTTTGTTTCATTTTAATTAGGGTTTTCAAATACAATTTTTTTTGGTTTGATTGAACAATTTAGGTTTCAAAAGCTAAATTATGTTTCTAAAATACAATTCAAGGTTCATTTTTTCATTTCTATTAAGAAATCTTCAGGTTTCATTGCATTTTTTCATGTATTTCTACAATTCCTCATTTCTACTATAACAGGAAATAAAATGCTTAAAACGTCAAATAAATTAAAAAAAACATGCTAAAATCAGTTATTGTATTGAAAATTTCAATAAAAAATGAAAAAATGCAAAAAAATGGGGGTGGACGGGTCCCTGGAGATTGTTTGTGGAGGTCGTTGTCGCTCAGAATTCAGGATCTCGTGCACAAGTAAAATGCAGTTTGTTTGTTTTTAAAAAAATAAATACCATTAGGAAACAAGATCCCGATTTTTATAAATCGGGATCCCATTTCGTACTAATCGGGATCATGTTCCCTATCCGTCGGTTCGAGATCCTTTAACGAACGGGATCTTGATTTTTAAAAATCGGATCCCATTTATAAAAAATTGGGACCTCGTTTTTGCAATGTCGATTTCATTTTTTTGGCTAAGGCAAAAACTTCCACGTTTCGTGGACTCAACTTTGTGCACTTACCCACACGTGTTCCTACATTATTTGAATTAATGAAAAACTCTAGTTGTAATAAAGATGAATAAATATTATCTCTAAATTCGTGAACCTAACTACAATTATATTTGATTGTTGTAATGAACTTTGTGATCTTTTTTTACCCGATATGTCTATATGTACATACAAGAGAAAGGGGTAAGATAGGAATTGAATACTTTTGAATTAGTTCCACACTTAGAAAATGTTAGTGAAGACTAAATTCCATATGCCACATCTAATGTTTATTTACAATCCTTAATCACAACTACATTAATAATCTTGAGTTCTTGTACTTGTTTCATAACTAAATTTTATAGTGAGAGATTCATTTCATCATGTCCAAAGGCTTATACATTGTGGCTAACAATTTTTATTTAGTTGATTTTAAAACGCAATGCTATCATAAGGATACATGTTTCTATGCAATGAAGACAAGGAAAATAGTTTTTAGAAAGAATCTATAATGTTGAACTTTAAGAGATGGATTATTCCTAGAAATTTATTTAGATGGCTTCTTCCTTAGAATTTATTAGGTCCCATCCCAATTTTAGGTTCTTTTTTTTCTAATTCCAATATTATCCAACTATTAATTTGTTGGTTTCCTTGGCAACATTCAGTCTCTTATTTCATGTTGAATGAGAAGTACTTATTTTGCAATTGATTTTAATATTTCATTTTTCATTTTGTTGAGCTCTCTCTACTCTCAATTCCTTGATCTTTCTCCTCCATCTTAGAGCTTAGTAAGTCATATATAAACTACTCTCATCCTTCTTATACCATCTTCTCTCTTCTTCTTCCTCGTGGTTGAAGTTAAACTATTCCACAATTATAAACAAGTATTTCGTATTGATACACTACCAAAGACTAACTTTTGAACTTTAGCTTTCTTACTACTTGTGTCAATAGAGTAGCTGCATGAGCAATACCTAATCAATCTCAAAATTAAACCTAAAATTTTATCCTTAATGACCCACTAGGCCCTTAGATTTAAACCATGTTTTAATACCATATAGGATAGCCAAATGGACTTGGAAAAAATTAGACTATTTATTTAATTAAACTTTGTAAGTTTTTTCTCACATTATATATAGGAATGTAGTCTTACAAAATCAATAAATACCTATGAAAATTCATCCAAAAATTCTCTTGGATCAACATACTTGGATTCTTGGGTTTAATAATAACATTGAGCTTAGGTATTCATGTTTAGGTCTTAAAAAGTCCTCATTTTATCTTAACATAGGGTGATATCTAAGATATGGGCCTTAAGACAAGATATAATACAAGTCAATCCATAAAATTTTAATAGAATCCATATGGGAACACATGGGAAACTCTGATTTGTACATTCTCACATTCATGAAATCCCAAGCATATTTGACATACATTAATTTTAAGTTTAATATTTGACATATTTTTCTTATGTTTAAATTTAATACAAACACATAGCATGCACTAATTATTAGGTTTCTTTAATCTCAACATCTTAGGCATAAACATATTATCAATCCTAATTTATTTGGGAACTTGGTTTTGGAACTTAAATGATTTATCTCTAGGTTTTGTCGACCTAAGAAGCCTACTAACTTTGACTAATTTGTGCACTCAAGTTTGAAATTACTAACAATTAGCTTCTAATTCTCATCTATCTATGAACACATATATGTGAAGAGTCACTCTAGAACATAAGTGGATATAGATTTAGTTAGGGCATCAATAGTTAGAAAATCCACTAGTACTTGCCACAAATGTGGGAACTTCAATTTTTTTGACATACGTAGGCTCTTAGTTCCAAAAATATTAAGACATCATGAACAATAACATAACATGGACATAAGAACCTTGAAAATTTTAAGTTATTAAAGTGTTCAATTTCAATCTTGACATGTGATTATATATACAATTTCCTACACATATATGGGTATTTATAAATTTGATTTTACTCAAGATCTCAATTTTGGATTTGAAACTTTTTTATTGCTATAACTCCTAGTGGATGTGAGGCTTCTTGTAATTTCAACTTAACATAATTTCATTTCTTTTTTTTTTATAGGGACAACATTCAGATTCCCGCTTAGAGGATGGGCATCACTACATGATTAATTTTGGTCAATCAGTGACTTAGATTTCACTTGATAGATTAATTAATAAGGTTTTTTCTTGAATTGGGACTCTTTTCAAGGTTTCTTTCCTCTTGGGGACATATTTCCAATATGGATATACTCTAAGACATCAATAGGAAAAAGAATCTTAAGGAATTAATGGTTAGGATTCATTACAAAAAATATCTTTCAATATTAAAAAGGAAGCTAGTCTCAAAGGATAGTCTTGACAGAGAAATCATCATGAAGGGAATCTAAGACTTATTAAATAATTAATTCAAGCAACAACCTCCCATACTTAAATCATTTATACTTTAGATCATTGAATCTTGCAAAGAGACATAAGATAGTGGTTTTAGTCTAGGCTATTAGAATTTACCTCAAAGATTTTTGTTAATACTTCCTTTGATCAATTCTAGTTTTTAGAGGGCCAACATTCATACTTCCATTTAGAGGATAGGCATCACTACACGCGATTAACTTTGGTCAATCAATGACTTAGATTTCACTTGATAAAGTAATGCATATGGGATTTTCTTAACTTAGGAATCTTGTTGAGGCTTCTTTCCTCCTGGAGACATGTTTCAATTAGATACTTACTCTAAGACATCCATGGTCAAGAATTTTCTTGGGGAATCAATGGTTAGGAGTTATTAAAAATTGGAAACAAAAATAGGCTTCAATATTGCAAAGGAAGTTGGTCTAGAAGGATAGTCTTGATAGATAAATTCTCATGATGGAACTCTAAGATTTATTATAATTAATTCAAGCAAAAATCTCCCATACTTAAATTATTTAGACTTAGATCATTGAATTTTTACAAAGAGCCATAGGATGGTGGTTTCAATCTAGGCTATTAGAATTTACCTCTTAGTGTTTTTTAAATACTTCCTTTGATTATTTATATATGGGGTTTACATAGCTCTTAATAAATTTGGCCTATGTAGGCTTATAATTTATTGGTACCTTAGGAGTGGCCTTGAACACCCATCAAGAATATTTTTGAATCTAGGGAATACATCTAATATAATATTGTACTTGATAATATATTGAGGCACATTTTATATATTTTGCATGTTTTTCCTTACAAGTCTTATTCATAAACTACACATTTCTATGGTCACTTTCCTAGTTCATGATTCACTTAAGTTCTTGTTCTAACATATTTTAAGTTTTGGAAGTAATTTGATAGAATTCATCAAGTTCTTGTTCTTGATATGGAATTACTCTAACTAGTGTTTTCCTTATGAAATTTAGTGAAACAATCATGTGATTGTTGAATGCACCAGACAAATGAGAGGGGGTGAATCAGTTGTACATTAAAAAATCAAAAACCTCATTAACATTCAAATTACATTCATCCTTAAATCCTTAACAACCATTAAACCCTTATCATGCATTAGCCAAATGTAAACATGAAAATAGTAATGCAAACACATCCAAACACATGAGACCACCAAATTTATGTGGAAAACCCAAGAAGGGAAAAACCATGGTGAGGATTAGCTCACAATATAAAGTAATTGCAAAACTAAATACAATAAAATCACTATCAAAAGGATCACTAGCCAAAAGAAAAGGACTCACTGCCAAATTAGAAAGAAGAAGAAAGAAGACTGTTATAATGAGAAATCCATCTCAGAGCAATAGAAAGATCCACCACTACTTCACTAGAACATTCACACTCTCTCTATAGAATGTAAACACCTTCTGCTCACTACTTCCAGTAGTCTTAGGCATTAAATCTCACACTACATTTCATACTTTCACACTTTGCATTACTCATACATCCTCCATCAACTCAACACTTATATATACCATCTTCAACCTTGGAAACAATTCACAAGATCAGTTATGCACCTTAAATGTATAAATCAAGTTAGGTCAACACCAAAATATTCCCGTAGTGAAAAGGAATCAAGACAGACCACAACACACTTTAACTCAAACTCAAATCCACTCATACAAACATGCTACTCTTCCACAAACACTAAAGCATATATGCAATTAGTGTATTTACACCCAAGGTCAACCAAACCTATGTAAACACCATTGAACATTCAAGTACACATTTCCTTTGATCAAAAGATGACTCGAAGACCACACACAACACTTAAACACAATTTGGAATATTCCATAAATACCCTAAAATCCAACAAATTCCTTTGTAACAACTTTCACTTGAAGAACATACTCATCCTGCACGCCCAGTTAACTTTTATCATACTATAACTCATGAATCCAACCTTGTGGAGCACCAAAATTTGAACAACTCATAATAAAGAAAGATATGAGAAATGTGAGCACACCTGCAAATCCACAAGACCATAAACCACACTACAAATAAATGCGGAGCAAAACCATTTCTCCCAAACACCACTGCAATACATAGTTCACACACTGGTGAAAATAACTTTCTCTGCACAATGATCCAAAACCTAAAACTCAAGATATAACACCTTTTTTCATATCTTCGATCAAAATATATAAATTGCATAAGCATATCTTCAACACAGATGACATGTGGAGAAAAACCAGATCACTAGTCTGGAACACCTCTCAACCACATTTTTTTCTCTTTTCTTCAAAATTTCTCAAAAGCACATGGAAACAAAGCACCATAAACACATTCTCATCATCTTTAACACAAGTATTCATTACCACCACACTACTATATCAACTCAACTATTGCAAGTATGAAGGTGTTGTCATTGATGTCAACAAGTTTGTGTTGTCATTAGTGTCAATTGTGTAGTGGTTGAGAGAGATTGTTGCTTTGATTAGTTGATTATGTTGTCTTCGGTTAAGTTACTAATGTTAATCTCTAGTGTTGCTTTGATAAGCTTCTAGTTTTGGTTGTAGTAGTAATAAAGATGTTGAGGATATTGAGAAAATTGATAAAAATAGGAAACAAGGTGTTGCAAAAGTGTTATAATTTTGCTTCACATTTCTTCTAGATTGAAGATCTACTTGTGTGGTTTGGATATGTTGGTTAGAGGTGTTTAGAGTTTCTATATCCAAAAATTGGGCTTCTAGATCAACTTGTAGAAGTTATGTTCACTACTGTGTGAACTAGATTTTCAGTGTTTCCTACGAAGGTGTCTAGGAGAAATGTTTTTGCTCTACGTTTCTCCACAGTTGTGCTTCAAAACTTGTGTTTTTGAAGGTGAGGTTATGGTTTTGATATCTTACCTCATTCAAGTGGGTTTGAGGTTTTACACTCTAGACGATGGTTTATAGAGTTACAGTGTTTAATAATGTAGTTTGAGTGTACTAGGCTTGTACATTCTGAAGGTGTGATTTGGTGCAAATAATTTGTTGGATCTCTATCATTATGCAGATTATTCTAGATTGTCTAGAAGCATGGTGTGTGGTTCTCAATTTGTCCTTGGATTTGAGGAAGTGTGCACTTCAAAGTTTAATGGTGTTTGCATGGGTAACAGTTGACCTAGTGTTTACACTACATTTGAATATGTTTAAGTATTGATGAAGGTGTAGCGTGGCATGTGAGTATCAATCTAGGTCTCAATTAAGTTTTGTATTGGTCCACTTTCATTCTTATCCACTGTAGGAATTCTTAGTGCCCACCTATTTTTGAATTTGTAAAGTGTAATATGTGTGTAGCCAACTTGAAGATGCTTTTCAAGTTTTGGATGGTATAAATGCAAGGTGAGTTGATGCGAGATGAAGTGTGGAATAGAGTTGAGTATTGTGATGTGAAATACAGTGCAAGCTATAATGAAAGATTGTTGAATGTAGTGGGTTGAAGGTATCTTGATCTCTTATGAGTTGTGAGTGTTGTTGGAGATATTATGGTGGATTCTCTGTTGCATTGAGATCATGTTCTATGTGTAACATTCTTTCTTCTTTCTATTCTAGCAGTGAGCCTAGTCTATGAGCCCTTCTGGACAGTTTGTCTTGTTTTAGTAGTGATCCTCTTTGTACCAATTTTGCAATTACTTATATTGTGAGCTAATCCTCACCATGGTTTTTCCCTCCTAGGGTTTTCCATGTAAATATGGTGTTCTCTTGTGTATGGTGTTGTTTTTTCAATTTTTGTTATCTTCATTTCATGTTTAAACTTTATAATAGATTGAGGGTTTAATGTTCATGCATGTGGATCTGATTACTGTTGAGGGTTTTGATGTTTTAATTAGATACAATTTATTCTCCCCCCCTCTCAATTGGTATTAGAGCAAGGTTCCTTGGAAGAAAGATTGACCATTTGAGGTAGATCTGAGATGGCAAACAAGAAGGAGATCCCTATGTTTGATGGCACATACTATGCATTCTGGAAGGTTAAGATGGAAGGCTATCTGATTTACCTTGGATTTCATGTTGAACAAGTAGTGAATACTACATATACTATACCTACAAATAGACTAAGCACAAGTGATGGAATCAAGGTCTATGAAACAAATGGTAAAGCAAGGTTTGTCCTTTTGAGTAGTCTTGCAAACTTTGAATTAGTGAAAGTAATGGATTTAAAAATTGCTAAAGAAGTTTGGGATAAACTAGAAAGTATTTATGAAGGAGATGATAAGGTTAAACAAGCTAAGATGTAGAATATAAAAACACAATTTGAGATCTTGTGAATGTTTGAAGATGAAACAATTACAAGTTACGTGTAGAGGGTTGATGAACTTGTTAGTGCAATGAGAGGTCTTGGTGCAAAATTCAAAGAACCCAAAGTGGTAAAGAAAATTCTCAGAACTCTTATTGATTCTTATGGTGAAAAGGTTTCTACTATTGAGGAAGTTGCAAATTTTAATACTTACACTAGAGATTGGTTGTATGGCACACTAACTACATTTAAAATGAGAAAAATTGGTCTGAATAAAGGTGCAAAAGTGGAGACTGCTTTCAAGGCTGAAAAATTAGAAAAAATTGAAGATTCAAATGGAGATTCAATCTTGATGATGTAGAAGCTAAATTTTTAAGAAGGATGAAAAAGGGCATCGGTAAGTACAAAGGTAAATTACCTTTCAAATGTTTTAGTTGTGGACAAATAGGTGACTATGCTTCAATATTTCCAAACATAGTTGTGAATAATAAGAACAAGGAAAACAAAGGAAATATGATCAAGAAAAGCTAATATGTTAGAGAAGATGTTGGTATTTCTGATGATGAATCTAATTATGGAGATGTTGATGATATTGAATTTCTATTCTTGGCTTTAAAAGATGAATCTATTTCTACTAACTCTAAAAGTTTTGTGAAGGAAAGTGCTTTGGAGAAAAAGGATAAGACTAGAGGTACTTTGGTATCTTCTTTTCATGTTAGACAGGATAAGAACTATTGGGTTATTGACAATGGTTTCTCAAATCATATGACCGGAGACAAGAGTAAGTTTGTTAAATTTGGAGATGATTTAGGTGCTAAGATTTTTGGAATAGGTTCAATCAGTTTTGATGGCAAGCATAATACTGAACATGTTTACTATGTTAAAGGTTTAAGGCATAACCTCTTCATTGTTAGACAAATGTGTAGCAAAGGGTACAATCTTATGTTTCAAGATGATGGATGTGAGATTAGAAAAAGGTCCAGAATTGTGATTGCTACTGGAAAGAGGAAAAATGGAAATATCTATTAGCTTAAGGGTGTTGATGGTCATTGTTTTATCACATGGGTGACAAGAACTTTGTCAATCACATGGAGCTCCTTTTGTAGATCAAAATAAAACTATCTTTTGTGATGAGTTGTTTGTATAGATTCAAATGGTGACCATTAACATTTAGTTCCATTCAATAAAACTTCATAGTGTGAAGTTTGATTGTACCATTATCATAGATAACTTCAATCTTGTAAGGTCCTAGCCATCTAGTGTGAAATTTTCCTTTAAATTCCTAGAATCTAGAGTCATACATAAGTGCCCAGTCTCCTGGTTGAAATGACCACTTGTGAATTAAATGATCATGTCAAAGAGAATATTTTTTGAACTACCTTCACATGAAAGAAAGCCTCCTAACACATTTCATCTAAATAATGGAGTTGTTCAATCTTTTCTTTTTGAGCATCAATAAGATTCAAACCCAATTCCAAAGTAGTACTTAAATCTTTAATTTTGAACTCAATAGGTAGCATGACCTTCTTACCATAAACAAACTCTTAGGGTTTAAGACTAGTGATGGTCTTCCATGTTGTTTGATAAATCCATACTACTTTAGGAAGATGAGTTGCACAATATTTTCAATGAAGTGTTATTATCTTAGTGAGGATGTTTTCAAGTTCTTGGTTAGTAACTTCAACTTGAATATTGGATTTTCGAGGGGATGGAGAATATTTGTGATGTTGAAACTCATACTCATGGAACAACTTGAAGTAATCAAATTAGAGGTAAATTGTGGGCTGATGCAAGAAGTTGGGTCCACAAAAAGCTCAAAAAGTGGAAGTGTTTTTGCTATTTTTCAGAATTTGTCACACTTGGACTGAAAATTTAAGGCACTTACACAATGAATCTTAAAAAAAGTCAATAATATGAAATTTATGATTTTGAATCTAGTTTCCAAATATGTAATTTATTCAAATACCCAGATGATAGAAATTAAATTTTGATAGGGATGTATAAAAACCACTTTTTAAAAGTCCCTATTTTTTTACCATACCATGCACGTGTATGGACACCACTTTTTGACCCAAATAAAAGTATTTTGCTAATTCCTTTTGGGGAAAGAGAGCTAACAACATGAAGATTGATGAGGAAATTTTTTTGTAATTATTTTGAATATTTTTTTTATTGAATTTTTATTGGCCTTAATTGTTGTTTTTTAAAAATCAACGTGTACAAACAACATAATTGGACCTAAACTAACATTTTTTGAATCTTTTTTTTCATTGTGTAGATAATTGTCTAAAGATTGATGCCATATAATTTTTTTACAAGAAACTTAACTAAAAAAAAGTTATTAAAAAACAAAAAAAGCTCGATATTTCAAGTTTAAGGACTAGTTTGCTTATAAATTAATTAAAAAATAACAAATATAATCCAATATTAATAAAAATTATATATTTGGAAACTAGACATCATTTTCTCTAATGGGTTTTAATTTTATAGATTGATTGAGAAAAAAAGTCCATCAACCATATTGCCAAAGTTGGGCATTCTTCTTCAATCTGCCTTAGTTTTTTAGTTGCAGGTCAAAGGCTAAGGGTCAGGTTGCCAAGCCTTTCTCGAGCCTAAAACCAAGGCAGCATGTGGGTTGGGAATTCAAAATTTTAAAAATGCATATGCATTACAAAACGCATATGTGTTCTTTATTTTCTTGATTATTTAAAAAATTAAACTTTTTAGAAACACATACGCATTTTGTGTTACAAAATGGGTATGCGTTTTAAAATGCCTACACATTTTGCTTTACAAAACGTGCATGCATTTTAAAAAACGTACTCGTTTCTAAAAGGTATTTAATTTTTTAAATAAATGACTTGTACGTGTTATAAAACATGTACGTGTTATAACTCATACGTGTTTTTTTAGTGCATATGTGTTTTTTTAGGCTCGGGTACTTGAAGCATAACACACACATTTTCTGTGAGATTTTTTTTTTGGCCAAAACTTCCACTCTTCGTGGACCCAACTTCTTGCTTTTACCCTTGTGGTAATATTCAAAACCAAAAACTGGGCAAATGGAAGATTCTAATGGATGGGAAAAATTCAACCATTATGAGGAATATAAAAAGAAATCCAAGTGTTCTACTATATTTGAAAAACCAGTTATTCTACTATTCCACTTGAATTTGTTGTTCTTTGGAGCAACATCCACAAGATCTAACTATTGAAAAGAACTTAAGAATCATTCTATAATTGAGAGATTGAGGAGATGTTGCCACTCTTATCATTCAAACTCAAGATAACATTAAAATATGGGAGTGTAAGTCCTGCTAAAGATGAACTTTCTCATCATTTTTGATTGGGTTGTAAATGTTGAATATAAAGAAGGGAATATCATAGAATAAACTACAAACCTTACAAAACATCTATTTAGGATTAGATTGAAGGATATCTATTGAAACTTTAAGGGGATTCCAAACAATCCCAAGACCACCTACCAATCCCACCACCTCCACAGTAAGGCCTAACTAACTATGAGAATGCTTGATGAAGTAAATTACTTCTTATTTTCTTAACTTATTTTCCTACAACATGAAGATTACAACCAAGAGGAGATCAAATTGGGTTCATTCAAATGCTGCTTGTTAGGGGCATTGAAGCCCCTAACATTTCATGTAACAATCTTCATGGCTCTCTAGGGGAGGGTTTTCCTCCCTATGATCTCAACATATATTCTTTATTATTGGATTAAAAAAATTCCTACGCCATCTCTTCCCTTTTCTACATGTTAGTGTTACTTCCCATATTTTTTCCAAAGCCAAGGTTTTGATAAATAAAGTTTGAAGCCAATTGGCTAATACATCTAGGATCAAATATCCTAATACAGTCTTCAACTAGTATATTGAAGTTGATACCATGCCTTCCTTTGAGACATTCCCATGAGAGGATTCTTTGAATGGGACAATAGCCATCATTTGTGGATCAACAACGAGACAAGGTTGTGAATCAAAGAGTTGCTCCAAGACAAGGTTGTGAGTAACCTCCTTTTTTTCTACCCGTATACTAGAGATATTAGGAGGAGATAATTTGATACATTATACTTTCATGTGTTTTGCGACTTTTGCAAGAAAGAAAAAATAATTTTGGAGATTCAATCTCCACACATTGATCCCATCTTCTTGTGAAATAATTTAGTCAAACATCCTTTGGAATTGATTGAATAAAAAAACTTGAATTCAGGCTTAGATAAAAAAAAATCCCTTCCAAAATACCTTCATCAATCACTAAGGTAAAACCTAGAGCATTTCCAATATTTTTTAGCTTCTCTAAGGACCAATATTCAAGTGGTAAGTCAAATCCAAATTGGGGCAGTTGAGGCACAAAAATCTAGTGAGTTAAAACTTGGGACCCATTTCTATAAATAAAGAGGAAAATCCTCAAAATTCTAAATTTGGCTCATCAAAATATCATCCCAAGAAGCTTCACAATCAAAATAAACATAGAAAAACTCTTTTGGAAAAAAGATCAATGAAAAGCCTTTCAACCAAGAATTTGAAACCTAGTCTACAACTTATTGTCTTGAGAAGTAGGCACTACAAAACCTTGAAAGAATTGCTTTATCTAGAAGCTTTAGGAGACTAGCATAAGAATCCATATCCATGTACATTGAGTGAGATTCTCACAAAATTGAATGAGGATTAGAGAGCCTACTTTTGGAAACAAATTTCTTGTAGTTGTGAGCCATTGTATTTTTACTAATCATCCACTATTGTTAAAAAAAATTGGGGGTAAGCAATCTTAATTGTTGATGTGATAGAGAGAAACCTCATTAGGTTCAAACCTAGGTTGATGGCTTTGCAAGCTTAAAGCCCTACCATCACACCACATAGTTTCCCTCAAAAATTAGGGGGTAAGCAATCTCAATTGTTGATGCAATAGAGGGTGACCCCGTGGGGTTCAAATCTAGGTTGATGGCTCTACAAGTATAAATCCCCACCATCACACCATGAGGTCTCCCCAATTTTCAACCAATATTTTATTAATAAGATAATTGTTTTATTTTATTTTTCTAATATTTGTCCTATGAGAATAAAGCTAAAAATAAAACATTTAATTTTCCTCCACTTCTATCCATCTAATATTAGTTTGTAAAAATATCTTTTTATCTTGTTTTTATTTTGCTTTAAAATCTAGTTTAGTTTATTTTATTTATTTATCTACATAATATTTAGATGTTATTAATTTTATTTTAATAATTATTTATATTTTATTGTTATTTTTTTCAATTATCATTCTTTTAAATTAATTAATTTTTATTTTTTTTGGAGGGGGAAATAAAATTTAATTCAAGAAAACTTAAATTCAAATACAACAAGAAGATTTCCAAATAAAAAACACCATCACAACATACAAAAAAGAAGGATTCACCATGGGATCCTACAAACCACCAATCAATATCCATGAAAAAAACAAAACTCCTTTTAAGCCACATCCATCCTCGTCCTAAGCATCTAACCTTACACCCTTTTATAATCATAAATAAACTTGAGGAGTTCTAATTTATCGTGGTTCAACCCTATTCAATGGAATTCTAGCTTCATATCCTTTTAAAATCCCACTTAGCCAAATAGTCTGCACCTTGTTCATTCTTTGGTAACATATATAAAAGATATTGACTCAAATTTTGTGGCCAAACAAATAATTTTCTTGACTACCAAAGTAAAACTCTGGGAAGCCCCCTAAAAATTTATTTTATTCAACAGGGAGACAAGAATCATAGATTTATTTTCATAGATAACTTTTTTCTTCTTCAAGAGCCTTTAGAATCATCTAGGCTTCCATAAAATTATTTGAGTGAACACCCATATAAGTAGAGAAGAGTAAGTGAACTAAGCTTTCATTATCATGCCCAACACCACCAACTCAAAAAACACTTGGATTGCCCCTAAAATAAACATTAGTATTAATTTTAAGGAAATCGCCAGTGGGTAAAATTCATTTCGTGGATCTATTCACCTTATTGCAAGCCTAAGTCCTATTTTGGGGCCTACTAGTGAGGAAGGAGAAATAGAAAATTCGAAGAGTTTAACAAGACATAGATCACAAGAGTTAAGAGATTCATCCATACTAAATTTTACCTATAAAGTTTCTTTGATCATCCCTTTGATTTTAAGACACACTTGTGTGACTTTTTACACTCTCGAAAGATATGTTTATTACGCTCCAACCAAATTTTCTATAGAATAAATGAAGGACGAATATCCCGAGAAACTTACAAGAAGGAAGTAGACGCAAGGGGATGACCCAAACTATTTTAGAAATTGGTTAAGGAAGTAGGTCTATTCAAGAGGTCCCACCATAAATTCAAAATTTCCTTAGAGAAGAGAATGGACTGTGATTTCCTCATTATTGCCACAAAGAAAGAATAAGGAAGACCCTTGGAAACCTCTCTTCCTAATATCATCTGGAGTTAGGAATTTTTTGCAAGTCAAAATCCATATAAAAAAAATTGCATTTGGGCTAGTAAAACTTGTTCCAATTATATTTCTCCATGAGAACTCCACATTCCCTCTTTTATGCATTTCAAGAGATTGATACACTTCTTTTGTAGGATATTGAAATGTTTAATCCTTTTCCATCTTATGAATGTAATTGTGTATTTGGTATCCAAAATTTCCTTGGTCTCCTTGATAAAGCTATGAAAGCCTCATCCCAACTTCAACAACTTGCCAAGGCTAGTGCTACACAAAATTGAATCCACTTCATCACTTGCAAATATAAGTGAATATAAAGTAGGAAAAATATTATTGAAATCGACCATCCAAACATCTAATGACTTTATTTTTATCATTCATACAAAATCTAGGGTATCAAGACCTTTTCTAAGACTTCAAAATTCTTTAATTTCTGTTAGAGAAGAACATCTTCTCTAAAATATAAAGATATCATTTAATAGCCCTATCACTTCATGTAGATTTGAGATTTTTGTGGGGGCACTAGGGTCAAATCTTGCAAAACCATAAATATCTCCAATTATTAAATTTGAGGAACTCATACTCATGATATTATTTAAAATTGCTTCATTATTTACATGGCTAACATAATATTTTATCAAAGTGGTATAATTAGCCCATGCATTTTCCAACTTGTGCAATATATAGGATAATCTATGTCGTAGAAGATTGTTAGCTAAATCAAAAATATTCTTCTTCCCTTCTTCAACTACTACTCTATTTGCCTCTTTTATGTGCTTGAGTTGCTCTTTTAATTAAATTATGTATGTTCTTTGTGTATGTTGCTCTTTTCTATGAAGTTGTATGTAAGCTTTTGGATTAAACTATGTATGTTTTGATAGAAAAACATATACAATTTAATCCAAAAGTGTGCATATAATTTTATGGACTATGGAAAACTCATATCAAATATTGCTCTTTTAAATTTGCAATCCTCAACATGAAAGTGTCAATATATTTGGTGAGTAGTATCCCTTGAGCTAGCTTGAGGAGTAGCGGGTTCAAATATAATACTTTGAGAAGCGAGAATCAATTATTGCACTTTTTTGTATTCCTACAAATTATCTTGATATGATCCCTTTGTTTCTTCTCAAAATTAGCTTGTAAATTTTTTAGTTTCTACCTCACTAAACAAGGTTATGTTCACCACCAAATATACAACTTGAGAGGCAATGGTATTAGCCAATATTCTAGATAAAAATTAAATTCCATGTTAGCTCATTGATATCTCTGGCCACTTGAGGCTTCCTATTCTTAGGGGCTATTGCCAATCTTGCCAATGCTTTAAACTTTGTACTAAACTCTGACCCAAAGTAAATATCCTTGGCTCGACCCTTATAGACCATCACATCTTCATTGGTATCTTTCATTTTGATTGTATCTAGGGAAATTACAAAATTTGTATCCCAACCAAGAAGTAGCAAGCACCCACTTTCTTTCACCAATCTTCATCCCTCATCAAGAGTGATATTGTTGACATGAAAGTCAACTTCTTGCATAACCTTCTTAGTCACTTATTTTATTTTGTCTTCACTCACCTTTTCTCTTTCTTTATTTATATTTTTCAAGAAGATATATGTTTTTGTCTTAATCAATAGGTTCTTGAAATCCTTAAAATTTACAAAATCATCATCATAAAGGAATCCAATGCAAGCTAGTGCCCTAACATCATTTACACTCTCCTCCTTCTACCACGCCTAGAAACATTATTTCAAGGGGATGCCCATTTAATTTCATTCTTTGAGGAGATATAATGACTTGTTGAACTTCTTCAATACCAATTATATTCTCCCCAACTTCTTCAATACCAAGTGATTTCTGTCTAATAGGATGTCTCTGGTATTCCAACCTAAAAACATGCCAAGTTTGACTGATTCAATCATAGACATAGAATTCCCTTCTATATGGAGTTTCTTTATCCCCAGAGTAATAGCTAATTGGACACCCTTTAACAGTGCCTTGGCTTCTACAATCATGGAAGTTTTGAAACTAATGCCTCTTGAGAAACCTGCCACAAATTTACCCCTACTATCTCTGATAATACCCCCAATGCTAGCCTTTCTAGGGTTTCCCTTGTCCGCCCCATTAAAATTGAGTTTGTGAAACCCCCTATCTGAGGGTTTCCAAACCATATCACATCTAGCCTAGGTCTTGGAGTTATCAAAGGAGTTGGTCTCCAACTTCCTAATCCAGGCTTTATCCATCTTGATCTCCCACTCTGTAGGTGCTTTGTCCGAGGTTTTCCCAATGTAAATCGAAACATTTTAAGAAATAAGCCTTAGACCAATGCCAAAAACCTCCTTAGGACTCATCTCAAGACTTCTAAAAATTTGGTTATTCCTCTCTTTCCACAAGCACCAACAAATGATGGGGGGACTTGGATCCAGATCTCTCTTGGGATAGGATGTTGGAAGGGACCAGACCAGCCCTCAATGAAGGATTTGATGTCCCCCACCTATGGTCTAGTGGGTCCCCAATTTTTCAAAATCCAGATCTCATAGTTCAACATCAAGTGAACAATGTAGTAATAAATGATTAATAGACTCTTCGTTGCTTTTGCATAACAAACACCTATTTGGGATCTAAAATCCCCTTTTCCTTAGGTTATCATGAGTTAGGATCCTATTATGACAGGTCATCCACTAGAAGAAATTGATTTTAGGAATCATGTGTCTATTCTAAACCTGTCTCCAAAGTCTGTTGTGATCACCCTGGACCAATAGCAAGTGTAAGTTGTCTTGACAAAAAGGTTGCCCAACCGATCTTTGACCCAAAATAACTCATCCTCAAAGTGTGATAAAGGTATTCTGGTTAGGGAGAGTAAGTCTTGTAAGGACTTAGCCAACAATTTCAAATATGGAGACAAGGAGCAACAAAGAACAATTTCTTTCCAAATCCTAGCACCCAGTTGGACATGAAAGTAGTCACTCACATACATACCAAAGAATAATAGCACAGGTCTCATAAGGTTCCTGAATCTAGAGTGTGATAGAGGAGAATCAAGCAGCCAAGGGTCCTCCCAAAATCTTATGCAATTACCATTCCAAAGTTTCCATTTCATCCCAAAAGCGAGTAGCCTCTTCATCCTGCAAACATTATTCTAGGTCAGTGAACTGATAGGGTAATCATCTGAAAGGAATTTAATCATAGGTTTGTTGCCAAGATACTTCACATTCATAATCTTACACCATTCCTTTTTGTTCCTTAATTGATCTCATCCAACCTTGGAAAGCAAGGCTTTATTGGTGCTTGGAAACTCCTGATCCCAAGCCCACCACAAGATTTAGGTAAGAAAACTTTGTCCCAACTAACCAGAGTAAACTTCTTCTTCTCCTCAATCCCGGACCGTAAGAAGTTCCTTTGTATTTTTTCAAACTTCTCTGCTATATATCTGGGAATTTTAAAGATAGAAAGGAAGTAGACAGGGATCCCTTGAAGGGAAGCAGTCAAGAGTTGTAGCTTGCCAACATGGCTAAGAAAAGAACCTTTCCACCCCGCCAATTTCCTTTGAATCCTTTCCAGAATCGTGTTCCAAAAGGTAGGAGTAACTTCTTTGATAGTAAGGAGTAGCCCTAAATACACCAAGGGGAGAGAGCTACTCACACATCCCAAGACAACCATCACCCGAGTATGAAGGGCAGGAGTGTTAAAGAAATATAACATACTTTTATTGTAGTTTATACACTGGCCAAAGCAAGAAGCATAATTGTTAAGGAAACTCTTCCATTTCCTAGCCTTGATCACCGACGCCTTCCTAAATAGAATGGTGTCGTCCACAAATTGTTGAATAATAGCATATTCCAGCGAAGTAGCAGGTTTGACCCCCTTTATGGAGCCCTCCAATAGTAGTTTGGTTATGTTCCTACTCAGCACATCCGCAACCATGATAAAAAAATAGGGGGAGAGGGGCTCACCTTGCCGAATTCCCCTCCCAGCATTGAAGAAGCCAAAAGGGACCCCATTAACCAAGACATAATACTTGACACTGGTAATGCATTCCATCAGGAGGTTAGCCATCCTCTAGTCGAAGCCAAATTTAGATAGGACTTTGGAAATAATGTCACATAGCACTTTGTCATACACTTTTGAAATGTCGAGCTTGAAGGCCATGCTAGAATTATTGCATCCATCCATGGAGTGTAAAATTTCATGGGTGGTTATGGCAGCATCCAAAATATGTCGACCCAGAACAAAGCCTTTTTGGGTAGGGCTTATCATTTTTTCCAGGAGGGGCTTAAGACAGTTCATCAAGGTTTTAGAGATCTTATAAATGGTATTACATAGGTTGATGGGGAAAAATTCCATCATAGATTGTGGTTCAACAACTTTGGGAACCAGGGAAATGAAAGTGTGGTTCAACTATTTGAGGATCTTACTAGAATTGAAGAAATACTTGGTCATCATAACTAAGTCCCCCTCAACAATCTCCCAAAAAAATTGAAAGAAAGTTGGGGGGAACCCATCAAGACCCAACACCTTGTAGGCACCCATACCGAAAATAACCATTCGGACTTCCTCGGGAGTGACAACACTAAGAATACTATTATTATCTTCCTGGGTTAGAGTGGTAGGGAGGGGTTCCAGCAACAGATTGTCCAAAGTAGGATTGGGAGCCTCATCAGGAGCCAAAAAATCTTGTTGAAATTATTCAGACACCAGAAGCCCAATCTAGGTGTGCGAGTTGACCACCACACCTTGCTCATTTTGAATTTTTGCTATCTTATTCCTTTTCTTATGCTTTAGGGCCTAGAAATGGAAGAAAGAGGTATAACTGTCACCCTCCTACAACCATTGAAATCTAGACTTTTGTTTCTAGAATATCTCTTCCTTTAAAATTTATTCTCATTCCAAGTGATCATCTCTTTCTTGGTTACAAGTCAACAAACTAGCATCCCCCTCTTCCATATTTTTTTGTGTCACCCTTAGCTTATCCATTAAGACTTTTTTTTTTGAAAACATCCCCAAACACTCTCTTGTTCCATCCCTTAACCATATTTTTATTATGTTTGAGATTGTTAAAAATCCTAAACATGGGGGAACCATGTATAGGTATATTCCACCATTCAACAACTTTATTCCTAAAATCCAGATGGGTATTCCATATGATTTCAAATCGGAAGGGAAAGGGTCCTACAGTAGAGAGTTCCTTCATGACCAGCAATAGAGGGTTATGATCAGAGATAGTACAGTGTAGGGCGAGCAAGTTGGAACTGGAAAAGGTCGTCCAGTTGTGAGAATAGAGAAATCTACCCATCCTAACCTGGATCGAACCATCCCCCAATTTCCTATTGGTCCAAGTGAAGGACTAACTCAAAAGGTCAATTTCAACTAGACCAGTGTTACTTAAAAAAATTTCTAGATCAGATATGTTGTCAGAGTAGTTTGTTAGCCCACCATGCTTCTCTAAAGGATACAAAGGAGAGTTGAAGTCTCCAACCACCATCCAACATGTCCCCCTATTATGGGTTATCCAATTAGTAAGATCATGCAAAAGGACATTCCTAGCATTCCTTTGGTTGGGGGCATAGGCATTAATGAGCAACCAAGAGCCACCAAGGTGAGAAAACTTAACACCCACACTGTTTTGACATTGGAAAATTTTAGAGCCAATGATCCTGTTAGGATTCCACATCACAGAAAACCTACCCAACACCCCTTCAAAATCATTGCAAGAGAAAAGGGCACCCGACCAAATCTACTTAGCTATAAGTTCAAATTCTTTTTTCTTCATTTTGATTTCCTATCGTAGCAAAACATCAATCTTATGTTCCATCACATAATTTTTTAGTGCCAACTGCTTGTGAGAGCTATTTAGCCCCCTCACATTCCAAGACATGACTTTCATTTTTAACCTTTCTTTGAGGACACTTCCAAAGTCCTTTGTTTACCTATGGTTATCTCTTTTGTTGCCTCCTTGTTCCTAGTCTATCATTGGTTGGGCCTACTAGGTTTAGAATCAACCCCCACATCAGCTTTCTTATGCTTGCCCTTTTTATTTGGGGTTGACCAGAACTCCTCCTCTATTGCTTTGTCCTAATCCGAACCCAAAGAAGTAGTCTTCACTAACTTGAAGTCGTTACTTTACAGACTTCTTCATTCATGATTTCAGCTTCTTCACCATTAGTCTTCACTAACTCAGTTGTTATTTTGAAACCCTCTTCCTTCAGGATTTCACCGTTTTCATCATCTTTAGCCAGCTCCTAGCTAGGGGAATGCACACATTCTAATCTCGACAAGGGTACCCCAACAATCGCAACACCAAAAAATTCTGGGGCACCAACCAAAGAATGAATAATAGAAACCATACCAGAATCAGGAGAGAACAGATCCTCATGATGAACAACCAGGGACATCTGGCCAATAGACCTAGAGATGGTCAAGGATGCATCAGATTTAAGGGTGTTAGCATTGACCAGGGAATCTACATTCTTAGGGATATCAATCTTGATTGGGGATTCAACAATCTTAAGAATCTCCGATTCGAAGGGGTAACTGTTAGAAAGGTCATTAGCAACAGGCTCACTAGGGTTGGGTACATGTTTCAACATGGACTTACAATCTGAAATAAGATGACCAGGTTTAGCACATCTTTGATAGTAGATCACAAAGTTCTCATAACAAACTTGTTGGATCCAAGAACCAAACTTAGAACAAAGCTTTACAAAAGTAAGCAAGATCTTATGCACATCAATGTTGACACAAAAATGGGAAAAAACTAACTTGGATTTAGACCTAGTAATGGAGTATGAGGTGATGAAAAGGCCCAAGGAGTCTCCAATACATTTTAATATAGATTCATCCTAGTATTCCAAGGGTAGACCCAGTAAACAGACCCACACCAGTGCCAACTTGTTGAGATCAACAATAGGATTGAACCTCAGTTTCTAGTGGCATAGAGACAAACTATGATTCCCATAGACCCAAGGTCCCATGGAGAGTATCAAGATCAAATATTTACCAACTATGAATTTGAAGAGAAAGATCCCCCCTTCCATTGCACAAATCTCCACACTCCCTTTGAGGTGCCATTTAGCATAAGCCCATCTTCTGACCATATCCACCGTAGGGTGAAAGGATGAGAATCTACCCACCACAACATTCTCCATTGCAGAGACAATCCTGTCACTAATAGCTTCAAGGATGGTAGATTTGGTACCCAAAGCATAAATCTCTTCTTCAGGGCAAGGAAAGGTTATCTTAGTACCCAGACTAGTGTTGGTCAACACGTTCTTCCACCCTTTAATCTCTAGGGTGATAGAGACCATCGACATAGTCCCACCAGACAAACCAGGAATCACGGGAGCACCAGAAGCGAACAAACTAGGAGTGGCCCTCGAGGATATCGAGACAACATGTGTCTGGATGAGAATCTGGTCAGGGGAGGACAAGGGAGGATCGTGCCCCAAAGTAGAGTCTACCATGTGTATAGACAATTCAAACTTGGGTGTAGGAGAGAGGAGCAGGAAAATGTCAAGAAACTTAAAAAAATGTCATTTTTAATTAGTTTCCAAAAAAGTTGGGGGGAAGAATGCTCATTTTTTATTTTTCAAGTTGTGTCCACTCTAAAAATTAATAAAATATCCTATATTCATTAAAAAATAGCAAAAAAATTAGGCATAAACTAAATGGTGTTAGCTATTTTTTCATTGAAACAATTTTTAAAATACTTAAAAAAATACATTCTAGGGGAAGCACATCAAACAATATGTTGTGTTTTTTTGAAAAAATAGGAGAATTATTTTACAAGATTTTCTTGGATATTTATTTTCCTAACAATAAAGGGGACCTCATAATGATAGACAAAAATACTTAAATACTAGAAATATTTATTAACGAGTTTATATAGAACTGAAGGTTCTAAGTGATGGAGGTTTTTCTATGACATTTTGTTTTTGCAAGGCTCTCTTTTGCAAGAAATTTCAAAGAGGGCTAGGGTATCACAAATTTCTCATTGCCTATATGTTGGTTAAAATTGGAGGTACTTTCTTGGAAAAAAATATTTTGAAAGGATTTCAAACGATAAATTTATTTCTCATATACATTGAGATGGTTTTATATCTAGTATTTATTTTAATAATGATAGTTTATGGTTGTCTCCCATTATTAATAATGGAATTTTTCTTCTTACAAATATACATATGTCTATAAGAAATCAAAAACAAGAAAACATTGACAACTACAAGTATGCTCCTTAAAAGAAAATGCCTTCCTATAAAGAGTTGTGAATTAAGAAACTATGGGGTATATCACAAGATATAACTAATATTAACTGGGTAAAGCAACTTATCAGGAGTACTATCTAGATACCTCTAGACCTGGGATGGATAAAATGTAATCTTGATGGGTGTTCAAAGGGTAATCCTAGTTTGGCAGGGGTGGGTGGAATAATTAGAGATCATCAAGGTAATTTTTTCACTGGATGCAACAGAGGTCTAGGTATAGCAACAAACAACATGGAAGAGGCTAAAGCAGTGTGGACAAGTATAAATTATATGAGAGAGAAAAAGGTTACACTAAAGTTTGGGTGGAAGGCGATTCCAAGCTAATAACAGACTATTTAAATAGTATGGCTGATGTACAGTGGGAATTAAAAGACATCTTGGATGATTGTAGAAAAATGATGAAAACCTTCCAATAGTATAAGATTTTCCATGTCTATAGGGAAGGTAACACGGTTGCTAATGCAATGGAAAATATTTTCCTAAGACAACTGGAGTGGGAGTATTGGAACTTCTCCCAATTGCCAAATCAAATCAAGGAGATTATATTCAAAGAAAAATTTGGGCTCTTAAAAAATCCTACATGGATAGAAAGAAATTAGTGATGATGGAGTATTCAGAGAGTTATCAAGTTGGCATGATAATCATTACCCTACTCATAATGAAGATGGGTAATTTGGAGAGTAGGGATTTGGGGTACTTTAATGTTGATAGGAGTATGATAAATATTCAGAAGTATAAAAGAAATAAGATAGAAAGAAATAATTTTTTAGAAGCCTTGTGTAAAAGTAAAAAAGGAAAGAGGAGTTTGTAATACATCATGTAATGATTTTAGTCACTCAAACCCCTAAAAAACTATCAAGGGATTATCAACAGGACATTTTTGCATGTGTTTTAACTATGAAAAATTGGAGGATAATAAAAAAAGATCAATTATGTGTCTTAATGGCAGGGGTGTTGTCTTTTCCAATAAAGGATGGTTTGGAAGATATGATTTATTTAATTGTGAACAACATGATCTTTTTAAAATTATTGCTATAAGATTTGAGTCATCACCATTCCAAATGAATAACCCCCAAGTTACCATCTATTATGGAGGAGAAGGGTCTAAGTGTGGATTATCTGCTTTTGTACAAGGACTATCTTACCAAGGAAAAAACAACGGGAGGCCCCAGAAAGAGAACTAAGCCAAGGAAACATGACTCCCTGAGGAAAAATGAAGAGCTATGGAGCCTCTTTGAACATGTTGGAATAACCTCATACTTCAAAGCTATGGAGGGCTATAGTGAGGATCTCAACTATAAGTTTGCTAATGCATGGAGGGATGGTGAGTTCAACATGGGAGGGATTCATTTTACAGTGGATGTTAAGTTGATAGCTAAGGCCACGGGGCTCAATTATGAAGGAAATAAAATTTCCAAGGTAAGAACGGGTAACTACCAGACCTATATTGAGATTTTTTTTGAAGCGAAGGAAAAAGCACAAAGATTTCAGAATAGTTATGCCAAGTTTTTGTTCCTGCCTCCTTACCACAATTTTTTTAATTTTTTTATGAAATATTTTACTTTAGAGGGTCATTTCCATTTTGTGCATACCATTTCCCCATCCTAAGCCATATTCAGAATCTGGAAAAAATCAACCTTCCTTTTTCCCTCCTCTTGTTATTGAAACAAATATTGAATCATGGTGCTAACCCACCCCTGCATCAGGGTTTGATTAGATCTATTTGTAAGTATGTCCTATCCACCACCCCGCAAATGAACACCTTTCATAATCTGATTGAGAATAATCTGACCCCTAAAATCTTAGTCAAAATGGACCTGCTCGAAAGCAGACCCCAATCCCTTGTGAAAGAAACAAGAAATATCAAGAACCCTTCCCCTAAATTTTTGGACCCCTCATGGATGATGCTCCTCAAAATAACCCCTAAAAAATGCAACATTGCTCCCCTCTCTTCAACTACCAATAAGAAAAGAAAAATGCTAATAAAAGAACTAGACTTTGATTCCCTAACCATAACAATTTCAGATGATTGTGACATAAGCCCAAAAAGCAGTTCCACCACTCTTGCAGGTCGTAGGTCAACCTGACTTACCCTAGCTGCATCTAAAGGTTTGGATGCTAGCAACAAAACTAAAATTTTTGTTGATAAGAAAATGAAATCTCCTCGGGAACTCAAGAATAGAAAAGGGAAGAGGGTTGCTAGGAAAGAGAATGATACTTCCTCAAAGGATTATGTGCCTAATAGTTAGGGAGAAGTTGGGATTTTGGAGGAAGAGGTGTTGATGTTCGAGGATATTGAGGATTCGAGTCAAGAAGAGGAAGAAGGTAATAATCAATAGGAGGAGGAGCATGGTGTGGAGGAGGAGACAAGAATGGCAGAAGGAAAGGGAAACATAAATGATACCCCAATAAACTTGGTGGATACTGAAATTAAAATTGATATCCCTTGTAATGCTGACAATCTGAAAGAAAAGAAAACATAAATTGTTAAGACAGGAATGGAAATGTTGGAAGAAATGATGGAGCTACTCAAAAGTATGTTGTAGAAAGAAGACAAATCAAATAGGTTCCATGCTATTGAGAATGCAATTATGAATGTCTATAGAGTTATGGAGGGTGTTATGAAAAGAGTTGTGATGGCAACTATATCAGGATAGGGCTAGATCAAAAAGCAACAAAGGAAAAAAGGAAACAAGGATGAAGTTGATCGGTCCAGAAAGATGGAGACGAAGGACAACCTTGAGGAAACGGTGGGAGACCTAAAGATGGCTTGGAGCCTTATAGAGAAAGCTTAATCCTCTATTCTATGTCTGGTTTTTTTCCTTTACATGTCTTTATTCAACTAGTTTTTTGGATCTTTTGTTAGGTTAATATTGGGTAATGGCTTGATAAGCTTGAACTGTTTTTATTTACTCTTTCTTTTTGGTTTGAAGATCATTTACTTGCTAGGAACTTATGACATGTTATACCTACCTTATTTAAATTTTTGGGTTGATGATAATATATTTTGGTTAAAAATTTATTGGCTCCTGGATAGGATTATATATTTTGATTCTGTTGGTGTTGGTTGATGTTTGTTTTGGTTGGTTTTGGTGAGATGTGCTATTTCTAGTTTTGCTATCTCCTTTATTTTGTTGGTTTGTTTGGGTGCTACTTCTCGAGACTATTTTACTATTTTTGTAAGGGATCAGGCCCCTTCCCCTATTTAATCAATCAAAAACATACATGGGAATAAAGATCCTCAACTTTTCAAGAAAGAAATGAAAAACACTAGAGATATACTTTCTCCTAAAAATTTGACTCCTTGGCCCTCTTTGTAGTTTTTTTAACCATTCTAAAAATACAAGAAATCATGCTTGATTTTATGCTACATAAATTAAGTTTTTAACCACTTCTTACTTAGTAGAGAGATTGGTGTTGGAATTTTAACATACCTTTCATAAGATACTCTCCTTACCTTTTATTTTAAGTCTTTTTATTAGAATTTTGCAGTTTAAGTGTTGGTCTATATTTTTTTTCTTAAGCTTCATCTTCTCTTATTCAATCTTATTTTAAGAATAAGATTCAAGTCAAGTTGGATTGAATCCTATGTAATTTGTTTGATTAGGGTGGGCCTTCATATTGGGTAACCATTGCACTATTTGTGTTTTTCTTATCCCATATTTCTAGCCTATGCATAAATTTGAACTTTTAATCATATTTTCTAGACAATGTGCTCTCAATCCTAAAGTGCCTAGAAATAGATTCACAATATTTTTCTCCCTTCAATCAAAACCAATAACACAATATATTTATCAATTTCAAGATTTTAATAAATAGACAAAATATAATGCTTTAATTTAGAGTTTATTTAGATATGTCATTTTTTCATGGTTGGAAATCAAGAAATTCTACAATTTTTAGAAGTGAACTCTTGTCATGGGATTTATTTTATCTTCATAAAATAAAATTCTCCTAAATCTATTATTATTTTTTAAATATAGGAACATAAAAGAGAAGGCAGTATTGGATTTTTAAAATCTCAAAGATATGATCATTCACTAGGTCATTACACTCTATGGGTTTTATGATGCATGAGTTTCCTACCACTATCTCTTTGTTTGTAAGGCCTTGATGATGATGCAAGGATTCATAGTCATTCATGATTTGCAAGATTTTTCCCTCACAAAAACCTAACAAGGAAGGTAGTTTTTAACGATCATTTGGGAGACAATATGCACTAGTACATTTCCATCTCGATGGGCTTCTCTAGTTCTTGAGGCAATAGGTTTTGATAAGCTCACACATAAACCTTTATAAGTGTTCTTGTTGATTCAATTCCTATTGAATCTACCCCACAAGATGGATAGAAGGAATTTGATCCTTCTAAGGAAACTTTCCTATAGGTACCTCTCCCACCCAAGTATTCAATCCTCCTCCTCTCTATGTTGTGTTGTATGCTTAATGTTCCTTTTTCCCTTTTTTCCTCATTCTTACAATAGCCTTGTTAAGGATAGATATTTGATACATATATTATTTTGGATACTATTATTTGGATGAGTTGTGCATAGTTATTGAAACCATTTTCACTCTAAAATCATCATTGTGATTTATATTTTTATGTTTTGTTTAATAAAATATGAAGAGGATTTTTCTAATAAAACAAAAGATGAACTTGCTAGATAAGAATTTTACTTTTAGAAATATTGAAAATCAAGATATACATTAATTTTTCTCTTAACTTTTACTTATTTATTGCTCTCTTATCTTCATTATTTTTATTATGTTTAAATCATTTAATGTTCACATTGTTGTTCTTCATACTAGCTTATTAAGGATTAAAACTATGTCCATTATGAAGTCATACTTTTTTTATTTTATTTATGTGATAAATGTATTTAATAAAGATACTTGAAAGTGTGTATTCTTATTATGGTGGAAGAATAAAACCTTTTAGTGAAAACTCTAATTAAACATTAATCGATTTAAGATCCAAACAATCATTAGTCAATTTTATAACTTATCAAATCATCTTATTTTGATTAATAAAAAATAAATATTATATTGTTAAAATATTTGTGGTCATTAGGAAACTCTCAAGAACCTTTTTTGATTTTTTCCTAAAGCTTAAGTCATGTGGACTTGGATTCATGATTTTTTGGACCCTTTGAACCTAAGTCATTCTCATGGCATATATTTTTGTTAAGGGACTAATCTAGAATCCTCTCCAGATATACCCAAATTTGGCATGTTTTCAAGGTGGAAACTCTTTTTAGCATATAGAAGGAAAAAGTTTATGTTTTATTTTCTAGACACTAACTTCTCACTTTACACCAAGGCTATGATTTATTCTAATGCACTTATGTAGATCCAAGTGAAAACAAATAAGCTTGCACTTGAGGTGGCACATCTTCAAATGCTCTTTGATCATTGGGGTAATATCTTGTGCACTATTTCCAAAGTCCCTTCAACTCTTGCCTCTATTTAAGACCATTCTCCAACTCATGGAAATTATCAGAGGAATAGCCACTTTGCTCATGGTGAATGGTATGCACACTCTCATGGCTCTCAAACTCTTGTACAAAGAATTAAGGATCAATATCAAAGGTTATTGTCTCAACCCACCTACAACCACTATTCCTCTCCCCATAAACCTAGCTATGGGTTTGGTGGCTATCCAGACTCTTGCAAATTTCCTTGTCTTGATCTTTTCATATCATATGTTCATGACACTTAGCCTCCAAATGAAGACAAAAAAGATGATGATAGCAATAATGGTTGGGAGCCTCTTGTGGATAATTTGAAGCTTGATGATATTTGGGGTAAAATAGATTATAACAACCCTCCTCCTCCTACTATTAATATTTTTCTCTTGCTACATAATAGGTTGTTATTATATTTTATTCTAGATTTTATCCCATTTAAATATTGAAATATGACTTCTACAACTAATTTTTTAATACATATAATATTATTTAATAAATAATAACACACACACTTATTTAGTGTCCATGAGAATACACATCCTTGTAGGGCTTTCTAGGTCTTGAAAATAAACCATATCATTCTTTTGAAAACTCCCTAACATTTCCAAGATTTTAAGATCTTTGTATTCTAAAGGAAGAAATTGCAATTGGACCAAAAAAGTAATGTACTTAATGCGAGAAGTGAATGGATTAAAATTTGGCTCCCATAGTTGAAAATAAAGGCCTGAACCATTTTAAAATATCTTTCCATTTGGATAGAAAAAATTGCAAAAAATAACTTTTATTTCTTTAAAAAATAGATCTGTCACCCCAAACCAACAATCTTTAACCCAGAGATTTAGCATTCCTTTATTAGGTTTATAGTTCTAAAACTTACCAATGAGGGATTTTTTAAAGTTCTAACACATGCGACATGATGAGATCTTTTGAAATAGATATCTAAAGAAGAGGATCCCTACGCCAATCTCAATTGTGTTTTTGTATTTTTTGAATATCGCCAAACAATTTGTACTCCAAAAAAAATCTTTTGATTCCTCTTAAGAGAATGAAGGGAAAAATATCTTGGATAACTTTTTTTCGTGCGATGTGAAAAATTCCTTGGTACATGTGAAAAAGATGATGCATGTAAGCATGAAGTATTCCTATTGATATTATCGTAATGCAAAGATTGATGATGATTTAAATAACATAATGAATATCCCTAGACACTTTCACATGGGAGGGGCCATAATGTAGAGCTTATAAAAATTACCATTTTCAATTGTTACAAGAATGCTCCATGAATGTTTACTCTACTCTTACAAGATCCAATTGTTACAAGAACACTCCATGAACATTTACCCTACTCTTACAAGATGCAACTGTTACAAGAATGCTCCATGAACGTTTACCCTACTCTTACAAGATGAAGCTTAAAAGATTTGATTTTCACCAAATCAATTGAAAATTATTTTAAAATGTAGTATTCCATACTTCCTAAATCAATTTCCTACAAATTTTATTATATTTTTTTTCACATTTTATAGATAAATCTTTTGATTTATTATGTGAATTTATTCAGGTCTACATTTTATGATTTTAATTACCACTTTTATTTATAACTAAACACCTCTCTTAAATATTATGCATATCTCTTCATGCTCAAATAAAAAACTTTTAATGTTTACCTAATTTTTGTATTTAAGTTATTATCTAACCCAAGCTTAAACTTAGATGCATACTATCAAAGGAAATTCAATTTGTGGTTATCTTCAGTAGATAAAGGCCAAAGCTTTGGCCCCTAAATAATTTTTCAACTATATGAAATTTAAGAATTCTAATGAGAAAATTAAAGAATTCAAAACCATCCATAAATTTCACACTAATATTTGTGAAATATTTGGGTCATTTCAACACCTTAATAACATAGTGTTTTAGGACCATTATAAATTTTTGAAACATTCTTAATCCCTTCAAGAGTATATGGATTTTTTCCCAATCTCATATCTACATAAATATATTTTTTGAAGTGCCTATTTATTTTTATAAACATAATGACACCCTTATAAATATGGCCAATGACAAAACTCTTGAGCTTGAAGGTTTCCCTTCAATGTTACCAAACGTGAAGAAAAACCACTTATTAAATTATTTAACCATTATCTCTTATTGTTATGTTTTAGATCTATATTAATGTGTCGTCACTATTGAAGTATATGTTACTTTTCATGTTAAAAACCTTATAAAGTAGCTTGTGACCATCCTTTGATAATGCTATGGGGCTTTCTATGGGCCAAATTCAAACAAGCCAAGGATTTTATAGGCTTTTATTGGAAATTTATTTTCCTAACAATAAGGGGGACCTCATAATAATAGACACAAATAATTAGAGAGAAATTTTTTCTTAATGAGTGTTATATTGAATTGAAGGTTCTATGAAATGGTATTTTTCTATGACATTTTATTTTTGCACGGCTCCCTTCTACAAGAAATTTTGAAAAGGGGGATGGTATCACAAATTTCTCGTTACCTATATGTTGGTTAAAATTGGAGGTACTTTCTTGTACCAAAATATTTTGAAAGGATTTCAAATGATAATTGATTTCTCATATACATTGGATATGGTTTTCTATCTAGTCTTTATTTTAATGATGATAGTCTTTGGTTGTCTTCCATTATTGATAATGGAAATTTTCCTCTTACAAACATAGATACAAATAAAGATCCTAAACAATTAAAGAAAGAAATAAAAAATACTAGAGATCTTATTTCTTCTAAAAATTTCACTCCTTGCTCTTATTTGTGGAGGGAATTTAATATTTTAACTTTGATTTTTCATCCATTCTAAAAATACAAGAAATCACGCTTGATTTTATGCTACTCTCTTTAAGCCTTACTTATTAGAGAGATTGATTTTGGAATTGTAACATACCTTCCATGAGGTACTCTCTTTACCTTTTATTTAAATCTTTTCATTAGCCTTTGAAAGATTAAGCACTAGTGTGGTCTATATTTTTGGCCTAAGCTTTGTCTTCTCTTTTCAATATTATTTTGAGACTAAGATTCAATCCAACATAGCTTACTTATGGAATTTACTTGATTAGGGTGGGTCTTCATATTGGGGAACCATTGCATCATTTTTGTTTTTATTATCCCAAATTTCTAGCATGTGCATAAATTTGGACTTTCAATCATATTCTCTAGACAATGTGCTATCAAGCCTACAACTCCTAGAAATAGATTCACAATATTTTTCACCTGTCAATCAAAACCTATGACACAATATATTCTCTTTTGGGGATTTTACTAAATGGTCAAAATATATTGTTTTAATTTAGAGTTTATTTAGAGATATCATTTTTTTCATGGTTAGAAATCAAAAAAATCTACAATTTTTAGAAATGAACTCTTGTCATGGGATTTATTTTATCTTAATCAAAATTAAATGTTTTTTAAGTTTATGACTATTTTTCAAATATAGGAACATAAAAATAAGGTGGTATTGGATTTTCAAAATCTCAAAGATATGGTTAATCAATAGGTCATTACACTCAATGGGTTTTATGATGCATGAGTTTCCTCCCATTGTCTCTTTGTTGGTAGGGCTTGATCATGATGCAAGTATTTACATAGTCATCTGTGATTTGAAAGTTTTTTCCTTCTTCATATCCAACAAGGAAGGTGGATTTTATCAATCCTTTGGGGGTCAATATGCACTAGTAATTTGTTATCTTGATGGTACTTTCTAGTTCTTGAAGCAATAGGTTTTGATAATCTTATGTAATATTTGTTTGGTACTCTCTTCTATCTTTCTTTCATTTTGTGGGTAGTGAGTCCACTAGGTTATTCCAAGGTTGATGCATAATTATATTTTAATATCTTAGTTAATAAGTTGAATAATGTCAAAGATCCAGTTGATGTTGTAGATTCAAAAAAGGAAAAAGGAATTAGAAGAATAGAATGAAAAGGTTCAAATTCAAGTATATTTTCTATTTATAATGAAAAAAAAATCATTATATCCTATTTTAATAAGGTAAATTGTATGATGAATATCCTTCTAGTGTTTTCTACTTTGAGTTTTTATTTTGGTCCATGTATGCTCATAATAGCAGTTGACTATTGTAAGTGGCGCAATAATTTATAATTTTTTGTAACAAATAACTAATTTTTTTGAAGAACCAGAAATGATTATAATAGGTGTGTGCTTGATGGAACAACATGGCACCAAAGAAGGGTGGCAATATAGCAAAGAATAATTGATCAACAAAGGTGGAACCAATATAGAACTAATGGAGACGTGGACCAAGATCCAACTATAGGAGAAGATCTCGAAGAAATAAGTGAAACAACTCCACACATCATTTGATTGAGGAGGGATATTATGAGGACTTTTCCTTTCATACAACTGGAGGGAGAGATGAATTTTGTGAATATTTTTCTCTTGAAATGGTATTATATAAGAAACTTTCCTAACATAAAATATTTGAAATGACTTGTCAAGAAATAACACTATACTATTTGAGATTTCCACTCTTAAGTTGAATTTTTGTACTTGTCTCTTACTTATTAGAAGGTACCATTCTCAGTTTTCTTAGAAAGTGATACAATATTTCTTTGGTGCTCTGCTATATCATAGGATGGAAATACACAATATGTGCACATAAATTATATTGATTGAGATTACAATGAGCATCCCTTGGTTATATAGGCCAATATGGGACATAGGACAACATAATATTATGATGTGAGACATAAAGTGATAATTACTTATGAATTACCTAAGTAAATTTACGTAAATTTGTGTGAATAGGGTCTAGATGGTGAACTAATTAGGTAAAATACCCTATCCACATCAACACTTTCTAGATAGATAGATAAAGAGAGATAGAAAGTCACAAGAAATTTGATAGAATAAAAATTAATATCTAGCAATAATGTAGTAATAATCTATTAATAAATGTAAAACTTTTGATAATGAAATATAGAAAAATGTGTGACCCTTTAGGGGAGATCTCAATTTTTGGGGGTTCAACACCTTTTCCCATTTCATTAAATAGAGGGGATTTGATGGATTTGGATAAGGTATATAATCGACTTACAACCTGAAAGGTGAATCAACCTACTCTTGACCAAATCTGAAATAAAACTAAGGACGAAATGTAATGATTCAACTAGCCTAATGATGCTAATGACTGTTCTAATGCAAAAACAACAAATCTGAGATATCACAGAAAAATTCAGACTTAGGACACTATGCACCTATGGTATAAATTTGAGCTTGATTTTTTGGGATGTTTCCTCTGGGGCTGCCACTATCTGTGTAGAGATATTCTAGATCTATTTTTGCAGTTCTCTGGTGCCAGATCAAAGCTTCTATTTTCTGCTTGTCACACCGTCAGATCACTATCGGATAATTATGTAACTATTTTCTTGTTATTTTTCAAGATGTAGGGTTTGATTGCAACAATGAATAATTGATCTTGAAAATTCCTCCAATCCTCTTCAAACCTAGAACCTGCACATTCAAAGAGAAGAAAAGTTGTTCCATTTAGGGGCTTTCCTTAGTCAAACCCCATGTTAGTGTTTCCATTTCCACAATGGAAATTCCAATGATAGAAAACCTATCCTTTTGAGGGATAGGGCTAAATGATAAAAAGGAATGATGAACCAACAATGGACTACAACTCACCATCCTTCAATGGCTTCCTTGAAGGACTAAAGTCATACACATCTCGTGAAGGCTTGAATGTTGCTTGCTTGATTTTTTTGATTACCTACAAGGGATAGATCTCACAAACAATATGAAAACATAAACATGAATGAACTCATACACACTTTGATATGATGCTTGGATCTTTAATTTCTACAATAAATCACTAAAATGTTGGTCTTGACTTGGTTGATAATGCTCTTGACAATAATTTCTCCAATAATTGCTTGTTAGATTTCAAATGATACAATAACTATGTATTTGTACACAATTATTCTAATTTTTTGAAATTAAATCCCAACAGCTGACTTTAGATATTTGAATTTCAAATAATAAAATGTAGGCACAAACATATTTGATTTTGGAGCCAAAATAGGGGGAAATAGGCACGCTAGGCATTAGTGCCCTATACCTATTTTTTGGGAATTAAGGAGTTGAGGGTAAAGTATTAAATGAATGCATTTGGTTTGTGCTTGTAATTTATTGGAAAATGGTAAAATAGGCAATGGAATGTACAATTTAGGAAAATAGGTGTTAAAATAGGTTCAATTACTTAAGGAGGAGCAAAACATAGTGTGAAATTGTCATGGGTGATAATTTATGATGTTTTTAGCCCCCACTTTAGTGAGAGTATAACCTTATGCTCAAACTCACACTAAAGTAGAAAATGTGTCAAGAGGGGTCCAATTGTCCAAATTTTTAAAGAGCGTAAGGAAAAGGATCAAGGGGGAGTGCACAAGCCCCTAGGATCAAAGATCCCATGGAAAAACAACATAAGCACAAAGAAACACACATGTATAAAATGCAATAAGACAACATACACAAACGTACATGACGAAAACATGAAGCATGCATGATGAAAACACATGACATGATATAACATAAAGATGATGATGAAATGAAGAAACATGATGAAAACACAATACAAACACGAAGGAGACACACAAAAGATGCAATAAAACACAAGGTTAGTACTAGAAGGATTCAAGTAGGTAAGGTAAAGAGACCTCGGTCTTAAATATGTCTCAAATACCAAACATCATTCATCAAATAAGTGTTAGTCAAAGGAATGCTCTCATGAGGACTAGAAAGTTATGTTATTCCAAATCATTCATGAGCCACATAGAAATTTGTGTTATGCTAGGTGTCCATGCAATATGATGGGTTCCACAAGGCTAGCAACCTATGTTATGCTAGACACTCATGAAACACATAGCTGTATTATTAAGAAAGTTACATTATTCTTGACATCCATGTTAAAGGGGTTCTCAAGTTAATGACCCAACAAGCTCCGTTATATGGAATCTATGAAATATCTTGCTAATATTGGAGGTTTGTCATTGATATGCTTGTTGGAAACATGAGCATGGGTGTATAATATCTAGATGTAGTTTTGTCATTGATGTCAACATTGTGATTTGGTATGGATATTGGTGTGCAGACTATTTGGTGAAGAATGAGTGTGTATATATGATAATCCAGTTCATATTTGTGAGAAGGTTTGATCCCGTGCAAATAGTAAGTTGAAGAATTGGGTAAGTGTCAAAATGCAGTTTTTAATGTACAGGGCATCTAGTTGTATGCATTAGTTGTAGAATTTTTCTATGTGATTCCAAGTCAATTTTGTTGGATTTCGGAGGATTGCAAATCCATAGTTTCATGTATTTTGGTCTTCTAGCAAAGAAGTTATAAATGATAGTATATCAGGTCTACCAGTGACAAAGTTTTCCAGTGCAAAATGTATGTTTTGATCAGTACACACTTCATCATAGAAGAGTATTCAGTCTTATGGATTTTTGGAGGTGCTTATAGGTGTCAAGTGCACCTATGTTTCATGTGTCATGAATTTTGGAGGCCTACATGTCAGTTTGAGGATGATCAGCTAGTGGATTTTGTGTTAGGTCACCAATAGTACTGACCTAATATGTTTTGGGTTGTGCAAAGTTTAATTAAGTGTTGATGCATTATGTGACAACTATTATAGTCCATGTCGACCTTTTTAGACTAGTTATAAGTTTTGACTATGACATGTAGTATGTTTTGGGTCAAAAATTTATAATATGCATGATACATCTAATTAGGCCAACCTAATTGATGTTGCAAGGGTTGCAAATGTAATGAGTATAAGTATAGGATTAGTTTGGTTTTGGAAGATGACAATAGTGAATATGCAAGTGTAGTTAATGTGAATTGTATGAATGTAATGAGAATACAGAGTAGAGTAGAGTGTTAGATTAGAGCAGTATGAAGTGTGTTAACTTTGTGCATTGAGCTTTAGTGGAACTGTAATTCTTACATATTGTAGATGCAATTGTAGTAGTTCAAATCTTGGCAATGAGCCACCTCTCTCTTCTATATTTCTTTCATTCTATGGGTAGTGAGTCCACTAGGTTATTCCAAGGTTGATGTAGAATTAGATTTCAATATGTTAGTTAATAAATTGAATTACGTCAAAGATTCATATGATGTTGCAGATTCAAGAAAGGAAAAAGGAATTAGAAGAACAAAATAACAAGGTTTAAATTCAAGTATCTTTTTTATTTATAATGAATAAAATTTCCATTGTGTCCTATTTTAATAAAGGTAAATTTTGTGATGAATAGAATTTTGGTGTTTTCTTCTTTGAGTTTTTATGTTGTTCCATGTATGGTTAAAATATTCGTTGACTATTGTAAGTGGTGCAATAAATTATTAATTGTTGTAACAGATAACTAATTTTTTTGAAGAATAAAAAATGATTGTAATAGGTGTGTGTTTTATAGAACAATAGGGCACCAATGAAGGGTGGCAATATAGTAAAGAATAATTGATCAACAAAGGTGGGTCCAATATAACTGATGAAAAAGAGGACCAAGATCGAACTATAGGAGAAGAGATCGAAGAAATAAGCGAAACAATTCCACACATCATTTCGATGAGGAGGAATATTAGAAGGACTTTGTCTTTCATACAACTAGAGGGAGATGAATTTTGTGAATATTTTTCTCTTGAAATGAGAATATGTAAGAAACTTTCCTAATATAAACCTTTTGAAATGAGTTCTCAAGAAATAGTACTATACAATTTGAGATTTTTGCTCAAGTTGAAGTTTTGTACTTGTCTCTTATTTATTAGAAGGTACCATTCTCATTTTACTCAAAGAGTGATGCAATATTTTTTTGGTTCTCTATTTTAATTGTGTCCTATTTTAATAAAGGTATATTGTGTGATGAATGGACTTTTAGTGTTTTCTACTTTGATTTTTTATGTCAGTCTATGTATGGTCAGAATTTTGTGATGCAATATTTGGGGGTCAATATGCACTAGTACTTTTCCATCTTGACGAGACTTTATAATTCTAGAAGCAATAGGTTTTTATAAGCTCGTGTAATATTTGTTTGGTGCTCTCTTCTATCTTTCTTTCATTTTGTGGGTAGTGAGCCCACTAGGTTATTCCAAGGTTGATGCAAAATTAGATTTCAATATGTTAGTAATTTGAATTATGTCAAGGGTTCAAATGATGTTGTAGATTCAATAAAGGGAAAAGGAATTGGAAGAACAAAATGACAAGGTTCAGATTCAAGTATCTTTTCTATTTATAATGAATACAATTTTCATTATGTTCCATTTTAATAAAGGTAAATTATGTGATGAATGGACTTTCAATGTTTTGTACCTTGAGTTTCTATCATGGTTCATGTATGGTCAAAATAGTAGTTGACTACTGTAAGCGGTGCAATAATTTATAATTTTTTGTGACAGATAACTAATTTTTTTGAAGAACCAAAAATGACTATAATAGGTGTGTGGTTGATGGAACAAAAGGGCATTGAAGAAGGGTGTAAATATAGCAAAGAATAATTGACCAACAAAGGTGGGGCCAATATATAACTAATGGAGGAGGACCAAGATCCAACTATAGGAGAAGAGCTCGAAGAAATAAGTGAAACAACTTCGCACATCATTTAGATGAGGAGGAATATTATGAGGACTTTGAATTTCATAAAAGTGGAGGGAGAGATGAATTTTATGAATATTTTTCTCTTGAAATAGCATTATGTAAGCAACTTTCCAAAATAAGTTCTCAAGAAATAACACTATACAATTTGAGCTTTTTGCTCATGTTGAAGTTTTGTTCTTGTCTCTTACTTATTAGAAGGTACCATTCTCATTTTTCTCGAAGTGATGCAATATTTGTTTGGTGCTCTATTTTCACTCTTTGAGAAAAATAAGAATGGTACCTTCTAATAAGTAAGAGACAAGTACAAAACTTCAACTTGAGTGGAAATCCTCAAATTGTATAGTGTTATTTCTTCACAACCCATTTCGAAAAGTTTATGTTAGGAAAGTTTCTTACATAATGCCATTTCAAGAGAAAAATATTCATAAAATTCATCTCTCCCTCTAGTTGTATGAAAGGAAAAGTCCTCATAATATTTCTCCTCATCGAAATAATATGTGGAATTGTTTCACTTATTTCTTTGAGCTCTTCTCCTATAGTTGGATCTTGGTCCTCTCCCCCTTAAGTTATATATTGGCCCCACCTTTTTTGATCAATTATTCTTTTCTATATTTCCACCCTTCTTTGATTCCATATTCTTCCATTAACCACACACCTATTACAATCATTTTTGGTTCTTCAAAAAATCTAGTTATCTATCACAAAAATTTATAAATTATTGCACCACTTACAATAGTTAGCTACTATTCTAACCATACACGGGCCAACATAAAAACTCAAAGCATAAAACACTAAAAGTCTATTCATCATAAAATTTAACTTTATTAAAATAGGACATAATGAAAATTTTATTCATTATAAATAAAAAGGGTACTTGCATATGAACCTTGTCTTTTTGTTCTTCCAATTCTTTTTTCCTTTCTTGAATTTGCAACATCATTTGAATCTTTGACGTAATTCAAACTATTAACTAACATATTGAAATCTAATTTTGCATCAAACTTGGAATAACCTAATGCACTCATTGCCCATAAAATGAAAGAAAGATGATAGCACCAAACAAATATCGCAGGAGCTTATCAAAACCTATTTTTTTAATAACTAGAAAGTTACATCAAGATGACAAAGTACTAGTACTACATATTGACCCCCAAATATTGCATCTCAAAATTTTGACCATGCACATACCAACATAAAAACTCAAAGTAGAAAACACTGAAAGTCCATTCATCACACAATTTACCTTTATTAAAATAGGACACAATGAAAAAAAAGCACCAAACAAATATTGCATCTCTTTGAGAAAAATTAGAATGGTACCTTCTAATAAGTAAGAGACAATTACAAAACTTCAACTTGAGCGGAAAGCTCAAATTGTATAGTGTTATTTATTCACAACTCATTTCAAAAAGTTTATGTTAGGAAAGTTGCTTACATAATGAAATTTCAAGAGAAAAATATTCACGAAGTTTGTCTCTCCCTCTAGTTGTATGGAAGGAAAAGTCCTCATAATATTTCTCCCCATCGAAATGATGTGTGGATTTGTTTCGCTTTTTCTTCGAGCTCTTCTCCTATAGTTGGATCTTGTACCTGTTCTCCATCAGTTATATATTGCCCCTACCTTTTTTAATCAATTATTCTTTGCTATATTTCCACCCTTCTTCGGTACCCTATTGTTCCATCAAGTACACACCTATTATAGTCATTTTTGGTTCTTCAAAAAAACTAGTTATCTATCACAACAATTTATAAATTATTGCACCACTTATAATAGTCAACTACTATTTTAACCATACATGGAACAACATAAAAACTCAAAGAAAAAAATACTGAAATTCTATTCATCACACAATTTACCTTTATTAAAATAAGACACAATGAAAATTTTATTCATTATAAATAGAAAAGATACTTGAATTTGAACCTTGTCATTTTGTTCTTCCAATTCCTTTTTCCTTTCTTGAATCTATAAAATCATCTAAATCTTTGACGTAATTCAAATTATTAACTAACATATTGAAATCTAATTTTGCATCACCCTTGGAATAACCTAGTGGACTCACTACACATAGAATGAAAGAAAGATGGAAGAGAGGGGTGGTTCACTGCCTAGTTTTGAACTGCTGCAATTGCATCTAAAATATGCAAGAATTATAGTTCCACTGAAGCTCAATACAAAAAGTTAACGCACTTCATACCACTTTGATCTAACACTCTGCTCTACTTTGCATTCTCATTACATTCACACAATTTACATTAACTACTCTTGCATATTTTCTATGGTCATCTTCCAACACCAAATTGATCCTATACTTATACTCATTACATCTACAACCCTTGCAACATCAATTAGGTCAATCTAATTAGATGTATCATGCATATTATACCTTGTCAAAACAAAAAATACTAAATGTCACAATCAAAACTTATAACTAGTCCAAACACGTCAACATGGACCTATAATAGCTCCCACATAATGCATCAACACTTATTTAAACTCCGCACAACTCAAAACATATTAGGCCAACACCATTAATGATCTAACATCAAAATCCACCAACTGATCATCCTCAAATAGACACATGGATCTCCAAACTTCACACCACATGGAACATAGATGCACCTGACACCTATAAGCACCTCTAGAAATATGTAAGACCAAATACTCTTCCGTAGTGAAATGTGGACTAATCAAAACATACATTCTACACTGGCCAACTCTATCACTAGTAGACCCGATATACTATCATTCATAAGTTCTTCACCAAAGGGCCAAAATACATGAAACTTTGGATTCAAACTCCTCTAACATCCAAAAAAATTCCTTGGAACTGTAGAGCAAGATTCTATAATTCAGACTAATTTGTACCAAAAACCATATGCCCTGTACACTAAAAACTACATTTTGACACTTAGCCAATTTTTCAACATACTATCTACACTAAATCAAACCTTCTCACAACTATGAATTGGATCATCATATATATACACACTCATGCTTCACCAAATGGATTGCATATCAATCTCCATACCAAATCACAATTTTGAAATCAATGACAATACTGCATCTGGATATTGTACACCCATGCTCATGTTGCCAACAAGCATATCAAAGAAAAACTTCCAACATTGGCAAGATAGTTCATGGATTCAATATAATGTATCTTATTGGGATATGAGCTTGAGAAACCCTTTTAACATGGCCACCAAGCATAATATAACTTTCTTAACAGTAGAGTTATGTGTTTCATGAGTGACTAGCATAGCATAGCTTGCTAGCCTTGTGGAACCCACATATTGCATGGACACCTAGCATAACACAACTTGCTAGCCAGTGGATCCATGTGGCTTGTGAGTGATTTGGCATAACATAACTTGCTAGTCCTCATGAGAACACTCCTTTGACTAACACTTATTTGATGGATGACGTTTGGTATTTGATACATATTTAAGACCGGTCTCTTCTCTGCAAGATCTAATTCGAGCAAAGCGTCCATGATACCATGTGGTACTAAACCTCCTCAGTCAATAGGGTCCACTGGATTTGGATCTGTTGCTTTTACTCAATCAATGAATTCAATTGGTGAAGTTGTAACATATGCTCGAGCTGCATCTAGATATGGATAGGGAACTTTCACTTCTACTGTAAAATAGCTTCGTCTAGATCTCGATCTACTACTGAGTCTACGAAGTCAATAACTAGCTCTCTTTAGGTCTTACCAACTCGAATCCTTTTAGTACTAACATTGTGTTTTAATGTGTGTCTTTTGTGTGTCTCCTTCATGTTTTCATTGTTTTTGCATCATGTTTGTTTTCATTTCATCATCATCTTTATGTTATATCATGTCATGTGTTTTCATCATGCATGCTTTGTGTTTTTATCATGTACGTTTGTGTATGTTGTCTTGTTACATTTCATACATGTGTGCTCCTTTGTGTTTATGTTGTTTTTCCATGGGGTCTTTGATCCTGGGGCATTATGCACTCCCCCTTAATCTTTTTCCATCCTATCTCTTCAAAATTTGGATAATTGGACCCCTCTTGACACATTTTCTACTTTAGTGTGAGTCTGAGCATAAGTTCATACTCTCACTAAAGTGGGGGCTAAATATAACATCATAAATTGTCACCCATGACAATTTCACACTATGTTTTGCTCCCCCTTAAGTAATTGGACCTAATTGAACACCTATTATCCTAAATTATGCATTCAATGGCCTATTTTATCATTTTCCAACAAATTGCAAGCACAAAACAAATACATTCATTTCATGCTTTTCCCTCGCCTCCTTAATTCCCAAAAAATAGGTCTGGAACACTAGTGCCTAGGGCACCTATGTCCCCCTATTTTGGCTCCAAAATCAAATATGTTGGTGTTAGCATTTTATTATTTGAAATTCAAATATCTAAAGTCGGTTGTTAGGATTTAATTTCAAAAAATTAGAATAATTGTGTATAAATACCTACTTATTACATCATTTGAAATATAACAAACAATTATTGGAGAAATTATTGTCAAGAGCATTATCAAGCAAGTCAAGAGAATTTTTTTAGTGATTTATTGCAACAATTCAAGATCCAAGCATCATTTCAAACTGTGTATGAGTTCATTCATGTTTATTTTTTCATATTTTTTGTGAGATCTATCCCTTGTAGGTCTTTAGGAAAATCAAGAAAGCAACATTCAAGCCTTTGGGAGATTGTATGACTTTAGTCCTTCAAAGAAGCCATTAAAGGGTGGTGAGTTGCAATCCATTGTTGGTTCATCATTCATTTTTATCATTTAGCCCTATCCCTCAAAAGGATAGGTTTTTTATCATTGCCATTTCCATTTTGGAAGTGGAAACACTAATATGGAGTTTGACTAAGGAAAACCTCTAAATGGCACAAATTTTCTTCTCTTTGAATGTGCAAGTTCTAGGTTTGAAGAGGATTGAAGAAAGTTTGAAGATTAATTATTCATTTTTGCAATCAAACCCTACATCTTGACAAATCACAAAAAATTAGTTACATAATTATTCGACAGTGGGACAAGTAGAAAATGGAAGCTCTAATCTGGCACCAAAGGACTGCGAAAACATATCTAGATTATCTCTACAAGGACAGTGGCACCTCTAGAGGAAACATCCAACAAAATCAAGCTCAAAATTATACCACAGGTGCATAGTGTCCTACTAAGTCCATTTTTGAAGTTTGAATTTCTCTATGATATCTCAAATCTATTGTATTTGCATCAGAATACTCATTAGCATCATTAGGCTAGTTGAATCATTACATTTCATCATTAGGTTCATTTCAGATTTGTTCAAGGGTAGGTTGATTCACCTTTCAGGCAGTAAGACAATGATATACCTTATCCAAATCCATCAAACCCCCTCTCTTTATTTAATGAAATAGGAAAAAGGTGTTGAATGCCCACAAAGGTAGATCTCCCCTAAAGGATCACACATTTTTCTATATTTCATTATAAAAAAAATTGTATTTATTAATGGATTATTAATACATTATTGCTAGATAATAATTTATATTTTATCAACTTTCTTGTGACTTCCTTTCTCTCTTTATCTATCTATCTAGAAAGTGTTGATGTGAACAAAGTATTTCACCTCATTAGTTCACCATCTAGATCCTATTCACACCAATTTACTTAAATTTACTTAGGTAATTCCTAAGTAATTATCACTTTATATCTCAAGTCATAATATTAAGAAGAATATCATAATATTATGTTGTCCTATGTCCCACCTTGACCTATATAACCAAGGGGTACTCATTGTAATCTCAATCAATCTAATTTATGTGCACATATTGTGTATTTTCATCCTATGATATAATAGAATTATTCTCTCATGTTGGGTATCTCTTGTGATTTTATTGATATAGAGTATCTCATGTTGGGTATCTAATAGATTATGGGTTGCTCCCTCCATAGCCGAATGTTTTATGATATAGAGTATTATATACCAAATCTTACAAAGAGTGATACCTTATAGTAGATTGGAGGCTATATCTCTCCTGAGATCAACTTAAAACTTTGATCTTCTACTAAATTTAATTGATTCCTTGATCCCCTATCCCTTATTTTTAATGCCTTTTGACCTATTTTCTCTATATTATCATTAATATCTAGTCACTAAATTCTATTGGATATCTAACTACTAGATTTTGTTATATATTTTATATAAAATAATTGAGTCACCTTGGGATAAAGAAGGTTTTTCCTCATGCATTAGTGTGTTAGAAACTATGGAGTTATATTTTGAAAAATTGGGTTTTCTTAACTCTCATGTTAGGTGATGATTTAATTATTTGATTTATGGATTGAATTGTCATATTTTCATGGTCATATAAATCATTCTTTTAAAGAGTTAGATAATTATAATTCCAAGAAACACTTGTTGAACCTTCATTTTTTTAGGAATTAGGTCATGTAGATTAGTTAAGAGGAAGTTATTTCTAACAATTCTTATTTAAAACTTTGGTTGGTATAGAGTGATGGGTTATTTCCCTTCCATATTGTCCTCAATCTCCAAGTGCTTCACCTTTTAAAACACTACACAAGCATGCTAAGCCCATTTGTTTTCAAGTTTTATAACCTAGTTTAGATAACCCTAATCATAGATATAATTTAAACTATAATTGTAATATTAAGTCTAATTATAACCCTAAGAATAACTATCGCCCAAAACATAATCATAGACCTATTTCTAGCCCTAATCATCCACTTATTGCTTTCAACCAACATGCTCTACACTCACCAGCAGGAACTCAATGCATGAGCTTGAAACAAGATTTTTGCACCATTTCACACGAATATGTTAATTGCATGACAAGAATGCTCACTACTTTTTCATTTGCTTTCTCCTCTAAATCAAAATGCATCATGCTCTCTGGCAGAAACTTGACGCTTGCGTCACTTGTTTGAGTCTGAAATGGTGATTTTGATGTGGAAGAATAAACGATTCCAATTAATAAAATACTTAATGTTCTTTGTTTAGCTACGAAAAATGGATTGACATCTCCACTCAAAGGTAATTGGAGGTGAGATTAGAGGCAAGATTAGGTGTGATTTGTTGGAGCACACATTTTGATTCAAGACCATTATTTCCTTTGACATTATCATTTATCATTATTGATGTGGTTGAAATCATTAATACATTAAATTTGGTCAAGCACTATGTTTGAAGAGGGCGCATTTTATGACATATATTATTAACTATTGCTTCTTTTGGAAATGATGAGACACTTCAACAGGTTTTGAAATGGACGTGATGTATTATAGTTTGCAGTTTATCCACATTAAACTAAGAAGAAAAAATTGGACGCCATAGGATAGCTATTAGGTTGTATTCCATTTATTACTGAAAGTAAATGCTATATGTGTCATTTCTTGATGATGTTGTCATGATTTTGTTGGACATTAGTGCAATTATGAATGGCAGTATTCTGCGCAGTTGAAGCATTTACTTATCTCTTCTTATAATCATGCCTGGTGTGGTGTAAGTATTCTCCCACTACTACTGTTCAATGCTTTTTGCTTATTTGTTGGTAGTTTTTAATTTTGTGGATGATTTGATGGAAAAACTATCAAACAATTCTCTTGTTTTAAATCTAGAAAATGATATGATTTTGGAGTAAAAAGCTTGTTGCATGCCACTAGAGTCCATTTTCATCAAAAATATCTTTTAACTCATGCATTGCAGTCATGGAAATGCTTTAGAGAAGAATCTTGAAATCAGTAAAGATCATTGGTGTTTGATTTTTTCTATATTTATCCATTGTTGTTCAATATCATATTGCTATTCAATCTCAGTCTTGTTGCTTCTATGCACTAATATTTGTGTTTTCTTTGAGTGCAGAATTAGTAAACTATTGAATTAACAAACTATCACTTCTTAACATCTATTTTTTTAAGTGATCTACTTTTCGATGTTTTTTGAATATATTGATATATGATTTGAAAATTTGAACATGTTGATAACTGATTTGCAGATTTCTTGAAGATGATGGAGTAGCAAGGTGGAGAAAATCTAGAAAATAACAAGCAGATTTGAGTTGGAGTATTGAACTTGAACTTGAAAAAACATTCTTAAATGCTTATTGTAATAGTCTAGAGCATCTGTTTGTTGCTTTTATTTTCTCTTTTAGGCCAACTCACTTCAGTTTTGGGTTTAAAATTAACCATTGATTTGATCTCTTCAAGTTGGTTAAAATTGAACCTTGAAACTTATTAGACTTTGATTTTGGGTTAAAATTGAACAAACAACTTCACACTTGGTTTTTGGTTCTTCAAACAAAATCATCATTGCTTTGGGGGCTTAAAATGAACTTGTGCTTTCATTGTCTTGTGATTTTTTACAATTGGTGTTATTTGAATGCATATGCACTTCTCTCATGCCTCCCGGTGATCTTGAGAATCAAAAGCATTCTAGTGACATTAGTTGTTTAAAATCACCCACACATTTCAAATTTGGATCTAAAATTGAACAATCATGCTAGTGTGAGAAAGAGACATTGTGTGTGTTCCGTCCTTGTGCTTTACGTGAATTGGGTAGTTGAACTACAAGTGTACTCCCTCACTTTTGTTCACCTTTAGAGGGGCCTTCCTAAGAACAATTTGAAGGTGACTCCAACTGGTTTTTCACTCAGGCCGGTATATAAATGGATAAGACTAAACTATCAAGTCCTCATGGCATGTAGGCCTTAGCCATACAATGTCTTTTAGAATGGGGTACTACTATAAAAAGTATCAGATCCCCTAGTAGGATTGATTAAAGCCTTTAGTGGCTTGTTGGATGCTCGCAAGGTGTCATGGACTCGATTACCCTAACTAAGAACCAATTTGTGTAGAAGCCAAAATCCTTATTATTTGTTGGTGCAAGAATGGTCGTTCTGAAGCTGCCCCACATTTGTACTATTCAAAGTAGAAACAAAATAAATTCTTAAGTTCTCTAGATCTTTTGGATTTTGAGATTTGGTTGTCCCGAGAAGTGTGTGCCATGGAGGGGAGCCAGTGTTGCCAAATCTCTAGCTATTCACTTTGTCTCAATGTTTGGAGAAATCCAAGTGGGGACTCAACAAATATTGTAATTTCTATCCTAGGGTTGTTCAATTTGTGAGTAAGTCAAATACATTGCTTGGATCTCAAACTTTGAAACAAACATTCAATAAGTCATCAAAATTTCAATCCCTTTGGAAAGAGAAAATATCCTTGAAGAGTCCAAATGTTATTGCTTTTCCCTAGGGATTCTATCCTTAGAGGTTTCTAAATATTTGGGACCATATCTCAATTTGTTCTCTCCAAATTCAACCTAGGAAAACTATGGCTTTTACTCTTTGATTTTCACATAATGGACCTTGTGAAATGAAAAGGAGTTAAGACATAGACATTCAGTTTGGAAATTAAGAAGACAAGTGGATGTGGTAAAAGAAATTCATTAACCAAGATTAAATCAATTGAACCCCACACATGTTCTTGTTATCTTTTGTCTTATGGTCTTCCAAGCAAAACATTTGTCTTTTGGTTTGAATTACTCATAGGGTAAGGCATGTTCTTCACTATCTTGGTCTTGAAAACGAGGTCCTTGTTAGGTTCATTTAGGATCAAATCAAACACTTCATCCACCCCAAACATTTATCATCCCATCCCACAAACAACTTTAGAGCTTTGGAAACATCATTCTAGACTTGGGTAAATCATCAAACCAAATCAAAATCACCTTGTTTAGTTACGTGTGTGGGAATGCATCCTTTATCATACATTTAGTTAAATTAGCACCTCTTTGAACAAGTTTATCCTAAAGATCACATCTAACATCTTAGGGTTTGCAAGTTCATTATCCAATCAAAACATCAAAATCAAACCCTAAGTCTAGTATTGCCCAAAGTTCTTAAAATTTCAAACACCCATATCACTCACCCCTTTCATCCTTCATCTCATCAGTGGTTCTAAATTCCTTAGAGGTCAACAAGGTCAAAACACAAGAAAAACATGGAATATAAACTTGGTTCATACATCATGAGTGATCTAAGTCAACCAAACTATCAAAGCCTTACAATGCCAATTGATTATCAAAACTCACATTTATACAATCCATACATGGGATCATTATCTCCCACAAACCTCAATGGTACACCAAATGTGAGTATGCCCAATCTAAATTTTGGAACACCTTTTCCTATGATAGATTTAAATCAAAGTCAAAACTTACAAATCTATCAACAAAACAATCAGTACATGAGTATTCAACAAAACAAAATTATCCCATCCAATCCATACATGAAAAATGTGAATATACCAAGTGCAAACTTATCAAACATGAATGTATCAAATACACACTTAGTGAACTATGGGATAGATACATTTGCAAATAAAACCAATGTTGTTCAAAATCCAAGCAATATATTGACAACTCAATGTATTGATCCAAGTAAAGGAAACCTCAACAAAATCAAAGTTACCCAAATCAAAGCAATATGTTTCCCAACCACAACAATGTTCCATGTCAACCTATAATGAAAAATCTAAACATCATCCCAAATGAGAACATTGTCTAGAATTAATTTGTTCATGATCCCATACAAATACCACAAGTGTATATTCCAAATATGCTTGACCAACAACCAAATCAACTATATCAAGGGTGTCAAGATCAACTTTTGCAAAATAAAATTGCTTCACTTACCAAAATAGTTGAGTCATTGCGCCAAGACACATCTCCACCCCAACATATACACACTCTCCCTTAGGTTAAACCATGTCATCAAAACATTGAGTTGTCTCCACAACCACATCAAGAACAATATCTCCAATATCAAGAGGCTAGATATCAAGATCAACAACATCAACAACAAACCCAATCATCACATCTCAAAAATCAATCACCACATCTCCAAAATCAATCACCACAAGGTCAATTTAAAGTACAAATCTCACAAGGTAACAAACGTGAATACACTTCTTTGGGAGAGCCAAATGAATCTGCATTACAAAAGCTAGTTCATGCAAAACTCATCACTCTTCCAAAATTAAGTGCTTTCAACTTCATAAAATTCCCTTGGAATAAGGGTAGATCCTATTGTGAGTATCATAGAGACAATCGTCATAAAACATCAAATTTTATTTGACTCAAAAATCTCATCCAAGACCTTATTGATCAAGAAATAATAATTGTTGACATGACAATGATCAAGATTCAACCACTAGTGATAGCAGTGACAATCTCTCCACCACAATTGTTTAAATCAATGATCAATATCTATCCATCAATGAGCACCTTGAAGATGTTTCTACCTCATCCAACGATCAAATCAACATGCATCAAGAGTTACTTTTTAATCATGATCAAAACCCCCCAACAATATCCAACAATGATCCAATTCAAGAAATGTTAACATCATTTGATCCTATGGTTGAAAACATTGACAATCTCTCCACCACAATTGTTGAAAACAATGATCAAGATCTATCCATCAATGAGCACCTTTAATATGTTTCTACCCCATCCAATGATCAAATCAACATGCATCAAGAGTCACTTTTCAATTATGATCAAAATTCACCAATAATATCCAACAATGATCTAGTTCAAGGAGTGTTAGAATTATTCAATCCTATTGACATAATCCACGATCCATTGACCAATGATCATTTTGAAAATGTCTCTACATCACCTAGTGAGTTAGAGGACATGTCTCAAGAATGGGCCTTTCCAAGACATATTGACATCCTTTGACCTCATGGTTATAGATATTAAAGAAATCCTCAACTCAACAATTGATCCAAATTCACTTAAAGATCAAGAGGATATTGAGCCGCTTCTCATGCCTAATTACGATATCCAAGAACCCTTTGTAAGAAATCAATCCTTTGAAATGGACCCATGTCAAGAACTTGATCCAAAGCATGTCGAAAGCAATTGCAAAATCATTCAAAATCAAGAATTTGTATCTCCAAGATACTACAATGATCTAATTGACACTCTCCAATCTATACAAGATGTTGCAAATGATGATCACATCCATATAGCACATACTCCTGCATCTACCCATGAGATACTTTCTTTGGATGTGTTGTACCCAAAATAATTTTTTTGGCATTCTATATAAATTGAGCTAAATCTTGTTAAAATGCCATGTAAATTCTGTTTTAGGTCAAACCAATCATAGAATCTTGGTGGGTTTCTGTCAAAGAACACACGTGCAAAATTCTGAAAATTTGAAAATTAGGGTTTTTCGCCCCTATTTTCAGGGAAACCCCCAAAAATAGGACCTTCCCAGAAATGATTGAAAATGATTTTGATAGGATTAAAAGGCTTCACGATCACATTGGTCAAGTCAGAATCATCAAAAGACATGTTTTACTCTGGTGGGTCTATTTCTATTTTTCAGGAACAAAGTTAGAACCTCCACAGCCATTAATGGCAGATTGGCCAGTACCAGGTGCTGAAAGCTAACCTTCGCAAGCTTCAACGACGCAACTATGGCGGAAAAGGTCTAAAATGATGCTATTTGATGAAGGGGATTTTCAAAAATGAAAAATGCTGAAAATTGACTAAGTCTGGGATTTTCAAAAATGAAAAATGCTGAAAATTGACTAAGTCTGGAGAATGCACGCCTTGCTGCCAAGAGAAGGCTATGCAGTCAAATGCCTTAGCCATTTTCCCAAACATCCATACACGATGAACGTGAGACATGAAGAAATGGTGATCTTCGACGGAGGAGTTTTTCTGAAATTGAAAAAGGTCAAAATTTGACTAACTTTGGAAACGTTACAAAGGAGAAAACTTAAAATGCTGAAAAGAGCCTTTTTCAAGCAGGGGTGCCCATGATCTTTGAGGGTCAAATGCAGTCAGTAAGATCATCTAAAGCAGTCATTCTTGACATTTGATTGCTGGCTCAACAGTGAAACAAACATCTAGATCATCCAATGAATAGATTACAAGTAGCTGCTGACAAAGCAAAAAGAGGCAGTTGAGGAAATGTCAGGAAACCACAGTTAACGACGAAGTTCTAAGAAAAAAGAGCCTTTCCAAAAGAAAGGCGCCCTTCTTTCTTGACCTCCAGATGCTGATAAATGACAAAAGGCTTCCCAGGATAACCTTCTTAGCTCAAGTAGATCTCGGAAACGCAACTGCAAGCACCAACATCTGACGAAGCATTCAACGGATAATCCAGATCAAAGTAGGAAACTTTTCAGATGAAGATGATCAGGCCAAAAGAAAAAAGCACCCTTTTCAAGGAGGGGCGCCCTTGAATAAAGGAACCCTAAATTGAGATCCAGGTTTTCTGAAGTCAGTCATTTTTGGCAGAACAGAGCTGGGTACCTGATGAGACATCAAGCAAAATCATCTGACTCTCCGATCAACGAGAAATTCAGATAAAAGCATGAGAGGTCATTTCAAAAGGCTGAAGAACAAAGATCGAAAATTCACTAAGGAATAAGCAAAAGAGCCTTTCCTTGGAAAAGGCACCCTTTCTTTTGAAGCCCTAAACTCAACTTTTTACCATCATGCCTCCCAGGCACTCCTCTTCAGGTCAAATCCAGCTCAGCAGTGAATGTGTCAGCATCATCTCAGGATCAACAGATCAAGCCAGATTCAGGATCAAACTGAGGTTGTTCAAGAGAGAAAATAATAAACAAAACTTGCAAAAATCAAAAGGGATGCCTTGAAGAAGTCAAAGGTCAAGTTGTTGACTAAAGTCAAGATATTTTGAGCAAAACTTGGCTAAAACACTCCACGATCAGTGGAAATCACCTTTTTGAACTTTAGATCAAGCCAAAATCACTTTTGATTGTGAGTTAGGTCCCCAAACTTGTGGATCTAAGGCTTGAGTCTATGTAATCAAGGTATAGACATCCCACTTCATTATTTCATTGCAGGTTGATGATCAAGAACAACCATAAGCTCTCAAGGACGCCATTTACAGATCTGGCCAAGGTTTTCATCTGTTCTTCGATATTTCTTGCAGATTTGAAGCAGAAGAAGATTGATGATCTGAGGTTGGATTCAGAGACGGATTTTCTCAGAGAGTCAGATAAAAAATTCCAATCCATCTTCTGTCTACTTCCTCTCTTCTTGTCTTAGGTTTTTTTGCACATTTCAAAAAGGTGGCAGGCTACATCAGATCAGATCAACTGGGTAGATCCAACATAATTTTCCAGAGGAACCCATCTCGTCAAATTTCTGAAAATCAGCATACTTGCTGCCCCTATTTTTGGGGGTTTTTCCGAAAAAGTTTCAGAATCAAAATTCTGAGGAACTGGGCTTGTTCAGCATTGAAGCACGAACAAAACCCATGTGCCAGATTTTTTCCAGAAAAATACTTCTCGGCAGGGCGCTATTTTCAAGGGTTTTTCAGAAGTTGTCTGAACACGTCCGTGTTTACAGTCAACAGGTGAGTTCTTCTTCACAGAATGACAATTTGGTGTCCTTGGGCTCCAATTGAACAACTAGACCTTGCACCAGCAACTCTCCAACCAGATCTTACACACATTGTTGGAGAGCAAACGGACATCATCAGCAGTTTGCGGATCTTTATCTTTGAAAAGAATACATCTCCTGCTCAGTGGAGAGCCACATCAATTACTTTGGACGAAGAAGAAAGAAAGGTTGATCTTGCAGCAAAAAGACCAATATTACCACCTCCCGCGTGGCAGTAAGCACCTTGGCTTGCCAGTCGCGAAGAGGTCATTCCAAGCACGAAGCTGCCAAAGTTACTAAGAGCAATAGCTTGCACAAGAAGAGATGTTGTGTCATCAAAGCATTGACTATTTGAAAATGGAAGAAGTCAACACATGGATCAAGGAGTTGTTGACCAGAAATGGTGAAGTGTGAAAAGACACCTAGGAAGGACGTCCTATCTTCCAATTGGCATTTATGATACTCAAAGTTGACTTGATGCTTCATTCCAAGTCAACTCAAGAAGGCATTAAATGTAGTTGGAGTTAACTTGATGTCTCTTTCCAAGTTTAACTCCATATCCTTTAAATCATGCATTGTCAGATCCCACTGATTAAGGATGTCTAATTGGCTTCCATGATTTGTGGATCTTAGATCTCCACTAAATGTGGATGTCTATTTTGGAGGGATACTTTCATTAAAGTTTACCTTTAGTTTACTTTCAGTCAACTGAAGTAGTTTCTAGTTGACTCTTTGTTGACTTTCAGTTAACTGAAGTAGTTTTCCAGTTAACTGCTTGTTCCCCCTTTTTAGGAATAAATCTTGCTAATTGATTGGAAAGAACTCATTGTTAACTCAAGGAGATTTTGGGGTTGCCCACTCCTTTGAGTTCTATAAATAAGAGCCTTGGGCTCATTATTTGTTTAACTTTTACTTGCTATGCAAAATTGCTGCGCCATTGTTTCCAATAGCTTTGAAAGTAGATACTTGTTCACTCTTGGATGAGAGTTTGTTGGTCTATTGTAATTGTGCATGATTTCGTGCCTTTGCTTTCCCAACCTTTGTAATTCGTTGATAAAGCTTTGAAGGAGAATATCAGAAGGCGCTTGCATTTTGGTCAATCTTTTTGAGTTGTGTCCTCGTCTTGTGTTCAATAGCTCGTTGTTTCATTTCCCTCCTCGGATAGGAGTCCCTCCTCCTTGGACATTTGTTATTGACAAGTTATCGTTTGTTGTTGTTTAATGTGTTGACTTACAAGCTATACTTCGGATAGGAGTCCCTCCTCCTTAGCAAGCTCATTGGCCAAGGCATCGTAAAATTGTTGTTTCTCGTGAACTATTTCCTAGCCCATACCTCGGATAGGAGTCCCTCCTCCTTGGTAGGTCTCAGATCTAGTTTACTGTATTAGAGTGTTTGCTTGTACCAACCTTATCTTGGTGTATACCCGAGAGTTCAGAGCCTCGGTCATATTCTCGGGAGACGGCGAATTCAGGTGATCCAACCAACCCATTCCCGCTCCTTTACCCTCATGCTCTGTTTACCTTGGAGGTATTGGATAGATAAAAGCTAGATTAGTCGTAGTTGAGATCTGCGAAACTAGAGAAAAAGCTTAGCTACGGCGCATTGTGTTTGTGCACCCTTGTGTCCTGCCGCTGAAGCATAAAAAGATAGGAACTTTAGTTTACATTTCCCTTCCCTATGCATTGCTCCCAGCAGAGAGGGACTTCTCCTCTTTAAATAACGAAGAAGTGTTGCAAAACATTTGAAATAGCTAAACGTTTACAATCAGCACTCTAGAGGTGCTAATTTAAACGCCAACAGGATGAACACGTAGATGATCTTCATTCAGAACATGATTCCTTTACTCTTGACATTATTACACAAAAAGAGCAGGTTTTTGATTCCTACAGTCAAACTGAGTTTTCAACATCGGGATCAGATATATCCCAAATTCAAATTGAGGACATCATATATGAAGATATCCAACATTATCCACTCAAGGAAACAGGTCAAACCAAACAGGATATTCCAAAGTCAGCAGAGTAGCAAATTGAAATAACATCATTTGCAGTAGTCATTTATCAGAGAATACTTTCTAAATAGGAACTCTCGAAATAGGCAGAATCAAAGCATGAAGGTACTACTTCCACAATATTGGGGGCAACTTCGTCTCAAGAAAATGTCAACATAGGGAGAACAAAGAATCCTTATGATGAAACCAATGCCAATACTACAACTAGCCATGTCACGAATCCTCATCCACCCCTCACCCCATCCACGAATTGGGACCAACATCAAAAGAAAGATTTGAATCAAAGCACAAAGAACATTATCAAAGAAAAAGAAGCTAAGAAGCATAATGGACAAATCAAATACACATGGATACCAAAAAATACAAAGAAAGATTATCCCTATCAAACTCCATCAGTCAAAGAAACTATGGGGAAAAATAAAAAAGGGAAATGTATCGATCAAAGATGTCCATAAAAGAAAAAGCAGGCTTCTCAAGCAATGTACAAAGTATATCAAGCAGTTGGTCCTAATTCCGCATACACTTTTGTATCCACCCATTATTGCTCATCTTCCCAAGTTTTGAGAGTCAAAGGTTCCAAACTACCAACCAATCCATCTACTATTCCTAAACACAATTCACCATCCACACCTCCACGCATAATATCCAATTCTCACATTGACCATGTATTAGCAGCAACCCTTCATCATAAGGATTTAGAAGGCACTCTATTGTGATGCACACATAAAGACAAAGTTAACTCTGGTATCACAAAGTAGATTAGGAATCTTGAAAGTTGCATTCAAGTACACGTATCTTAGTGAAACAACTTCTTCAAGAAGGATATCGATGGCACATTATGACAAAAGCATCTACATCGACACCACCAAGTGGTTTAGCGTGAGCTTAAAATCTTTCAAAAAAGATAAAAATAAAAAAATAATGTAAATAGTAAAGATAAAAAATGTCCTCTAGTGAAAACCACTATGGTGGTGCTTTGGACAAGTACCATGATGAAAACCTAGAAAACAAGCGTCATGTGTAGAATCAAGTATATGTGTGCGCTAGTTTAGGTGGAAGCATCTCATCTCATCCATAATAAATCCAACATTTCATCCATCTTATCCATAATCGAACCATTCATCCATGAACCATTTATCCAATCCATTTTCATATATCTGCATCCATCTTCAACACCTTATCTTATCGCAAGATAATCCATATCCATCCATCCATGGCATTCTATACATTGCTAGACACTAGGGGAAAATATTTACATCTTGCTTCAAGAATAAATCTTGATCTATATATTCCAACTTATGTGGTGATTTGAACATTGACAAACATGAAATCAAATTGGTCAAAACACTTGTAAGAAAAAATTCAAAATCACTAGCCCATGGCATATTTTGACAAGAATATGTTCCTTATCAAGCATTATCTTTCGTCGAACATCGATCCAAACAATCAATATCAGTTGCATCTAATGTGTGCTTCAGTGTCACATCAAATCATCCAAATAAATTTTGTTCCAAATCGAGCTTCAAAATCTTGATCAATCAAATCCGATCAATCCATCATCATCTCAGGATATCCTTCCCAATCCTTGTGTCGCTTAACACTATCCTTGCATTGTTGTGTATCCTCAACAATGTTATCATGATTAATCCATCAATATGATCAATCAACCTTATCTTGGTTTTCAACAAGATCCCAAAATAGAGCATTGATATCGTCACACATGTCCATATCAAAATCATGTGAAAATCCAAAAACATCCAAAACATATAAAAAAATCCAAAAATAGATCAAAAAGTCAAAAAAAGTAAAAAACATGGTTATTTGAACTATGTCGTCTTTGAGCTTAAACATAGGCAAGGCCATCATTGATGCGCCCCCGAGACACAAAAACAAAAAAAACATTTAAATTACCCGAAAACCCAAAAACAACCTCATAACATTTCAAAAACATCCAAATATTTGAAAAAATCCATCTGTCTCATTTCGCTTCACCCAAAATGATCAATCATCCATAATAAAAAAATCGTCACACTCACCCTTTGGTAACACAAACAAAAACAACCACAACAATCAGCAAAAGCAAACTTCAAATGTAAAATCAAAATCGAAACAACAAACTTTTAAATGCAAGATCAAACTCTTGATCATTCACAAACATGTCAATCGACCTTATATCAATGGCCTTTTCAAACAACCTATCAACTTGCCACCATCCACTAACATGTCCTAGGATGCATCCTTCCTACAATGGGAATTATCTTTGGTAATCACTTTGGATACTTATCCTAAGAAAAACACATCCCTTTGGCTAAAGGTATGAAGAACATTGGCTTGTTTGTGTACTTGATCCATTCTTTTTTATTTATCTTATTGTGCTCATTCCAATGACCTCTCGATGATGTCTAATCGAAATTTAGAGAGAAATGAATGGGGCATTGATCATTATCTTTTGTTTGTTGTGCTTGTTGGAAATTCTTGTAATATAACTAGGTGATACTTGCTTTGGTAGGTGTGTATGGAGAGAGTTTTGGATAACTTGTTGGCTATTTCATTGATAGGTTATGCCTTTCCATGTTTTGGTCTAAGATGTTTGAAACTTTTGAAATACATCCTAGTGAGGTTTTTGTATGTTACATGTGAACAAGAATACTCCTATTTGTTTATCGAGTCAAAGTCCATCTCACTAGGTACAACACCATCCAGGTTTTCTATACCTTGATGCATCGTATCTGTGTGTTATCAAAAATAAGGAAATTTATGCTCTTTATATACCCAATCCCTAGATATGCAATACATCATCATCATCATTCATCATCATATCTAATAAATTCTCGATGACTCATAGACTTGTTGGACTTATGTATCTTCTCAAAATCAAGGGTTGATCCCTCTCATTCTTCTATCCTCTTTCACGCTAACATTCTATCATAACATGCATCCATCCTGCATTCATAAAATGTCAACATACCCATCCTGCATACTCGTACATATCATCATAATAGATAACATCATTCATCTCACATGCATTGCATCGTCATTTAAGACATTTAGGATAATATGGATTTGTTATTCTCAACATCATTCATCTCATTTGCACTGTCATTATCATATAGATCTGTTAGTCTAACCATCCATACATCCATATTGAACCTCTTTGTCGCAAGATAGACCCTAAAATCAAACTTTTTTCTTGATCTCTCAAGGGGATAATGTACCAGCGTACTTCTTTCCCCTGGGGCAACAATAGGGCATTCAAAAAAATTAGAATTTTTTTGAATTTTGATCTTGGCGATGTTATTCTTTGAACCAACGTAACTGGTACGTTGCTTCAAAGAGGGGAAAAATATAGACACTCAAATAATCATAAACAACATTATGCATATAAATCTGACTAATTAACATCAAATTCCTCTATTAATCAAATAAAGTAATTTATTAGATTAATTCACTAATGTTCATCTTGATTGATTAAATAAATCAATTTATTTAATCAAAATCCTAAAGTCCTCTCATGTGATTTAATAAACCAAGTTATTTAAATCAAATTTCAAATCCCCTAATTCCTTCAAGTTAATTAATTATGGATTAATTAACTCCTAATCATCATTACCCATCCTCTAGATTTTGACTCAACCTTGGTCAAACTCAACCCCTAACTAACCCACCCACTTGCACATGGAAATCAATTCTTTTAATTATCTAATTATCTCATTTTCTCTCACAAAAGCATATTCTAAGGGGATATTCCTTCATTAACTCCATTTATTTGACTTTCTTGCCCAAACAATTTCCCTCCAAAACATCTCAACCATATTCATTTAATGCCTCTTACACATGCATTAAGCTTTCTTACACCCCTATTACATCTCAACCACATGCTTTAACTATGCACATTCTCCAAAATGTGCTCTAACTTCACCCATTAGATTTGTGACAAGTGTCACAATCTTATTGAATCTACTTTAGTCCCACATTCCTCCCATTTCTCCATTCTTCAACCCTTCAATCTATAAATAGAAGCCACTTCTATCTACAATCATCCACAATCTTATGCATTTTCACTATAGGCACTTACATCTTCATCACATCTTAGCTTATTTTTATGATCATTTTTCATCAAAGTCATATTCTCATCAAGATCAAGAGCTCATCACGAGGGATTGGGAAAGGGCTCTCTTTCCATATCAAAGGAGCACCAATCCCCCCATAGGATTGAGGTTTGGTCCATTTTAGATAGGTTTGCATGCTTATATGCTTTCTTTGTGTGCTTTAATTATCATGTTTTATTATCTTAATGTGATTAGGAATTTCATAGGGAGCTTGATTAGTCTTTGCTAACTTGACTAACTTTCTTGTGTGTTGATCATGTTGGCAAGAGGTCTAAATCTGGCTCACAATTCTTAATCCCTTCAAGAGCATATGGATTTTTTCCCAATCTCATATCTATATAAAAATATTTTTTGAAGTGCCTATTTATTTTTATAAGCATAATGACACCCTTATAAATATGGCCAATGACAAAAACCTTGAGATTGAAGGTTTCTATTGTGTGGTCCAATACAAGGAATATATTCAAAATCATTCCATAGGAAATATTATCAATCAAGTAAATATAAATTTTAATCCTAAATAAAGAGATGTAGAACTCATTACCATTTGATATCCTATAACACTACTTAATGCACCTTATAGAATCCTCGCTAGACCCTTCACTCTATATGTTTGTACTTTCCTTTCTACTTTTGTAAGACCAAAAAGGCTAACTTTGTCAACATTCATTGTATTGTTGATAATATTATCATAGTTTGGGAAGGTATGTGATAGGCGAATACCTCACGACAAAGATTTGTATTTATCAAATTAGATATTGAAAAATCATATGATCATATTGAATGAAATTTTAATCATGCCAAAAGATTTCGGGTTTATAAGTTCTTAAGATCTCTATATCCAATATTTTTTAGGATTTTGTGTTTTACCATCAATGGCTATATACCTAAAGATTTTTTATTTTTATTTAATCCAAAAAGGTTTCAAAATAGATTCCTCTCTATGTGTTCTTGTTTTGGAATATTTTTGTTGTTTTTCACTATGTAAAGTTGAGCATGTAATACTATCAAATGGATTTATAGCCCAAAAAGAGAAACCCAACTAGCTAATGACCACTTTGAAAATGAATATTTTTTGATGAATTTTGAATGTAAGGGGCAATCTAGTAATTCTCTATCCTTCACAGAAACCTTCCATGAATCATATGGGTTCAAAATCTAATGGATTTTAGAATAATTATTTTGGAAAAGTATGAAGCCTTTTCATCATTGGTTCGATAAATTAAATTAAAAATATATTTTTGAAGGCATCCCATTCACCTTTAATGGGTTCTCACTCATCCTTTAGCATGAGGTGTTTCAATGTTACCAAAGGTGAAGAAAAACCACTTATTAAATTATTTAACCATTATCTCTTATTGCTATGTTTTAGATCTATATTAATGTGTTGTCACTATTGAAGTATATGTTACTTTTCATGTTAAAAACCTTATAAAGTAGCTTGTGACCATCCTTTGATAATGCTATGGGGCTTTCTATGGGTCAAATTCAAACAAGCCAAGGATTTTATAGGCTTTTATTGGAAATTTATTTTCCTAACAATAAGGGGGGCCTCATAATAAAAGACACAAATAATTAGAGAGAAATTTTTTCTTAATGAGTGTTATATTGAATTGAAGGTTCTAAGAAATGGGATTTTTCTATGAAATTTTATTTTTGCAAGGCTCCCTTCTGCAAGAAATTTCAAAAAGGGGGATGGTATCACAAATTTCTCATTACCTATATGTTGGTTAAAATTGGAGGTACTTTCTTGTACCAAAATATTTTGAAAGGATTTCAAATGATAAATTTATTTCTCATATACATTGGATATGGTTTTCTATCTAGTCTTTATTTTAATGATGATAGTATTTGGTTGTCTTCCATTATTGATAATGGAAATTTTCCTCTTACAAACATAGATACAAATAAAGATCCTAAAATTTTGAAGAAAGAAATAAAAATACTAGAGATCTTATTTCTTCTAAAAATTTGACTCGACCTTATTTGTGGAGGGAATTTAATATTTTAACTTTGATTTTTCATCCATTCTAAAAATACAAGAAATCATGCTTGATTTTATGCTACATAAATTAGGGTTTTAACCACATCTTACTTAGTAGAGAGATTTATTTTGGAATTGTAACATAAATTTCATGAGGTAATCTCTTTACCTTTTATTTTAAATCTTTTCATTAGCCTTTGAAAGATTAAGCACTAGCATGGTCTATATTTTTGGTCTAAGCTTTGTCTTCTCTTTTCAATCTTTTTTTAAGACTAAGATTCAATCCAAGATAGCTTACTTCTTATGGAATTTATTTGATTAGGGCGGGTCTTCATATTGGGGAACTATTGCATCATTTTTGTTTTTATTATCCCAAATTTATAGCATGTGCATAAATTTGCACTTTCAATCATATTCTCTAGACAGTGTGTTATCAAGCCTACAACTCCTAGAAATAGATTCACAATATTTTTATCCCTTCAATCGAAACCTATGACACAATATATTTCTCTTTTGGGGATTTTACTAAATTATCAAAATATATTGCTTTAATTTAGAGTTTATTTAGAGATGTCATTTTTTTCATGGTTAGAAATAAAAAAATCAACAATTTTTAGAAATGAACTCTTGTCATGGGATTTCTTTTATCTTAATCAAAATTAAATGTTTTTAAGTTTATGACTATTTTTCAAATATAGGAACATAAAAAGAAGGTGATATTGGATTTTCAAAATCTCAAAGATATGGTTAATCACTAGGTAATCACACTCAATGGGTTTTATGATGCATGAGTGTGCTCCCATTGTCTCTTTGTTGGTAGAGGTTGATGATGATGCAAGTATTTACATAGTCATCTGTGATTTGAAATATTTTTCCTTCTTCATATCCAACAAGGAAGGTGGATTTTAACAATCCTTTGGGGGTCAATATACACTAGTAATTTGCCATCTTGATGGTACTTTCTCGTTCTTGAAGCAATAGGTTTTGATAATCTTATGCAATATTTTTTGGTGCTCTCTTTTATCTTTCTTTCATTTTGTGGGCAGTGAGCTCACTAGGTTATTCCAAGGTTGATGCATAATTAGATTTTAATATCTTAGTTAATAATTTGAATAACGCCAAAGATTTAGATGATGTTGCAGATTTAAAAAAGGAAAAAGGAATTAGAAGAATATAATGAAAAGGTTCAGATTCAAGTATCTTTTATATTTATAATGAAAAAAAAATCATTATATCCTATTTTAATAAAGGTAAAATTGTATGATGAATAGACTTTTAGTGTTTTCTACTTTGAGTTTTTATTTTGGTTCATGTATGGTCAAAATAGCTGTTGAATATTGTAAGTGGTGCAATAATTTATAACTTTTTGTGACAAATAAATAATTTTTTTGAAGAACCAAAAATGATTATAATAGGTGTGTGCTTGATGGAACAACATGACACCAAAGAAGGGTGACAATATAGCAAAGAATAATTGATCAACAAAGGTGGGACCAATATAGAACTAATGGAGAGGAGGACCAAGATCCAACTATAGGAGAAGATCTCAAAGAAATAAGTGAAACAACTCCACACATCATTTGATTGAGGAGGAATATTATGAGGACTTTGTCTTTCATACAACTGGAGGGAGAGATGAATTTTGTGAATATTTTTCTATTGAAATGGTATTATGTAAGAAACTTCCCTAACATAAAATCTTTGAAATGACTTGTCAAGAAATAACACTATACTATTTAATATTTCCGCTCAAGTTGAATTTTTGTACTTGTCTCTTACTTATTAGAAGGTACCATTCTCATTTTTCTTAGAAAGTGATGCAATATTTTGTTGGTGCTTTGCTATATCATAGGATGGAAATACACAATATGTGCACATAAATTATATTGATTGAGATTACAATGAGCACCCCTTGGTTATATAGGCCAATGTGGGACATAGGACAACATAATATTATGATATTCGTCTTAATATTATGACTTGATACATAAATTGATAATTACTTATGAATTACCTAAGTAAATGTACGCAAATTTGTGTGAATAGGATCTAGATGGTGAACTAATTAGGTAAAATACCTTGTTCACATCAACACTTTCTAGATAGATAGATAAAGAGAGAAAGAAAGTCACAAGAAATTTGATAGGATAAAAATTAATATCTAGCAATAATGAAGTAATAATCCATTAATAAATGTAAAAAAAATTAATAATGAAATATAGAAAAATGTGTGACCCTTTAGGGGAGATCTCAATTTGTGGGGGTTCAACACCTTTTCCCGTTTCATTAAATAGAGGGAATTTTATGGATTTTGATAAGGTATATAATTGACTTACAGCCTGAAAGGTGAATCAACCTACTCTTGACCAAATCTGAAATAAAACTAAGGGTGAAATGTAATGATTCAACTAGCCTAATGATGCTAATGACTATTCTAATGCAAAAACAATAGATCTGAGATATCACAGAAAAATTCAGACTTCAAAAATGGATTGAGTAGGACACTGTGCACCTGTGGTATAAATATGAGCTTGATTTTGTGGTATGTTTCCTCTGGGGGCACCACTATCCTTGTAGAGATATTCTAGATCTATTTTTTCAGTCCTTTGGTGCCAAATCAAAGCTTCTATTTTATGCTTGTCACACCGTCAGATCACTATCGGATAATGATATAACTATTTTTTTATGATTTGTCAAGATGTAGGATTTGATTGTAACAATGAATAATTGATCTTCAAAATTCCTCCAATCCTCCTTGAACCTAGAACCTGCACATTCAAAGAGAAGAAAATTTATGCCATTTAGGGGCTTTCCTTAGTCAAACCCTATGTTAGTGTATCCACTTTCACAATGGAAATTCCAATGATAGAAAACCTAACCTTTTGAGGGATAGGGCTAAATGATGGACCAATAATGGACTAAAACTAACCATCCTTCAATAGTTTCCTTGAAGGACTAAAGTCATACACATCTCCTGAGGGCTTGAATGTTGCTTGCTTGATTTTCTTGATTACCTACAAGGGATAGATCTCACAAACAATATGAAAAAATAAACATGAATGAACTCATACGCACTTTGATATGATGCTTGTATCTTGAATTTCTAAAATAAATCACTAAAATGTTGCTCTTGACTTGCTTGATAGTGCTCTTGGCAATAATTTCTCCAATAATTGCTTGTTAGATTTCAAATGATGCAATAACTAGGTATTTATACACAATTATTCTAATTTTTTGAAATTAAATCCCGATAGCTGACTCTAGATATTTGAATTTCAAATAATAAAATGTCGGCACCAACATATTTGATTTTGGAGCCAAAATAGGGGGAAATAGGCACCCTAGGCACCAGTGTCCTAGACCTATTTTTTGGGAATTAAGGAGTCGAGTGTAAAGTATTAAATGAATGCATTTGTTTTGTGCTTGCAATTTGTTGGAAAATGATAAAATAGGCAATGGAATGCACAATTTAGGAAAATGGGTGTTCAAATAGGTTCAATTACTTAAGGGGGAGCAAAACATAGTGTGAAATTATCATGGGTGACAATTTATGATGCTATATTTAGCCCCCAATTTAGTGAGAGTATGAAATTATGCTCAGACTCACACTAAAGTAGAAAATGTGTCAAGAGGGGTCCAATTGTCCAAATTTTTAAACAGATGGTATGGAAAATGATCAAGGGGGAGTGCAATAAGACAACATACACAAACGTACATGATGAAAACATGAAGCATGCATGATGAAAACACATGACATGATATAACATAAAGATGATGATGAAATGAAAAAACATGATGCAAACACAATACAAACACAAAGGAGACACACAATAAAACACAAGGTTAGTACTAAAAGGATTTGAGTAGGTAAGGTAAAGAGACCTCGGTCTTAAATATGTTTCAAATACCAAACATCATTCATCAAATAAGTGTTAGTCAAAGTGATGTAGGAGCATCCTTGGTTCTTTGCAATCTTGCTTCAACCAAAAATATTTTCATTTCAATTTTGTTCTTATTTGGTTCTTGTTCAGTTCAAGTTGGAAGATTCAACATTTCATCACCATGGACATGTTCATTTTCCCTTATTTCATGATTTCAAAATGAGTGGATCTTTTTCCAACAAGTTATCGCTTCCGAATTAAGTGACAGTTTCTAGAACAAAGAACCAGAGCAGTTTCAAGCCTAACGGCTAGTTTTGTCTCTTGTGAATCCTTCCCGTAACTTGCAGATCCTTGCGATGTGTTCTGAATTGTTCCATGGAGTGTCCCCAACCTTAATTTTGGTCCACACTTCATCCTATGCACCTGCCGAGGAGAAATTAAAACTTAAGGTTGACCTATTTCGTGCACACATTACATTTCCTTCATCGGAGATTGTAATGATCTTTGGCCAACACAGAGGATTCTAGATCTTGAATGTGATATAAATCATTGTAACAGATCATTAGGATAGTAAGTGGATGGATATTGGATTTGATATGTAAGATTTCAGCTAATATTAAGGAGCATATAGGAATACTCTATTTCGAGCATGTTATATCATGCCTGTGAACCCAATCTATGAACTGAGATGTTGCTGGTTGATTGTAACTAAAATTTATGGTAATATAAATGTTTGAATCTGCATTTGCCTCCATATTCTATGTGGTTTATGTTGTGTAACTCTTGTTGCATGGTCCATACTATTCTCTTTGAGGACCCTCCTACCGTGACTGCACCAAATTGGTATCAGAACGAGATTCGTTCTGTGAGAGATCATTAGAGTTTGCAGAGTCCTATTGAAGATTTTTTGTGGGGTGGCAGACTGAGGATCTGACCTACAGCTGTAGAGGACTTGTGTAAAGATGACATGAAAAAAAAATGGTAGATGAAATGGAGCGCGTAGAAATGCAAACCCAACTATAATGGAGATGTTGAGGGGAATTGTTGTTAGATTAGAAGCAGCCGAAATAGCCTAGAGGAGAGGTTGACTAGTTGATGATGTGAGTGATGAAGAGGTAGAAGAACAAGAAGAAAGGGAAAGAGAAAATCAACTTGGCCTGGATCAGGAAGAAGAGAGGTTCATAAGAGTGCTAACCAGAGTAAATACTAAACCACATTTCAATCCACCAAATTATAGTGGTAAGTTGGATTCAGATGAATTGCTTGATTGGATAATGAAGATGGAGAAGAATTTTTATTTTGAAGGTACCGCCAAAGACAAGAAGGTGAAATTTTCTTGTAAAAATTTGAAAGGGCATGCATCCCTTTGGTGGGAACATTTGCAAACAGATGGGAAAAGAAGAGGAAAGGAGAAGATAAAATCATGGGATCAAATGGTGAATAAGTTAAAGATGAAGTTTATGCATATAGACTATCAAATCAATTTGTTCTGAAAGTTGCAAAATTTGAAGCAGAAGGAGTCAAGTGTGATAGAGTATACTAAGGAGTTCTACAAGTTGAATATCAGATCCATACATTCAGAGGATGAGACCAAGCAAGTAGCCAAATATGTGAATGGTTTGAAGCCATCTATACAAGATGAGATTAGTTTGATCAAGTTGTTGAGTGTGGAGGAGGCATATCAATGTGTCCTAAAAGCATAAGAGAAGCTGAATAGAAGACATGAGCAGAGACAGAGAGGAAGAGGCAGAAGATTTTGAATAGAGAGGAAGAACTTTTACCAAAGGAGGAAGAGGATCTTTTGCAGATCAGAATAAAGATAAGGAAGTCAATAAGAATGATAATTTGTACCGTAGAGATGACGAAAACTCTTACCGGAGAGGAGGATATGGTGGTTACTAGAATGATGGTTATAGAAAAGATGATAGACGACAGGAGAAAAGAATATTCAGGGGAACTTGTTCTATGTGTGGTGGAGAAGGACATAGAGCATTTGAATGTAATCAGGGAGAGACAAGCAAAAAGATAGAGAACAGTATAAGAACAACCTTTGCTGAGGAGGATCATTTTAGATCATCTAATAAACTAGAAGAGGGAGAAGTGTTGGTGGAAAAAAGAGTATTGTGTCAAAGTGAGATGGAGCAAGAACCGTTGCAGGGAAAGAATTTGTTCCAGACCAGATGCAAGGTAGTTGGTAAATGTTGCAGAGTGATTGTTGATAGTGGAAGCTTCGAGAACTTGGTTTATGAAAAATGGTGACCAAATTGAAGCTGGAAAGATTGAAACACCCGAAGCCCTATTAGATAGCATGGATTCAAGATGAGCATAAGATACTGGTAAGTGAACAATGTTTGGTGAAATTGAAGATAGAAAATTATCATGATGAATTTTTGTGTGATATCATGCCTATGGATGTATGCCATGTTTTGTTGGGAAGGCCTTGGCAGTATGATAGAAAAAATATTCATGATGGAAAGAAGAACACACATACCATTGTTGCTAATGGGATGAAGCAGACTTTGTTGCCATTGGAGGATGTTCCTAAAGTTGAGGTTTGTACGAATTCTAGAATTTTTTTGGTTGATGGAAGGAGATTTCTGCATGGACTGAGACATGAGAACATGTGCTATACCTTGGTTCTTAAGAAGGATGAAGACTTGAAGCATGTAGAAGAACAACCGAAGGAGATAAAGGAGTTGTTGGAAAAATATGAAAATATGATTTCAGATAATGTACCTAATGGATTGCCACCTGTGAAGAGTATTAGTCATTGCATGGATTTGATTCCTAGAGCTAGTTTTCCTAATAAAGCAGCACACCAAATGACACTGACAGAGAATGAAGAGTTGAATAGAGAAGTGCAAGAGTTGTTGAGGAAGGGTATGATCAGAGAAAGCTTAAGTCCTTGTGCAGTGCCTATTGTGCTAGCACCTAAGAAGGATGGAGAATGGAGGAGGTGTACAAACTCTAGAGCCATAAACAAAATCACAGTGAAGTATAGATTTCCTTTGCCCAGGATGGATGACATTATAGATTGTTTAAGTGGAGCTAAATAATTTACAAAGATAGATTTGAAGAGTGGATATCATCAGATCAAAATCAGAGAAGGGGATGAGTGGAAGACAACATTCAAGACAAATGAAGGATTATATGAGTGGTTGGTGATGCCTTTTGGACTAACAAATGCACCGAGTACTTTCATGAGGCTGATGAATGAGGTATTGAGGAAATTATTGGGTAAGTTTGTGATTGTCTATTTGGATGACATCTTGATTTTTAGTAAGACTAGAGAAGAACATTTTTTGCATATAAGACAAGTTTTGCAAAGGTTGAGAGAAGAGAAGTTGTTGATAAACATTAAGAAGTGTAGTTTCATGAAGGAAGAATTGGTATATCTGGGATTTGTGATATATGCGGATGGATTGGGGATGGATCCTCAGAAGGTAAGAGAAATTGTTGAATGGCCTACACCGGAAAGCATTAGAGAGGTAAGATCATTTCATGGATTGGCTAGTTTCTATCGGAAGTTCATTAGGAATTTTAGTTCTATTTGTAGTCCTATGACAAAAACAATGAGAGGGGATAAGAAAGATTTTAGGTGGACATCTGGAGCAGACTGGAGTTTTGAGTTGTTGAAATAGAAGGTGACTAAGCAGCATATGTTGGATTTACCGGACTTTAATAAGGTATTTCAGGTAGACTATGATGCAAGTGGAAATGCAATTGGAGTAGTATTAAGTCAAGAAGGAAGACCAACTTAGCTTATTTCAGTGAGAAATTGAATGATGCTAGGAGAAGGTATTCAATGTATGACCAAGAGTTTTATGCCATAGTTCAAGCCTTGAAGAAGTGGAGACATTACTTGCTGCCTAAGGAGTTTGTGTTGTATACAAATCATCAGGCATTGCAATATTTGAACAGTCAAGGTAAGTTGAATCAAAGACACATGAGATGGGTGGAATTATTGCAGAGTTATACTTTTTTTTTGAAACATAGGAGTGGAAAGTCAAATAGAGTTGTTGATGCTTTGAGTAGGAGAAGGAATTTACTGGAAAAGATGAGAGTGGAGGTATTAGGCTTTGATGAATTGAAGAACTTGTATGAGGAAGACTCGTATTTTGCAGAACCTTGGAGAGCTTGTAAAGAACCAGTCTTGGAGGATAGGATTCAATGGTTGAATTATTTCATTCAGGATTTTTATGAGGGAATCAGTTGTGTATACCCCAGAGTTCAATGAGGGATAGCTTGGTGAAAGAAAAACATAATGGAGGATTGGAAGGACACTTTGGAATTGATAAGACAGTAGCATTGGTAAGTGAGAATTACTTTTGGCCACAGATTCATAAGGATGTTAGGAGATTTGTGTAGAGTTGCAGAGTTTTTCAAGCTTCAAAAGGGAGTAGTCAGAATGTTGGATTGTATAATCCTTTGACAGTTCTAGAGAAACCTTGGGAGGATATCAACATGAATTTCATACTTGGATTGCATAAGACACCAAGAGGTAATGATTCTATATTTTTGGTGGTGGATAGATTTTCTAAAATGGCACACTTCATACCTTGTAAGAAGACAACATATGCAGTACATGTAGCAGACTTATTTTTCAAGGAAGTGGTCAGATTGCATGGATTACCTAGGAGTATTATTTCAGACAGAGATACAAAGTTTGTTGGTTACTTTTGGAGGACACTTTGGAAGAAGTTAAAGACAGATTTAAAGTTTAGTTCTACTTTTCACCCACAAATTGATGGATAGACAAAGGTAGTAAACAGGAGTTTGGGGAATTTGCTGAGATGTTTGGTTGGGGAGAAGACTAGAAGTTGGGATTTAGTCCTTGCACAAGCAAAGTTTTCTTACAATAATTTGGTGAACAAGAGTACTGAAAAGACACCTTTTGAGATTGTTACTGGAGTTCATCCTAGAGGTATATCAAAGTTGCGAGACATTAGTAAGGAAGATAAAAGGAGTGTAGAAGCAGAGAAATTTGCAAAACATATGAAGAAAGTGCATACTCAAGTAAAGCAACAATTGGAAGATATGAACCAGAAGTATAAGGAGCGAGCAGATGAAAAGAGGAGACATAAGGAGTTCGAAGTTGGAGATGAAGTGATGTTGTATTTGAGGAAGGAAATATTTCCAATTGGCACATACAATAAGCTCAAGATGAGGAAGTTTGGACCCTGTAAGATTTTGAAGAAATTTGATTTAGGAAATGCATATGAAGTAGAGTTACCGGATGGCATGGATATGTCACCTATTCAACATTGCAGATCTACATCAGTACCATGAAGCAAAATTGGAGAAACAATTTCCTAAACAACAATCAGACGAGATAGAAGAGATTTTGGATATTAGAGATGTGAGGAAAACGCGTGGAAGACAGTACAAAGAATATCTTGTGGAGTGGAAAGGCAGACCGGTGGAGGATTCTTCTTTGATTTCTCAGGTTGAGGTAGACAGTATTGGTTTTCCTTTAGCCCCAACAAAGTGAGGGTTTCACTTTTCAAATAATCTCAGATGTCTGATGCAGGAGCATCCTTGGTTCTTTGCAATCCTGCATCAACCAAAAATATTTTCATTTTAGTTTTATTCTTGTTCAGTTCAAGTTGGCATATTTAGCATTTCATCACCGTGGAGATGTTCATTTTCCCTTATTCCAAGATTTCAAAATGATTGGATCTTTTTCTGGCAATTTATCGCTTCTAGATTAAGTGACAATTTCTAGAACAAAGCACCAGAGCAGTTTCAAGCCTAACGGCTAGTTTTGTCTCTTGTGGATCCTTCCCGTAACTTGCGGATCCTTGTGGTGTGTTCCGAATTGTTTCATGGAGTTTCCCTGACCTTAATTTTGGTCCACACTTCATCCTATGCACCTACCAAGGAGAAATTCAAATTTAAGGTCGACATATTTCACGCACACGTTACGTTTCCTTCATTGGAGATTGTAATGATCTTTGGCCGATGTGGAGGATTCTAGATCTCCGTATGTGATATAAATCATTGTAATAGATCATTAGGATACTAAGTGGATGAATATTGGATTTGATATGTAAGATTTCAGCTCGTATTAAGGAGCATATAGGAATACTATATTTCGAGCATGTTGTATCAAGCTTGTGAGCCCAATCTGTGAACCCAGATGTTGTCGGTTGATTGTAACTAAAGTTTCTGGTAATATGAATGTTTGAATCTGCATTTGCCTCCATATTATGTGTGGCTTCTATTGTGTAACTCTTGCTGCACGGTCTAGATTGTTTTCTTTGAGGACCCTCTTACTGTGACTACACTACAAAGGAACTCTAATGAGGACTAGAAAGTTACGTTATTCCAAATCATTCATGAGCCACATAGATCCATTGGCTAGAAAGTTGTGTTATGCTAGGTGTCCATGCAATATGATGGGTTCTACAAGGCTAGCAACCTATGTTATGCTAGACACTCATGAAACACATAGCTCTACTGTTAAGAAAGTTACATTATTCTTGACATCCATGTTAAAGGGGTGCTCAAGTTAATGACCCAACAAGCTCTGTTATATGGAATCCATGAAATATCTTGCTAATATTGGAGGTTTGTCATTGATATGCTTGTTGGCAACATGAGCATGGGTGTACAATATCTAGATGCAGTTTTGTCATTGATGTCAACATTGTGATTTGGTATGGATATTAATGTACAGATTGTTTGGTGAAGAATGAGTGTGTATATATGATAATCCAATGCATAGTTGCTAGAAGGTTTGATCCGGTGCAGATAGTAAGTTGAAGATTTGGCTAAGTCAATTTTGTTGGATGTCAGAGGAGTCTGAATCCATAGTTTCATGTATTTTGGCCTTCTAACGAAGAAGTTATGAATGATAGTATATCAGGTCTACTAGTGACAAAGTTTTCCAGTGCATAATGTATGTTTTTATTAGTACACACTTCACCGCGAAAGAGTATTTGGTCTTATGGATTTTTGGAGGTGCTTATAGGTGTCAGGTGCACCTATGTTGCATGTGTCATGAATTTTGGAGGCCTACATGTCGGTTTGAGGATGATCAGCTAGTGGATTTTGTGTTAGGTCACCAACGCTGCTGACCTACTATGTTTTGAGTTGTGCAAAGTTTAAATAAGTGTTGATGCATTATGTGACAACTATTTAGTCCATGCTAACCTTTTGAGACTAGTTATAAGTTTTGAATATGACATGTAGTATGTTTTGGGTCGAAAAGTTATGATATGCATGATAAATCTAATTAGGCCAACCTAATTGATGTTGCAAGGGTTGTGGATGTAATGAGTATAAGTATAGGATTAGTTTGGTTTTGGAATATGATGATAGTGAATATGCAATTGTAGTTAATGTGAATTGTGCGAATGTAATGAGAATACCAAGTAGAGCAGAGTGTTAGATTAGAGCGGTATAAAGTGTGTTAACTTTATGTATTGAGCTTCATTGGAACTGTAATTCTTGCATATTGTAGATGCAACTGTAGTAGTTCAAATCTTGGTAGTGAGCTGCCTGTCTTCTATATTTATTTCATTCTATGGGTAGTGAGTCCACTAGGTTATTCCAAGGTTGATGTAGAATTAGATTTCAATATGTTAGTTAATAAATTGAATTACATCAAAGATTCAGATGATGTTGCAAATTCAAGAAAGGAAAAAGGAATTAGAATAACAGAATGACAAGGTTCAGATTCAAGTATCTTTTTTATTTATAATGAATAAAATTTCTATTGTGTCCTATTTTAATAAAGGTAAATTGTGTGATGAATAGAATTTTAGTGTTTTCTTCTTTGAGTTTTTATGTTGTTCTGTGTATGGTTGAAATAGTTGTTGACTATTGTAAGTGGTGCAATATATTATAAATTTTTGTGACAGATAACTAATTTTTTTGAAGAACCAAAAATGATTGTAATAGGTGTGTGCTTTACGGAACAATAGGGCACCAATGAAGGGTGGCAATATAGTAAGGAATAATTGATCAACACAGGTGGGTCCAATATAACTAATGAAAAAGAGGACCAAGATCCACCTATAGGAGAAGAGCTCGAAGAAATAAGCGAAACAATTCCACACGATGAGGAATATTATGAGGACTTTGTCTTTCATACAACTAGAGGGAGAGATGAATTTTGTGAATATTTTTCTTTTGAAATGGGATTATGTAAGAAAATTTCCTAACATAAACTTTTTGAAATGAGTTTTCAAGGAATAACACTATACAATTTAAGATTTTTACTCAAGTTGAAGTTTTGTACTTGTCTCTTATTTATTAGAATGTACCATTCTCATTTTACTCAGAGAGTGATACAATATTTATTTGGTTCTCTATTTTAATTGTGTCCTATTTTAATAAAGGTATATTGTGTGATGAATGGACTTTTAGTGTTTTCTACTTTGAGTTTTTATGTTGGCCTATGTATGGTCAGAATTTTGTGATGCAATATTTGGGGGTCAATATGCATTAGTACTTTTCTATCTTGATGAGACTTTATAGTTCTTGAAGCAATAGGTTTTGATAAGCTCATGTAATATTTATTTGGTGGTCTCTTCTATCTTTCTTTCATTTTGTGGGTAGGGAGCCCACTAGGTTATTCCAAGGTTGATGCAAAATTAGATTTCAATATGTTAGTAATTTGAATTACGTCAAAGGTTTAGATGATGTTGTAGATTCAAGAAAGGGAAAAGGAATTGGTAGAACAAAATGAAAAGGTTTAGATTCAAGTATCTTTTCTATTTATAATGAATAAATTTTTTCATTATGTCCTATTTTAATAAAGGTAAATTATGTGATGAATGGTCTTTTAGCGTTTTCTACCTTGAGTTTCTATGGTGGTTTGTGTATGGTCAAAATAGCAGTTAACTATTGTAAATGGTGCAATAATTTATAAATTTTTTTGACAAATATCTAATTTTTTTGAAGAACCAAAAATGACTGTAATAGGTGTGTGGTTGATGGAACAACAGGGCACTAAAAAAGGGTGGCAATATAGCAAAGAATAATTGATCAACAAAGGTGGGGCCAATATATAACTAATGGAGAGGAGGACCAAGATCCAACTATAGGAGAAGAGCTCGAAGAAATAAGCGAAACAACTCCACACATCATTTTGATGAGGATGAATATTATGAGAACTTTTCCTTTCATACAAGTGGAGGGAGAGATGAATTTTATGAATATTTTTCTCTTGAAATAGCATTATCTAAGCAACTTTCCTAACATAAAATTTTTGAAATGGGTTGTCAAAAAATAACACTATACAATTTGAGCTTTTCGCTCAAGTTGAAGTTTTGTTCTTGTCTCTTACTTATTAGAAGGTACCATTCTCATTTTTCTCAAAGAGATGCAATATTTTTTTGGTGATCTATTTTCAGTCTTTGAGAAAAGTGAGAATGGTACCTTCTAATAAGTAAGAGACAAGTACAAAACTTCAACTTGAGTGGAAATCTCAAATTATATAGTGTTATTTCTTCACAACTCATTTCAAAAAGTTTATGTTAGGAAAGTTTCTTACATAATGCCATTTCAAGAGAAAAATATTCATAAAATTCATCTCTCCCTCTAGTTGTATGAAAGGAAAAGTCCTCATAATATTCCTCCTCATCGAAATAATATGTGGAGTTATTTCACTTATTTCTTCGAGCTCTTCTCCTATAGTGGGATCTTGGCCCTCTCCTCCATCAGCTATATATTGGCCCCACCTTTGTTGATCAATTATTATTTTCTATATTGCCACCCTTCTTCGGTGCCCTATTCTTCCATTAACCACACACATATTACGGTCATTTCTAGTTTTTCAAAAAAAATTATTATCTGTCAGAAAAATATATAAATTATTGCACCACTTACAATAGTCAGCTACTATTCTAACCATACATGGACCAACATAAAAACTCAAAGCATAAAACACTAAAATTCTATTCATCACAAAATTTAACTTTAATAAAAAAGGACACAATGAAAATTTTATTCATTATAAATAAAAAAGATACTTGAATATGAACCTTATCATTCTATTCTTCCAATTCCATTTTCCTTTCTCTAATCTGCAACATAATTTGAATCTTTGATGTGATTCAAACTATTAACTAACATATTCAAATCTAATTTTGCATCAACCTTGGAATAACCTAATGGACTCATTGCCCACAAAATGAAAGAAAGATAGAAGAGAGCACCAAACAACTATTGCATAAGCTTATCAAAACCTATTTTTTCAAGAACTAGAAAGTATCATCAAGATGACAAAGTACTAGTACTACATATTTACCCCCAAATATTGCATCAATTTTTTTTTACCATACACATACCAACATAAAAACTCAAAGTAGAAAACACTGAAAGTTCATTCATCACACAATTTACCTTTATTAAAATAGAACACAATGAAAACAAAGCACAAAAAAAAATTGCATCTCTCTGAGAAAAATAAGAATGGTACCTTCTAATAAGTAAGAGACAATTACAAAACTTCCACTTGAGTAGAAAGCTCAAATTGTATAGTGTTATTTATTCACAACTCATTTCAAAAAAATTATGTTAGGAAAGTTGCTTACATAATGCCATTTCAAGAGAAAAATATTCATGAAATTCGTCTCTCCCTCTAGTTGTATGGAAGGAAAAGTCCTCATAATATTTCTCTATGATGTGTGGATTTGTTTCGCTTTTTCTTCGAGCTCTTCTCCTATAATTGGATCTTGTTCCTGTTCTCCATCAGTTATATATTGCCCCTACCTTTGTTAATCAATTATTATTTGCTATATTTCTACCCTTCTTCGGTGCCCTATTGTTCCATCAAGTACACACCTATTATAGTTATTTCTGGTTCTTAAAAAAAAATAGTTATCTGTCACAACAATTTATAAATTATTGCACCACTTATAATATTCAATTGCTATTTTAACCATACATGGACCAACATAAAAACTCAAAGCAAAAAATATTGAAATTCTATTCATCACACAATTTACCTTTATTAAAATAAGACACAATGAAAATTTTATTCATTATAAATAGAAAAGATACTTGAATTTGAACCTTGTCATTTTGTTCTTCCAATTCCTTTTTCCTTTCTTGAATCTGTAAAATCATCTAAATCTTTGACATAATTCAAATTATTAACTAACATATTGAAATCTAATTTTGCATCAACCTTGGAATAACCTAGTGGAATCACTACCCATAAAATGAAAGAAAGATGGAAGAGGAGGGTGGTTCACTGCCTAGATTTGAACTGCTACAATTGCATCTACAATATGCAATGATTATAGTTCCACTAAAGCTCAATACACAAAGTTGACACACTTCATACCACTTTGATCTAACACTCTGCTCTACTTCACATTCTCATTACATTCACACAATTTACATTAACTACTCTTGCATATTTTCTATGATCATCTTCGAACACCAAATTGATCCTATACTTATACTCATTACATCTACAACACTTGCAACATCAATTAAGTCGGCCTAATTAGATGTATCATGCATATTATAACTTGTCAAAACAAAACATACTAAATTCTACATTCAAAACTTATAACTAGTCCAAATAGGTCTGCATGGACCTCTAATAGCTCCCACAGAATGCATCAACACTTATTTAAACTCCGCACAACTCAAAACATATTAGGCCAACACCGTTAGTGATCTAACATCAAAATCCACCAACTAATCATCCTCAAACCAACATGTGGATCTCCAAACTTCATGCCACATGATACATAGGCACACCTGACACCTGTAAGTACCTCTAGAAATTTGTAAGACCAAATACTCTTCCGTAGTGAAATGTGGGTTGATCAAAACATACAGTCTACACTGGCAAACTCTATCACTAGTAGACCCGATATATTATCATTCATAACTTCTTCATCAAAGGGCCAAAAGACATGAAACTTTGGATTCAAACTCCTCTAACATCCAAAAAAAATTCATTGGAACCATAGAGCAATATTCTACAAGTTGGACTAATGTGTACCAAAAACCATATGCCCTATACACTAAAAACTATATTTTGACACTTAGTCAATTCTTCAACTTACTATCTACACTGAATCAAACCTTCTCACAACTATGAATTGGCTCATCATATATATACACACTCATGCTTCACCATATGGTTTTCACATCAATCTCCATACCAAATCCCAATGTTGACATCAATGAAAACACTACATCTGGATATTGTACACCCATGCTAATGTTTCCAACAAGCATATCAATGACAAACTTCCAACATTGGAAAGATAGTTCATGGATTTAGTATAACAGATCTTATTGGGCCATGAACTTGAGAACACCTTTTAACATGGCCACCAAGCATAATGTAACTTTCTTAATAGTAGAGTTATGTGTTTCATGAGTGACTAGCATAAGATAGCTTGTGAGCCTTGTAGAACCCATCATATTGCATGGAAACCTAGCATAACACAACTTGCTAGCCAGTGGATCCATGTGGCTCATGAGTGATTTGGTATAACATAACTTGCTAGTCCTTATGAGAGCATTCCTTTGACCAACACTTATTCGATGGATGATGTTTGGTATTTGATACATATTTAAGACTGGTATCTTCTCTAGAAGATCTAATTCGAGCAAAGTGTATGTGATACCATGCAGTACTAAACCTCCTTGGTCAATAGGGTCCACTAGATTTGGATCCGTTGCTTTTACTCGATCAATGAATTTAATTAGTGAAGTTGTAACATCTGCTCAAGCTGCATCTGGATATGGATTGAGAACTCTCACTTCTACTATAAAATAGCTTTGTCTAGATCTCAATCTACTATAGATTCAACGAAGTCAATAACTAGCTCTCTTTACCTTACCAACTCAAATCCTTTTAGTACTAACCTTGTGTTTTAATGTGTGTCTTTTGTGTGCCTCCTTCATGTTTGCATTGTGTTTGCATTGTGTTTGTTTTCATTTCATCATCATCTTTATATTATATCATGTAATGTGTTTTCATCATGCATACTTCGTGTTTTTATCATGTACGTTTGTGTATGTTTTCTTGTTACATTTCATAGATGTGTGTTCCTTTGTGCTTATGTTGTTTTTCCATAGGGTCTTCAATCCTCAGGGCTTGTGCACTCCCCCTTGATCTTTTTCCATCCTATCTCTTCAAAATTTGGATAATTGGACCCTTCTTGACACATTTTCTACTTTAGTGTGAGTCTGAGCATAAGTCCATACACTCACTAAAGTGGGGGCCAAATATAACATCATAAATTGTCACCCATGGAAATTTCACACTATTTTTTTCTCCCCATTAGGTAATTAGACCTAATTGAACACCTATTTTTCCTAAATTATGCATTCCATGGCCTATTTTATCATTTTCCAACAAATTGCAAGCACAAAAAAAATGCATTCATTTCATACTTTACCCTCGACTCCTTAATTCCCAAAAAATAGGTCTGGGACACTGGTGCCCAGGGCACCTATGTCCCCCTATTTTGGCTCCAAAATCAAATATGTCAGTGTTAGCATTTTATTATTTGAAATTCAAATATCTAAACTCGGTTGTCAAGATTTAATTTTGAAAAATTAGAATAATTGTGTATAAATACCTAGTTATTACATCATTTGAAATATAACAAGAAATTATTGGAGAAATTATTGTCAAGAGCATTATCAAGCAAGTCAAGAGCAACATTTTAGTGATTTATTGCAGAAATTCAAGATCCAAACATCATGTCAAAGTGTGTATGAGTTCATTCATGTTTATGTTTTCATATTTTTTGTGAGATCTATCCCTTGTAGGTCATCAGGAAAATCAAGAAAGCAACATTTAAGCCTTTAGGAGATTGTATGACTTCAATCCTTCAAGGAAGCCATTGAAGGGTGGTGAGTTGCAATCTATTGTTGGTTCATCATTCCTTTTTATCATTTAGCGCTATCCCTTAAAAGGATAGGTTTTTTATCATTGCCATTTCCATTTTGGAAGTGGAAACACTAACATGGGGTTTGACTAAGGCAAGCCTCTAAATGGAATAACTTTTATTCTCTTTGAATGTGTTGGTTCTAGGTTTGAAGAGGATTGGAGAATGTTTGAAGATCAATTATTCATTGTTGCAAACAACCCCTAAATCTTGACAAATCACAAAAAAATAGTTACATAATTATCCAAAAATGATTTGACAATGGGACAAGCAGAAAATGGAAGCTTTGATCTGGCACTAGAGGATTGCGAAAACATATCTAGATTATCTCTACAAGGACCGTGGCACCTCTAGAGCAAACATCCAGCAAAATCAAGCTCAAATTTATACCACAGGTGCATAGTGTCCTACTCAATCCATTTTTGAAGTCTGAATTTCTCTATGGTATCTTAGATCTATTGTATTTGCATTAGAACAATCATTAGCATCATTAGGCTAGTTGAATCATTGTATTTCATCCTTAGGTTCCTTTTAGATTTGTTCAAGGGTAGGTTGATTCACCTTTCAGGCAGTAATTCAATGATATACCTTATCCAAATCCATCAAACCCCCTCCCTTTATTTAATGAAATAGGAAAAAGGTGTTGAACCCCCACAAAGGGAGATCTCCCCTAAAGGGTCACACATTTTTATATATTTCGTTTTAAAAAAAAAGTATTTATTAATGGATTATTAATACATTATTGCTAGATAATAATTTTTATTCTATCAAATTTCTTGTGACTTTCTTTCTCTCTTTATCTATCTATCTAGAAAGTGTTGATGTGAACAGAGTATTTCACCTCATTAGTTCACCATCTAGATCCTATTCACAACAATTTACTTAAATATACTTAGGTCATTCCTAAGTAATTATCCCTTTATATCTCAAGTCATAATATTAAGAAGAATATCATAATATTATGTTGTCCTATGTACCACCTTTACCTATATAACCAAGGGGTACTCATTGTAATCTCAATCAATCTAATTTATGTGCACATATTGTGTATGTTCATCATATGATATAATAGAATTATTCTCTCATGTTGGGTATCTCTTGTGATTTTAATGAATGTCCTAGATTATGGGTGGCTACCTTCATAGCCGAATGTTTTATGATATAGTATTATATACCAAATCTTACAAAGAGTGATACCTTATAGTAGATTGAAGGCTATACCTCTCTTGAGATCAACTTAAAACTTTGATCTTCTACTAAATTTGATTGATTCCTTGATCCCCTTTCCCTTATTCCTAATGCCTTTTGACTTGTTTTCTCTATATTATCATCAATATCTAGTCACTAAATTCTATTGGATATCTAACTACTAGATTTGGTTATATATTTTATATAAAATAATTGAGTCACCTTGGGATAAAGAAGGTTTTTTCTCATGCATTAGTGTGTTAGAAACTATGAAGATTATATTTTGAATATTTGGGTTTTCTTAACTCTCATGTTAGGTGTAGATTTAATTATTTGATTTATGGATGGAATTGTCATATTTTCATGGTCATATAAATCATTCTTTTAAAGAGTTAGATCATTATAATTCCAAGAAACACTTGTTGAAGCTTCATTTTTTTAGGAATTAGGTCATGCAAATTAGTTAAGAGGAAGTTATTTCTAACAATTCTTATTTAAACCTTTGGTTGGTATAGAGTTATGGGTTATAAAAATAACTTAGGTGATTGCAAGATTGTGATGAACCAAATATGAGTAATAGCAATTTAAAAACCCACTAGATGGAAAGGTGCTAACATTTTTATGAGAAGAGTGCTAACCTTTGTAGCTCCAATTCTAATTCCTTGGGATTATCTTGGATTTAGGCAAGTGAAAGTCACAAAACTTGTCAAAAACTTGAAAATCGCATACTTAGTGTTGTATTCTAAAATTTTCCATGACTTCACCCTTGAAGTTGACAATTTTTTTAACCAAATTTAATAAAATGAAAACGGTTTATTGAGAAAACCCTCAATATTCTAAAAATGTAATTGTTTCCTATAAGTGTAATACTTAGGTTACTATTTATTTTCCACATACACTATGCTTGAATTCTTGGTAGGTATATATATTAATAACATTCAACATTCAAACCATGTATTATTTTCAAATCTAAAATTTGTGCCATAATTTGGGTTGTCTACTATAGTATTAAAAAATAATTTTAAATTTTATAAATTTTTGACCAAGTTAGGTTGGTTAAAATTCAATTGTTACAAGAATGCTCCATGAGCATTTACCCTACTCTTACAAGATGAAGCTTTAAATATTTTATTTTCACCAAATCAATTGAAAATTATTCAAAAATGCAGTATTCCATACTTTCCTAATTCAATTTCCTACAAATTTTGTTATAATTTTTTTCACATTTTTTAGATAAATCTTTTTATTTATTATGTGAAGTTCCTTAAGTCTACATTTTAGCATTTTAATTGCCACTTTTGGCCCATCATGATCTTGCACTCACCCTTCTCATATCTTTTTTAGAATACAAAAATGCATTTGGTTTTGTCTAAAATTTATCCTCGTCTCCATAAACCTCTAGGTAGATCCATTTGTAAAATGAATGCGTCTTTCATATTCCCTCTTTACTTTGAGAGCACGAAAAACAAATGGCTAAGGTTTGTACTTGTAACTAGATGCCTCTTAAAGATTATATATGTATCTTTATGCTCAAATCTAAAATTTAAAAGTTTACTATTTTTTTTTGTTTACTATTATCTAACCCAAGCTTAAAATTAGATGCACTCTATTAAAGACAATCAAATTTTTTCTTACCTTCACTAGTTCAAGGCCAAATATTTGACCCTTAAATAACTTTTCAAATATATGATATTTAAAAATTATAATGAGAAAATTAAAGAATTCAAAACCATTCATGGATGTCATGTTAATCTTTGTGAAATATTTGGGTCATTTCAACACCATAATAACATAGTGTTTTAGGACCATTATAAAATATTGGAACATTCTCAATCCCTTCAAGAGTATATGGATTTTTATGTGTTCTCATCTCTATATAAAAATATTTTTTATGAGCCTATTTATTTTTATTAGCGTAATGACACCCTTGAACATATGGCCAATGGCAAAGCCCTTAAGCTTGGAGGTTTTCGTTGTGTGGTCCAATACAAGGAATATATTTAAAATAAGTCATTAGGAAATATTATCAATCAAGGAAATATAAAATTTATTCCTAAATAAAGAGATCAAGAACTCATTACCATTTTATATTCTATAACACTACTTAAAGTACCTTATATAATCCTCTCTAGATCCTTCACTCTACATTTTCACTTTCCTTTCTACTTTTGTAAGACCAAAAAGATTAACTTTGTCAAAATTTAATGTATTGTTCATAATATTATCGTAGTTTTGGAAGGTATGTGATAGGTTAATACCTCACAACAAAGATTTATTTTTATCAAATTAGATTAAAAAATCATGTGATCATATTGAATGAAATTTTAATCATGCCAAAATATTTAGGGTTTATAAGTTTTTAAGATCTCTATCATCCAATATTTTTTAGAATTTTATGTGTTTTACCATTAATAGCTATATAACTAAAGCTTTATTTTTTCTATTTAATCCAAAATGTTTCAAATTAGCTTCCTCTCTATGTGTTCTTGTTTTGGATTAATTTTTCTATGTTTCACTATGTAAAGTTGAGCATATAATACTATCAAATGAAGTTCTAACCCAAAAGAGAAACCCAAATAGTTAATGAAAACTTTGAAAATGAATATTTTTGATGAATTTTGAATATACAGAATGATTTTGCAAGTCCCTATCCTTCATGGAAACCTTCCATGAATCATATGGGTTCAACATCTAATGGATTTTAGAATAATTATTTTGGAAAAGTACAATGTCTTTTCATGATTGTGTCAATAAATTTAGTCAAAGGGTAAGTGTAGAAAGATGGGGAACCAAAAAGTGGCCACAACCACTTTTTGGTCCATCTAGGGTAGAACATGAGTTTGTTATAATGCACTCACATTCTAACTTTGTAGTGATTGAACCTAGGCTCAAACACTACCAAACCATAATGTGAGTTTGTTATAATGCATGCATGTTATAACACGAGCACATTATAATGTGTGCATGTTATAACATGAGCGCATTATTATGTGAGAACTATAACACTCTCATATTTTTTAGAAGAAAAAATAAAATTCTCCCTCTCCATCCTCTACATAGTCAGTGTTATGTTTTACAAGGAATTTTTTTTAAAAAATCTCTTCAAGAACATTGCCCTCGAACCCCTATCAGAGGAGCTACAAAATTTGTCACTACCCCCTCTAGACACCCCGGTGAGAATAGTGGGGGGGTCAAGGCCCCCCCCAACAAACACACATCCCCCAGCATCAAGAACTAGGATCCAAACAAAACTAAAAAAAAATCTATATCAAGAAGATAATCAGACTTCATTATCAATAGGGAGAGAGATAGAGAGGAATATAGAGATGTATATAGATATGGAGATAGAGAGAATGAGAGGGAGAGAGATAAAGAGAGTTAGGAGTGAGGGATAAAGAGATGGAAGAGATAAATATATAGAGAGGGAGAGATAGAGACATATCTAGAGATAGAAAGGGAGAGAGGAAGATAGAGGTAGAGATGAAGATAGAGGGAGAGGGAAAGAAATAGATAAAAGGGTAAAGGGAGGTAGAGGGAGAGAGGGCGTGCCAAAAATTGTTGTCATGGAAGCGTGCTCCGTTTTTGAGTTGATGAAATCACTTAGCCACCTCGTGAAACATGGGATGATCTCCCTGAGTGTGGGCTCAAATGGTGGAGATCAACCTCCAGAGAGGGTTGGTTCCCCTAGAACTTCACCTAGTCTAATCTATACTATTGTTGCTTGCAGAGAAAAGGGTGAAAGGAAACATGAAAGTGAAACCTAGGATTAAAAGGTGATGCACCAAAATGGTTTTCAAACCTTTATTGTAGTTTGAACTCACAACATGATCAAATGAAACAAGTTGTTATTGGTACACTCCTTATACCTATAGATATATATCTATCATGTGGAACTTTGTTGTACTTTATTATCATTATCAAGAATTTTTTAAACAATTGTTTGAGCATTTTAAAGGATATATTGAGCTCTCGTTTATTCACATATGAGTAAGTTTCTAGTGCTTGCAATAAGATTTTACAAAAGAAAATTATGAGGGTTAGGCATCTCTAGTGTAAAAAGCTCCTACTAGAAATAATTCATCAAGACAAATGATTGACACATAAATTACTCATTTTTTTTGTTTCTTCTCATATCCATATGGAGTTTTTTAATGATTTCAATACAATAGGTTTGCTACAACATCAAAACATTATGCAAATTTGTAGTACACTTTAGGATGAAACATGGTGACAAGAGTTTATAAGCATTGTAAAAAATATAGAAAACAAAAGGAAAGATATTTGGAATCAAGTAAAGGGATTTTGTATGAAAATAACAAATACCTATCATGATAGATGGCTATGAAAATGGAGAATTTGGAAAGTATTAAACATCTTATGAACAAAGGAAGCTACAGGATTCAGCAAGAACCAGTGAAGAGATAGTCATGCTTCACAAAGGTCACATGCAATTTACTTGTTGAACATAGATTTGGTTATGCTAGAAAATATTGTGAAGGTGGTGAAGGCACACTTCTCAAACTAGTCATTAAGAATCTTTTGATTATGGAGATAAAATTGAAAATGAGTCTTGATTTTGCAATCCATAGATTTGAACCCAGATCTCTCAAGGAAGTGATGAGTGCTTTGTGAGTCTTTGGTATTACTTCAAAGGCATTAAACAATGATAAGGAAATTTTATGTCAAGTTGGTTTAGATTTCAATGAATCCTTAGTAAAAAATAGTCATTACAAGAAAAATGCAAAGTAAATGGGTAGTCACTTATGACGAATCATCATATATGTTATACCTACCATATGCCAATGGTCCAACATATATCATTTCAAAAGATATTGGTTTTGAATATAAAGAGGATATTTCAAGAGATCATTGGTCATATAGTTGAGTTGATGACAAATCCTTTTGGTAATTTCCTTGTGCAATAGGCTTCTAGAAGTCTATAATGAAGTACAAAAATGCATATGGATGATGTGGAAAGCAACTCATAAGACAATGATTAGGGAAACAAATTTGGGGGTAGATTTTGATATCCCAAAGTTTATTGTATCCTTTGCTAACAACAATTTTGTTCTTGGTTATACATGTTCTACAAGGGAAAAAATTGCTGCTACAAATCATTATACAATTCACATGTTATAGTGTATTTGTGATGACTTCATGTTGGTGTAGCCAAGAGCAGTAATAAAGGACATATACTACAATATTTGGCTCAGGTGTCATAATAGAAGATAATGGGATAATTATGCCAAGAATAGGTTATGGAGGTCTAGGATTACAACAAAATCATTATTTGCAATAGATTTCAAATTGTTTTCCATCAAGAGTGTTATGGTTCCAAAAAAGTGGAGACCTTTTTGCATGGGTTTGTAGAGCGTGTGAGACACAAGATATTATATGAGAATGTTGCATCTTCCCTCTAATGGGTGGTGCTTTGAAACCTTCCACTATAGGTCAATTTTGGGTGCATGTAGCCTGTGCTTGGTTTGCAAGAGGTGTCATTTTTAAGTGATGAAATAATAGAACTTGCAGATGGAATTTTAAAAAATTGATGCAAGATATTTTCAAAAGGTGTGCATGATTTGTAAACAAATGCATGGATCATATATCCATTTTTACAAATGCCACGCATCATATCATGCTATGTGTGCATCAGAGTAGGTTATCATATAGATATACATTGTTAGATGAGTAAAAATGATGAATAAAGACAGTCTCAAGAGGTCCACATATAGTGATAGTCCTGAGGGAAACAGTAAGGGAAGTCACACAAACTAGGGGCAGGTTTGAGGTCTCATAAGTGTTGTAAAGACTCTAAACACATGAGGTATGACATGCCTAGTATGATGAAGTTCATTAAAGAAACCATAACAAAGAAGGATCAACCACACCTTGTGACAAAAATGAGTTGAATTTCAATACCAAGGTCCATGGATAAGTTGATGTTCCAACTACAACCGATGAGTTGGTTGTTCTACCACCTGTCAAGTTAGCAAAGGTGGATAGTTCAATTGGGAAACATTTTATGGCTAAGGAGTTTCAATTATGGAATCTACTAAAGTTTTAGCAAATCTGGGTGTTAATGATCTTGTGGTGGATTCTTTGAGAGATTCCATAGATAGATAGAACCCAATTAGTGATGTTGGAAAGGAAGAGCTAATAATTCTAGGGGAAAAAGGTATTTCCATGTTTTTCAATGTGTCTCAAACATCAAATTGTTGTATATGCAATGGTGGTGAAGATTCAATTTCAAACTCTATTTATAGATGCAAGAGTTGTGTAATTTATGTCTTTCATTCTTTCTATGGAGTTCATTGGAAGGAATAATACTTATCAAGTGGAAAGTTGTGCAATTTTTGTTAGCAATGGTAGCATACTCAAACCAGTAAAAAATCTAGGAAAGTGGGCTCATATACGTTTTGCATTGTATACAAATAAAACATTCTTTCTAGATAGTGATTTCATGGAGCCAATTGATGGTGTTCCCACTGTGGAAGTGCATTCAAGGAGACAAGCATTTATATATTTATGTGGTGCAAGGGTTGGTTCATCAGAACATTTTTTAATATATGATTATGGAGTTGTGTTTCATTGTGACTTTGTTAGGAGTGTATTACCTTTTATTCAAATATCAAGCACTTGTGCATGATGGTATAGAATTACATTGTTAGTTGCATGATGATAATCTTGTAACAAAGTACCAAGAAATGGAGGTCAACATGACAACCACCACAGTTATGAGGACAACTTAAAAGAAAATCATGAATATATTAGGGACCTTACAAGCAAAGATAAATGATAAGTATATTTGAATGGGGTTGTGTCAAAGGTAAAAGCAATGACAATGAGAGAATAGAAAGGGTGGAAATCCAAGGGGATAGTCATAAAGGAGGGCAATAGATTTTGAATGCAAAGGACAAAGGTGTGGTGATGAATAAATTATATGGACCGTTTGACAAAATATGTTAAGGAATATGATCTCATGGAATGTTATAGTGATGACAGTTATGAGGAATGGAGTATGACAGTGGATAACACAATGAGTTGGAAATCAATACACAAAGCTCTCAAAAGGATGGTGACAATAAATATGATAAAGTCTACTGGATAGGACAAGGTCAGAGATCATAAATGAAGGAACCTTATTCTACATTTTCAAAGTGTCAAAGAAATTGCAAAAATAGGTGAACACGTGTTCCTATATCCTTGCAAGGAGTAGTTAAGGAGATTTATGATTAGTAATGATAGTTATAACAACATCTTACAATCACGTGTTCATCTAGGATAATGAAGAAATCTATCATGTCCTATTTGGCAACACCATAATTGAAGGAATCAACTTTTTCTCTACCCCTTGTTGGTGTAACACCCCTCCGATTTGCTATGTTTTCTCTGATAGTTCTAATACTTTGATAGATCATATTTTATGTTATTGTTATTCTATCGCTGATAGAGGAGCGATGATAGACTATATTTATGTGATGATACATTATATGCATGGTGATTATGTTTGACATGCTTTATGTTTGCATAGATGCTTAGTTGAGATGACATTGCTATATATGCTCATTGTAGTTTAATTGATATTTTATCTCATCAGTTGATGTGACATTGTAATTGTGAAGAGAACAGTATTGCATCACTCACATGCGAGTGCCCTATGATTTCCACTATTCTCTCTTCACAGTGTGTATGATTTATTATTTGGATACAAGTACGACATATGCTTTGTTTGTAGGTTTGTAGGTACAAGACAATTACTTCACCTGGTTTCACAGGTCTGAGCGTGTCCACTACCCAACAGTAATGTTGATTGGGAGATAGTAACGGGTTAACCTAGTCAACTATAGAAAATTGTAGTCCTCTATGTCAAGATTATTTAATCTTCTTTGTAGGAAATGGTAAATTACCATATAAGATTTAGATCCCTGTAGGGAATGATTTTTAACACAATAGAAGATTCAAAGAAAAGTATTTGATGATTTAGGAAACCTCTGTAAAATCTTTCTACATAATTCCTATAGAAAACTTCTGAGAAAATTTACATATATATATATATTTGTGAATTTCCTGTAGCAATTCATTTTAAAATTATAATGTAAATCTGTGAATGTTCGTCATACGACGAACTGTATTTTTTTATTGGGGAAATTGTTTTTAAAAAAAATTATATGTAATTTTTGGGAATTGGCTGGGGGTTACCCCACAACCGCCTCCCATAGGGAGGCGCTGCTATGGAGGCAACGCCCAACACTTCCTTCCACGACAGCGACCCCATATAGGGACGACTGCATAGGCAGCCCAACCCAGCCCAGCAGCCATGCAATGACTATGTATTGCCAATCGGCTCTTTGTATTTCATCTGCCTAGCTATTAATTGTGATTCAATTTTTTTTTGTAATTTGGTTTCTTTTTATTATAATATATATATATTTTATATTATATATATAATATATATAATATATATTATTTATAATATATATAATATATATTATTTATAATATATATTATTTATAATATGTATATTATATATTATATATATTATATGTATAATATACATATATTAATTAATTAATATATATATATGGTTATTTTAAAATGTATTGTGGATTTATTTAATAATGCATAGTTAGATATTTTAATATGAAATATTTTAAATGAATATTATGTTGTTAATTAGTGCATGCAATACACAAGTAGGTGTTTCATAATTAAATGATTTTTAAATGAAAGATTGAGATTTTTATTTATGTGTATTGTGGAACTGAAAGTAGACATTTAGTTTAACTTTGTTGTTGATTTATTAATTAGGATTTTGCTTAAATGATGTATTTTTAAATATGAGATATTGATCTATTGGATTTAGGAAATCTGAATGGTAGTGCTTTTAATTGCATGAGTTATTTACTTTACATTTCACGTTTGTTTGTCTGTAATTGTGAGTGGGGGAATATTTGTGTTATTGTGAAAGTGTAAGTCTTCCAGAGGTTGTAAAATTATGAAAGGGTTGTTGTGTCTGTTGTTCACCCTTTGAGATTTCCTTGGGTAGCGCACGTATTTAGGATTCAATATTTGACATCCATAGGGATGTGTTACCTCTTGAGTTATGGTGGTTATTTGATATCATTTTTGTGCACATTTTCTACCCTTGGGTTGTGGAATAAGTATGTTGTGTTGTCGATAGGGGAGTGGCTTTCAACAGGGGCTGGGACACAAAGTGGTCCCAAGACAACTCGTGTGAGAGTCAGTTTAATCAGTGGAAATTAAATAACCTATATTAGGGGAAGGGTAGCTTAATACATTTAACTTGTTAAATTAGCCTCGTTCATTGTCTCAAGGGCTTGTGTTAGACTTGAGATGAGTCAGGAAGGCCTAGAATGGCAAGATCATTATCTTGTCTTCTCGAAAGATAATTGATTCCGCACTGGTGTGCATGTGGGGCCGGAGTTCATGAGAGGTTACCAGGATAACCCAGGATGGGGACCGAGACCTAGGAAGATCTCCTTTGGATAACCAATGCAACCTTTGTGATGACACTCCTCCTATGACAACAGTCAGTTTGTATTGTACAGTGGTTGTTCTTGATTCAGTGATTCTGGAAGCAATGTAACCTTATGTTTTGTGTTTACTGGTACAATGTTGTTTTGTGTGTTGCCTGTGTCTAGAGGTAGTAGGTTTGTCTTGGTTACCTTTTTACTATCTCCTAGCACGGGGGTTGGGCCTATGGGTACCACATGGTTGGGTGGATTGTGCACCTTACACTATTGGATTTTCTCTTCTTGTTCACAATGGCGGGATCTTCTAATTCGAGGAGCTCGTGTGTTTCTATGGATTTGTACTTCTCTTATATTCATTATGTCAGTGGACACTCTTTATTTGTATTCCTCATTTGTAATCTAGGAGGATCCATGTGTTTGGTAATTGTAACATTATGTATGATCTATTCATTATTGGACTTAATGGTATAGATTGTTTTATATGGCATTGTATCTGTGGAAATATGTACAATTACATTTCCATGTTTAATTTATTATGCAATGGGTTAATGCTTTGATGTATGATGTTTAATTTTGTAAGTTTTGGGATTCACATGTAGATGCGTTGCATGGCCTAGACGATGTATGTGTTTAGAGTAGATTACTTTACTTGTTATCGTTACTCTATTTTTTTAAGAAAAAAAAAATAGTTGTGCTTCCACAGTGTTGCATCATCCTCTAGGTTACGTGGCATGGTTTTACAGTTGGAGAAGTTTGTTACATGTTTTAGGAGGAAAAGTAGGAATATAAGAACTCAATGCCTAAGGATACTTGACTATTTACTTAAGACAGTTAAAGCATTTTACTTTAAGAGCACATGTCCTATTTTTATTCATGATTGGTTGGACAACATCATAGCAAGCCTAGAGGTAGTTTTCCTCTATTTCCTTTTCTCTCTAGTTTTGTATTGTAATTCTCTTGAAGATTATTTCAAGCTGGAGCTGCAATAAAACTCACTTTTCAGACTTGTAAGTAGTTGTATGTAACTTCTTTTTTATCAATAAAGACAAGCATTTTACCTTCTCAAATATATATCTTGTGTGCAATAATGAATGATGGACGTGTTTTTTTTGTGATATTATACTCAATAATTGAATTTCATGTCTCATTCTCTAGTACCTTCATATAGAAATATACATATTCTATGCAGGTTATAAGTTGTGTAATGACTCAAACAATCCTTTGTTTGTGAATTATTCATTTTCCTTTCTAAGGCTATTGAGTTCAAACCTTCTTGTAAAACAATTATGCATAGGTATGTAGAAACATGAGTTGTGTGCATGCAAAACTTGTTTCATTTGATCATGTTGTGAGTTCAAATTGCAATATAGGTTCGAAAACCATTTTGGTGCATCACCTTTTAATCTTAGGTTTCAATTTCATGTTTCCTTTCACCCTTTTCTCTGCAAGCAACAGTAATATAAGTTAACTAGGTGAAGATCCAAGGGAACCAACCCTCTCTGGAGGTTGATCTCCACCATCTAAGCCCATACTTAGGGAGATCATCCCATTTTTCATGAGGTGGTTGAGTGATTTCATCAACTTAACAAGGGTGCACACTTCTGTGACAATAGGAATTTCAATCATATTTTCTAGACAATGTGCTCTCAAGCCTAAAGTGCCTAGAAATAGATTCACAATGTTTTTTCCCTTCAATCATAACCTATCACATAATATTTTTCTTGATTTGGGGATTTTAATAAATGGACAAAATATATTTCTTTTATTTAGAGTTTATTGAGACATGTCATTTTTTCATGGTTAGAAATCAAGAAATTCTACTGTTACCTGATTTTCACCTGCGGGCTCAATCAGGGGAAAATTATGTTTTAAATTCAGCACGTGGATTAAATGTGGCTCCCATAAGGGTTGAGCCCTATGTGCAGGTGTTCGGTTTTCATTGGGAAGGTCTTCATCTGATGTTGTTTCACGAGGAAGTCTATTGGAAAGCATTCCTCGATCAGGTTTGGCACAAAACTCCCTAGAGAATAAAGTTGTTGAGACCAGCCGGATGTCTTGCCAACTGGCTGTTGTGTTATATTGATTTGAGTTACCCAGGTCGCCAAGACATTTCGGTCGCCATGATTTTTTATATATCTCCCCGCTTGGGAGGTCTCGCCGACCCTTGTTCACAAGGTTAGCATCGATGTAATATTTGCGCTCGGGGAGATGTCCTACCGACTAATGGAGGTCTCAGCAAGGGTGGGTGCTCTCGTTGTAATGTCTCACCAACCAAGTGAAGTCTCGCCGAAAGAAGTTGCACTCGGGGAAAGTTTGTGGCTTCAGCGTGATGTCTTGCCAATGATCGGTGGTCTCGCTGAAGGTTTGTGGCTTCGAGGTAATGTTTTGCGCTCGGGGAGATGTCTTGTCGACCGCTGGTGGTCTCGCCGAAAGGAGGTGCCATCAGTATGATGTCTTGCCAATAGGGTGGACTCTTGCCGAAATGGTTTGAGCTCGGGCAAAGGAAGTCTCGCTCGCTATGACCTCCTGCCGACTGATCGTGGTCTCGCCGAAGGTTTGTGCCCTCGGTGTCACGTCTTGCCGACCAAAGGTGGTCTCACCGAAAGGATTTGAGCTCGGGGAGAATGGAATGAGTTCGGTGTGATGTCTCGCCGACGGGGTGAGGTCTCGTCGAAAGATGAAGGGCTCGCTGTAATGTCCTGACGAATGCGGATGTCTCACTGACGGAAGAGCACAGCGGTATAACTCTTGGGGAATCGATATAAGGTCTTGCCAACAAGCAATGGTCTTGCCGATAGCGATGGGTCTACTGGGGACTTCGGCGAGACCTCTTGCCGAAGGCGGTAGTCTGGCCGAACGATTTTTGATCGCTATGATGTCTTGCCGACTTGTTGTGGTCTTGCCAAAAGGGTATATGGATATCGGTAAGACTCCTGGCTGAGGGGTTTTCTTTCGCTGTGATGTCTTGCCGACTTGTGATCTCTCGCCGATGGTTTTAACCCTTCGATGTGACTAATGGACTCGATATGATGTTTGGCTGATAGTGATAGTCTGGGCGACTAATTTTGGAAGTTGATATAACTTTTGTAGCTCGGTATGACCTCTTGCCAATAGTTCTAAGCTATGTCGATTGCTGCTGTGAAGTATAATCACATTGGGGAGACATGGCTAGTGTCTCACCGACATGCGATTCTGTTTGAAGAAATTTTGACCGCCTGAAGAGCTTGTGTGGTGTTTGTTCAACCAATCAGAGGAAGCTAAAGGCGAACCAGTGGTAGTTGGACTGATTGACTATTCTTGTGAGGAAGATCAATAGAGCATAAGCGAAATGGATCTACTTTGGTTCAATGGATGATTAGGGCATGTGAATTCAGTTCAGAGGGCGCCTGATGCTGCTTCTCGAAGAGGGTCAACTTGTGAAAGGATCTAGAGCAGAAAGGAAGAGACTACAAGGACAGCTGGGATGTCGGCTAGCAAGAGTGGATCGACATTTATGATAATGTTGCAGCTCGTTCAAAGCGGCTCTGATGAAGCTCTCGAGGGTGGACACGGAGGCCAGAAGTTAATGCGATGGTTTCAAAAAATCTAAGGGCTACTCCTGAGGGTGATCCTTCACCGACATGGACACGGGGGATGCACATTGAATGCATTAACTTTATTCCAAAAGATCGGAGGGCCGACCCTTCTGTCACTAAATCATTTTTTGTAAACCCTAGGGCAGAGGCCGACACTTTTGAGTTTGGTTGTATATATGGCATTTTTGCCTCATTTTGTAGGGAGTTCTTCTTATACTTTTCAGAAGTTTGTGACTTTTGCAGTCCTTTCTTAGATTAGCAAACTTTTGTAACTCATTTGGAGCATGATATATAGAATTTACCTTGGTTACCATTGATGGTTCAATTTTCCTTCTGGTTCTTGGAAAATATTGTGCATTTTTCAGGTGATTGATCAAGCTACTTCATGAAATATTTCTATTTCCTTATAGCTTTGTCTCATGTTAGCATGTCTTTCTTTGCAAAAGTAGTATTATGTAGGTTACAAATTGTGTTTTACTAAATGGCACATGAACTTTTAATTTGTGAAAAATTGTTTTTCCTTCTTAAAAGTGTGTGCATGTCAAACCTATTTGTGAAATACTTATGCATAATCTACAGAAACTTGTTGTGTAGTCCCATATCCATCATCAGTATTCAAGTGTAACCTGAGTGTCTCATTGCTCTTGTCAATTTTGTGTATCACCATAGGATTTAATTTTCATTTTCATGCACTCCTTCTCCCTTTTCCTTACAAAGTCAGTAGTTAGGTGATGATACCAAATGAAGCCAACCTTCTCCAGAGGTTCTTTTCCATTTTTTAGGTGACCCACAACCTGGAAAAGTTCCCATGTTTCTCTAGAAAGCTCGGTTTTCATAACTTTGCATAGGGTGCATTTCTAAGAGATAACAATTTTGGCACGCCCGGTGGGACAGTCGAAATCAGACAGCTGAAAGAAGATACATCTTATTGCTGATTTTGATGTGCAATCAGCAATTTTCAGACCTTAAGAGGTTGAAATCTGCACATCTAGCGACTCCATGCCCAAAGTAACTAGTTTCAACAGGCTAAGTGTTGATTTTATGGTAATATGTCTTACCATTCACCATTTCATGAAAATGCTATCTATATACCTTCTAATTTGTCGTATCAAAGCAGTTATGCTGCTTATTTCACAGAATATTACCAGCAAAGCAATTTTCTTATGAATCTCAAAATTCTGATAATATGAGTTTGGAGAATATGTCTTTATATTTCCAAAAGCAGTTTGAAGAAATTGAAAATCAGCAGGAGGTCAATAGGTAGCAGGAGGAGCTTGCTTATCAAGCTAATATTCATCAGCAGGAGGTTGAGACACAAAGAGGATTCTATTTAGTACAAGAATTTGAACAAAGTCAGTCTAACTCTCCTGAAGAGCAACTTTCTCAAATGCCCCAATCAGCTGCTACCTTTTCAAATCCTTTCTTTGAAGAAGGACTTCACTACCTGAGATTCAATGTTCCAAGCTTTGAACATAATGAAACTTCTGTCAAAAAGAAAGCAGAGGAAGAGTAGCATGTTGATCTAGACAACTTACTCCTTTGGGAGAAGATTAAAGAGTCAAATCCTTTACATCTAGCTATAAGGTGTTATCAATTGTAGCAGCAAAGGATTGAGCAGCAAGAGGACACCAGAAAGTGTGGTGAGTTGCTGACCAATGGTCATCAAAAAGACACTGGAGCATTGGACTTGGAAGAATAGCAGGAAGACAAAGCAAAAGTGACTGTTGGAGAAAATCAATTTTCAATTTTGAATAGGAAGTTGCCTTCATTCTTTTAACATGATGAAGAATTTGTGGGTCTGTTCACACCAACAACACTTGAAGAGAAGGCTAACGTGGATTTTTATGAAGAGATATGCACAGATATCATTGAACAGTTTTGTTCAGCATTGGATGACAAAGAGGCAGACCAGCTAGAAGTAATTGATAGTCATGATGAACTAGAACAACCGGTTCATAAACTTGAGAAAATACTGAAACAGTAGGAGAAGCCTCATGAACTTGATTTACAAGGTTATATCTGGTTAGAGGAGCTCCCATTCTATTGTGTAGAAGAACTTGAGATTTCATCACCACTAGAATTGTTGCCTTCTTTCGTTGAAAAAGACAAGCCTGAATCAGAATGTAATTCTTCCAGTAATGATAAGAATTATAAGCAGCTTCCATTATGGTGTATAAAGGAGCCAAAAGCTGATGTATTCATTGAAGGTGTGTTGGAGGAAGTTATTTCATTGTTCTCCATTGAAGAAATGAATGTTTATTTGAGAAAGCATGAACATGCTGAGAAGGTTACTGCTTTTCCACCAAGTCAACCACAAGGATTCAACCTTTTTAGCCAACAAGATGATAAAGTGGCAGCCCATGAGCAAGAGATCAGCAAGGAAATTTCAAGCTTTACCCTTACCAGAGGCTTCCCTATCAGATATTTTTCCCAGATGGAGTTCAATACAACACCAATGATCAATCTTGCACCTATACATGAAGACACAATAGAAGATGTTATCAAGGATGCACTGGTAGTTAAAAAAGAGTATGTTCAATTCACTTATCCTCCCTTGAATAAAATTACATATGATCTATTTAAGGAGGGTAGTGAGTCTCTTTATCTTTTTCATAAATTGTTGCATCAATTTATTAAAAATTTCTCAGAGCATCGTCCTCTTTTAACTGCCATCATGCATGATAATTATTCCATATTGAGAAGAAGGGGCAGCTATTTCAGTCATCCTGTGAATGGTTTTGTTTGACCAATTTCTTACTGGTTAGTGTAGGGTAGGTTTAGCTGCAATTTTTCAATTCCCTAAGTGATGTTCTAGCATTGTTAGATAGTTTCCTTTCTACAACTTTCTTGTTTTCAATAAGTTTCCAAGTGTTCTAATAAGTTACAAATGAGTTACAACCATGTGCAAGGCTTCTCCAAGTCTATTTCTGAGTTTTCCAAATGACTCCATGCCCAATGGACAAGTTTAGGTTACTGGTTTTCATGTTTAGCAGGCAAACATCTAGCTAAGGTCACCAGAAATGTTACCAGATTTTCACGTGCGGGCTCAATCAGGGGAAAATTATGTTTTAAATTCGGCACATGGATTAAATGTGGCTCCCATAAGGGTTGAGCCTTGCGTGCAGGTGTTCGGTTTTCATTGGGAAGGTCTTCATCTGATGTTTTTTCACGAGGAATTCTATTCGAAAGCATACCTCGATCAGGTTTGGTACAAAACTCCCCAGAGAATAAAGTCGTTGAGACCAACTAGATGTCTTGCCAACTGGCTGTTGTGTTATATTGATTTGAGTTACCTAGGTCGCCAAGACATTTCGGTCGCCATGAGTTTTTATATATCTCCCCGCTAGGGAGGTCTCACCAACCCTTGTTCACGAGGTTAGCATCGATGTAATATCTGCGCTCGGGGAGATGTCCTGCCGACTGATGGAGGTCTTGGCGAGGGTGGGTGCTCTTGCTGTAAGGTCTCACCGACCAAGTGAAGTCTCGTTGAAAGAAGTTGCACTCGGGGAAAGTTTGTGGCTTCGACATGATGGCTTGCCGATGACCGGTGGTCTCGTCGAAGGTTTGTGGCTTCGGGGTAAATTTTTGCGCTTGGGGAGATGTCTTGCTGACCGCTGGTGGTCTCGTCGAAAGGAGGTGCCATCGGTATGATGTCTTGCCGACAGGGTGGACTCTTGCCAAAATGGTTTGAGCTCAGGCAAAGGAAGTCTCGCTCGCTATGACCTCCTGTCGACTGATCATGGTCTCGCCGAAGGTTTGTGCCCTCGGTGTAATGTCTTGCTGACCGAAGGTGGTCTTGCCGAAAGGCTTTGAGCTCAGGGAGAATGGAATGAGTTCGGTGTGATGTCTTGCCGACGGGGTGAGGTCTTGCCGAAAGATGAAGGGCTCGCTGTAATGTCTTGACGAATGCGGATGTCTTGCCGACGGAAGAACACAACTCTATAACTCTTGGGGAATCGATATAAGGTCTTTCCAACAAGCAATGGTCTTGCCAATAGCGATGGGTCTACTAGGGACTTTGGCGAGACCTCTTGCCAAAGGTGGTAGTCTGGCCGAACATTTTTTGATCGCTATGATGTCTCACCGACTTATTGTGGTCTCGCCGAAAGGGTATATGGATATCGGTAAGACTCTTGGCCAAGGGGTTTTCTTTCGCTGTGATTTCTTGCTGACTCGTGATCTCTCGCCAATGGTTTTATCTCTTCGGTGTGACTAATGGACTCGCTATGATGTCTGGCCGATAACGATAGTCTGGGCGACTAATTTTGGAAGTTGATATAACTTTTGCAGCTCGGTATGACCTCTTGCCGACAGTTCTAAGTTATGTTGATTGCTGTTGTGAAGTATAATCGCATCAAGGAGACACAGCTAGTGTCTCACCGACATGCGATTTTGTTTGAAGAACTTTTGACTGCCCGAAGAGCTTGTGTGGTGTCTATTCAACCAATCAGAGGAAGCTAAAGGTGAACCAGTGGCAGTTGGACTGATTGACTATTCTTGTGAGGAAGATCAATAGAGCATAAGCAAAATGGATCTACTTTGGTTTGATGGATGATCAGGGCATGTGAATTCAGTTCAGAGGGCGCCTCATGTTGCTTCTCGAAGAGGGTCAACTTGCGGAAGGATCTAGAGCAGAAAGGAAGAGACCGCAAGGATAGTTGGGATGTCGACTAGCAAGAGTGGATCGACATTTATGATAATGTTGCAGCTCGTTCAAAGTGGTTCTGATGAAGCTCTCGAGGGTGGACACGGAGGCTAGAAGTTAATGCGATGGATTCAAAAAATCTAAGGGCTACTCCTGAGGGTGATCCTTCACCGACATGGACACGGGGGATGCACATTGAATGCATTAACTTTATTCCAAAAGATTGGAGGGCCGACCCTTCTATCACCAACTCATTTTTTGCAAACCCTAGGGCAGAGGCCGACACTTTTGAGTTTGGTTGTATATATGGCATTTTTTCCTCATTTTGTAGGGAGTTCTTATGCTTTTCAGAAGTTTGTGACTTTTGCAGTCCTTTCTTAGATTAGCAAACTTTTGTAACTCATTTGGAGCATGATATATAGAATTTACCTTGGTTACCATTGATGGTTCAATTTTCCTTCTGATTCTTGCAAAATATTATGCATTTTCAGGTGATTGATCAAGCTACTTCATGAAATCTTTCTATTTCCATATAGCTTTGTCTCATGTTAGCATGCCTTTCTTTGCAAAAGTAGTATTATGTAGGTTACAAATTGTGTTTTACTGAATGGCACATGAACTTTTAATTTGTGAAAATTTTATTTTCCTTCTTAAAAGTGTGTGCATGTCAAACCTATTTGTGAAATACTTATGCATAATCTACAGAAACTTGTTGTGCAGTCCCATATCCATCATCAGTATTCAAGTGTAACCTGAGTGTCTCATTGCTCTTGTCAATTTGGTGTATCACCATAGGATTTCATTTTCATTTTCATGCACTCCTTCTCCCTTTTCCTTACAAAGATTAGTAGTTAGGTGATGATACCAAAGGAAGTCGGCCTTCTCCGGAGGTTCTTTTCCATTTTTTAGGTAACCCACAACCTGGAAAAGTTCCCATGTTTCTCTAGAAAGCTCAGTTTTCATAACTTTGCATAGGGTGCATTTCTAAGAGATAACATCTACAATTTTTAGAAATGAGCTCTTGTCATTGTATTTATTTTATCTCAATCAAATCAAATTATCTTAAATCTATGACTATTTTTTAAATATAGAAACATAAAGAGAAGGCGGTATTGTATTTTCAAAATCTCAAAGATATGGTCAATCACTAGGTCATTACACTCTATGGGTTTTATGATGCATGAGTTTCCTACCACTATCTCTTTGTTGATAAGGCCTTGATGATGATGCAAGGATTCACATAGTCATTCATGATTTTCAAGAATTTTCCCTTGCAAAAACCTAACAAGGAAGGCGGTTTTGAACAATCCTTTGGGGGACAATATGAACTAGTACTTTATCATCTTGATTGACCTCTCCAGTTCTTGAAGCAATAGGTTTTGATAAGCTCACTCATCATCCTTTGTAAGGTGTGAACTTTTTTATTCAATTCCTATTGAATCCACCCTACAAGATGGATAGAAGGAATTTGATCCTTCTATGGAACATTTTCTATAGGTACCTCTCCCACCCAAGCATTCAATCCTCCTCCTCTCTATGCGGTGTTCTATGCTTAATGTTCCTTTTCCTCGTTCTTACAATATCCTTGTTAAGGATAGATATTTGATACATATATTATTTTGGATACCATTATTTGGGTGAGTTTGCATACTTATTGACATCTTTTTCACTCTAAAATAATCATTGTGATTTATACTTTTATGTTTTGTTTAATAAAATATGAAGAGGATTTTTCTAATAAAAATATTAAATACTATGAAAGATGAACTTGCTAGCTAATAATTTTACTTTTAGAAATATTGAAATTCAAGATACATTATTTTCTCTCTTAAATTTTACTTATTTTATTGCTCTCTTATCTTCATTACTTTTTATTATGTTTGAGTCATTTAATGTTCGCATTGTTGTTCTTGAGACTAGCTCATTAAGGATTAAAACTATGTCCATTATGAAATCATACTTTTTGTTTTTATTTATGTGATAAATATATTTAATAAAGATACTTGAAAGTGTGCATTCTTAATGTGGTGGAAGAATAAGACCTTTCAGTAACAACTCTACTTAAATATTAAATAATTTAAGAGCCAAACAATCATTAGTCAATTTTATAACTTATCTTATCATCTTATTTTGATTAATAAAAAATATATATTTTATTATTAAAATATTTGTGGTCATTAGGAAACTCTTAAGAACCTCTTGTGATTTTGTCCTAGAGCTTAAGTTATGTGGACTTGGATTCATTATTTTTTGGACCCTTTGAACCTAAGTAATTCTCATGGCATATAGTTTTGTTGGGGGACTAACCTAGAATCCTTTCCATATACCCAGATTTTGCATGTTTTCAAGGAAGAAACTTTTTTTAGCATATAGAAGGACAAATTTTATGCTTTATTTTCTACACACTAACTTCTCACTTTACACTAAGGCTATGATTTATTCTAATGTACTTATGTTGATCCAAGTGAAAACCAATAAGCTTGCACTTGAGGTGGCACATCCTTAGATGCTCTTAGATCATTGGGGTAATATCTTGTGTACTATTTCCAAAGTCCCTTCAACTCTTGCCTCTAGATAAGGCCATTCTCCAACTCATGGGCATTATCAAAGGCATAGCTACTTTGATCATGGTGAATAGTATGCACACTCTCATGGCTCTCAAGCTCTTGTACAAAGAATCATTGATCAATCTCAAAGGTGATGGTCTCAGCCCATCTAAAACCACTATGCGTCTCCCTAAGGAACCTAGTTTTGGGTTTGGTGGCTAGCTAGACTTTTGAAAATTCCCTTGCCTTGATCTTATCATATCATATGTTCATGACACTTAGCCTCCAAATGAAGACAAAAAAGATGATGATAAAAATAATGGTTGGGAGCCTATTGTGGATACTTTAAACCTTGACGATATTTGGGGGAAACTAGATTATCAAGGCCCTCCTCCTACTACTACTAATATTTTTAACTCTTGCTACATAACAGGTTGTTATTATATTTTATTCTAAATTTTATCCCATTTAAATATTGAAATATGACTTCTACAACTATTTTTTAATATATCTAATATTATTTTATAAATAATAATGCACACACTTATTTAGTATCCATGAGAATACACATCCTTGTAGGGGCTTTTAGATCTTGAAAATAATCCATATCAAGCTTTTGAAAAATTCTCTAACATTTCCAATATTTTAAGATCTTTCTATTCTAAAGGGAGAAATTTCAATTGCATCCAGAAAGTGATATACTTAATGCAAGAGGAGAATGGATTTAAATTTGGCTCCCATGGTTGGAGATAAAGTCTTGGACCATTTAAAGACCAAGTTTTGATTTTCCATACACGATCTCTTTCCATTTGGATAGAAAAATTGTAAAAAAAACCTTTTCTTTCTTTGAAAAATAGATTTGTCACCCCAGACAACAATCTTTAACCTAAATATTAAGAGTTTCTTTATCAAGAATGTAGTTCCAAAACTCACCAATGAGGGTTGTGTTTTAAGTTCTAATACATGTAGTGTGGTGAGATCTTCTAAAATAGATATTTGAAGAAGAGGATCCACTTCACCAATCTCAACTTCATTCTTGTTTTTTTTAATACCTTTAGGTTTCCAAAAAAAATTGTATTCCTCCAAAAAAAATGAATCCTCTTAAGAGAACGAGGGGCAAAATATCTTGGATAACATTTTTTTCTACGATGTGAAAAATTCCTTAGTACATGTGAAAAAGATGATGCATGTAAGCATGAAGTGTCCCTATTGATATTATCCTAATGCAAAGATTGTTGATGATTTCAAGAACATGATGAGTATCCCTAGACATTTGCACATGGGAGGGGCCATATTGTACAGCTTCTAAAAAAAGACCATTTTCAATTGTTACAAGAACAATACATGAACATTTACCCTACTCTTACAATATGAAGCTTGAAAGATTTGATTTTCACCAAATCAATTGAAAATTATTCAAAAGTATAGTATTCCATACTTCCTAATTCAATTTCCTATAAACTTTATTATAATTTTTTTCACATTTTATAGATAAATCTTTTGATTTATTATGTGAAGTTACTTAAGTCTATGTTTATGATTTTAATTACCAATTTTAGTCCATCATGATCTTACACTCACCCTTCTCATATTTTTTATTAATACAAACAAAATATTGGTTGTGTCTAAATTTTATCCCCATCTCCATAAACCTCTAGTTAGATCCATATGTAAAATGAATGCATATTTTTATGAGAACACGATTATACTGAGAGGGGGGTGAATTAGTATAATAAAATATTTTTACAATTAAAACTTAATTAACCACAACAATAACAACCATGCAAGATTGAACAATTAGAAACTCAATAAGAAAACCAAATTTATTTGGAAATCCTTACAGGAGAAAACCACAAAAAATATTGTTTCATATAAATATCTTTTACAATCTTTGTAGGCACCAACCTACATGAGACACTAATCCCCTCTTATACAATTTGTAGGCACCAACCCACTGGAGATACCAATCCCCACAACTGAGCACCAACTCAACAAGAGACTCCAATCTCTTCGGTTTGAGGCACCAACCTCATTTCATGTGGGGCACCAACCTCTCCAATATGACACACCTTCACAATATTGCTTCTTCAACAAATGATGGACAATTTATTTTCTTCACAAACTCTTCTTGTAAATGATATTCTTTTCAGAAATTTGATGCACTTGATTTTATATACTTTCCTCTTTCAATTCTACATACTCATACTTTCTTAGATCTGCATATACTTCTTTTAAATTTGTATGTATAAACTCATATCTCTACTACTGTATATGTTTTATCTTAAACACTCCTTACTATATATAAAATCCACATTTATTCTACTTCAGTCTCCTAAAATTTGTATATACTCTTCATGAGGATCTGCACATATTCTTCACAAAGATATATTATAGATCTACCTTAGATCAATTTTTCCTTCCCTTAGTACACATCTGTAATAATTTTCATATTTATCTTTGTACTAGTTATTCTCTAACTCTAAATGATCTTCATTATCTTTTTCACATCTCGCTACCCTTCTTCTCCTCAAATAACTACTAGTATATCTACATAAAAAAATTCTTCAAAATATTCTCACTCATTCTCCACATTCATTCATATGTGCATCATGATCTTTATTGATATGTCTTCATATATATACATGCTTTCTCAAATTTGTATATATATACCTTGTCAAATCCACTGGTGTAAAAGATTTATCTTCAATACTACTACACCCTTTACTCTTATTTATCTTCAATACTCCACTCAGTATATATATATATATACCTTGTTAAATATGTTGGTGTATAAGATTTATCTTCAATACTACACCCTTTACTCTTCTTTATCTTCAATACTCCACTCACTTTCTTCTTCACATACCACCTCTTTTTATATCATTATGCCTCTACATGAAGAGAGGCGTCTCTTTGAAGAGTGGTTTCCCTTTGAAAAGAAATCACTTTTAGTAATAATTATGCCTTTTAATTACTAATCCTTAAACCTTTATTCAAATGCTACCTTTTCTAAACATATGATTGTTTCCTTGTTATTAGTTTTTTTAATCACTGCATTAATTAAATCTTTATTATTTAATTTGTTGACTACTTTTTATATTTATTATAATCATTGCTCATGGAGAATGTTAATCATTGCTTTTTGATAATAAACTTTGACTAATATAATAATTAACTTTGAATACCTCTTGTTTGTGAAGCCTACTCTATATATATGAATCATTGTATTTTTATACACTTTAATTGTTGTTTTTTATTCTTCTTAATCACTGTTGTATATATTAACATGATAGATGCTACTCTTCTAACAATATTTTTTTCTCCTCATAACACTTAATCACTACTTAAAATTTATTGTTGTCTTTTGATATATAATCATCACTTCACCTTTTATCATTTAAATTTGGTTAATGATTCTTATTGACAATACTTAGGGGATAACAAACATGGTCATCCATCATTAATACAAATGAATTTACCTCCATTTCATCACTACCACTATTAAGTAAAGTTGACCCAATATAAAGTCTTTCCTTTCAAATTATCTGGGTGATTATGTTGGAGTACAATACCACTGAGAGGGGGGGTGAATCAGTGGTATGACAGATTAAAATGAACTTAAATTAATCTCTTACAACTTTGAACATGTAGAATGCAAGTTTCAAAACAGTTCAATTATCAAGTGTAGCATTATACATGCAAAGCTATCTAACCTGAATGAACATAAATAACATAAGCAGATCACAAAAGATGAAGACACCATCACACAATGTTTATGAGTGGAAAACCCTTTATAGGGAGGAAAAACCACTCGAAAAAGATTGCTTCACTGGCTTACCAAAATCTCACTGATTACAGAGCCTCACTGGCTAGTTTTACAACCTCATTGGCTAACCAAGAAACCTCACTGGCATTTAATGTTGCTACAACCTCATTGGATTTTCAAGTTAACAACTGCCTCACTAGAAAAGAAGAACCTCACTGGTTACAAGATGTGCCACACTGAAAAACATGATATGCCTCACTAGCAAAACATACACTACTTCAGAAGGTATAATCACAAACTCAGAGGTTTACTTTGTTTCAATACACTCCATTACTTTATCTCTACATTTGAAACTCAATATACTCTATCTATGCATCATTAGACCTCCACACTTTGTCTTCCTTTTGCACCCTTATCACAACAACGTTTTATTTATCATAGCATTGTTCTATTATGTTTACAAAGCACAAAAATCAATATATAATTCTTTTTGTATACATCAAGAATCATCTCCCCTTTACCCTCTTTGGAAAGACAAATAGACATCAAAGAATGACACTTATATAATTTGTTCTCTACTATTAGTCTCATGAAAATTTATATATTTAGAGCACTAAAATGCATATTCAAATTCATCTTAACTTGTGGTTACATTCATCTTACTTTAACTTGTGCAAAAAAGAAAAAACAACTCTAATAAAGGTTGTCATTGTCTCAATTAAAACTATAGAATAATTGTATCAAATGATGCTTGAGGAAGACTACATTCAAATCATTATAGTATATGCAAAGTGAACACAACGCATTCTTATGATCAGAATCAAAACCCCATTTAATACTCTCACTCAAAACAAAACTCTTATTTCCATGAAATCGCACTAACTCTCCTTTCATTAGACAAGATCACATTGCTTGTTTTTCATCATAGATAACCCACACACTAACCTCAAAAACACTCTTTATCCACCATTGTCCAAAGAGAAAACAGTTACAAAAACTGCATGAAGATGGTGACAGCTAGAGACCCGTCAAAATAAACTTGCAATAAATAGTCATTGAATGTTTCAAATATGAGCCTTTGTGACTAACTTTTCATCTTTGAATAAGTGTCTTAACCTTCAAATGCCCACAAGGTTCTTCACCAAAGTGTTAAAGTTATTAAAGGCAGTGTAAAACCTATAAGTTACTTGGTAGACTGATGGTATATGTCTTGGTGACTTAAGAACCTTTCAATAGTATACCATCTTCAAAATATAAGGCATGAAAACCTTGTGTTAAGAATTATCAAGAGCTCTAAACCCTAGGTCCTTAGGGTTTTAGAAAAAACTTTTGAACCATGTAGAATATTTGAAGTCATCCTTGACTAACCCCCACTTGCAATATTTTCTTGAACATAAAAACCTATGTATGAAGTAAGTTTGATGCAAACCATTACAATGATAATTCTTGTATAGCCACCTTTGTGTAATGCATCAACACTATGAAATGCAACTTTTGTATCAACTCTACCAACACCTCACACCACCAAAACACCAAGTGAACGTATTTATGTCTTGGACAACTTGATAGGCAATTTGTCATGGAGCAGCATCAACAACATGTCATGAAGCATCAACACCAAAAAAGTAACCTTGTGATACCTTGAAGCAACTCACTCAACCTATAACTCACTCAACCTATATCAACAAAGCACCAAGATAGTCTCTTTGACATCCATAACAAAAAATGCAATGCCAACAAACTCCCCCTTTGGAATTGATGTCAACACACAAAAAACTTTGCACCATTCAAAATTTTGCTCCTTCCTCAAATCTCTCTCCCTTTGACATCAAATGACAAAGGAATATTGTGATATGTTTTACTTACCCCAAAATATCCTGCAATCAAAGAGGTGTGAGCTTCACGGATTACATGTGCTTGTTCATCTTTCAAAACACACAACTTTCCCAAATGATACAAAAGTTTATCCTGCACATGATAGTAATCTTTCTCTTCTATCTGTTTTCCTACAATTAAAGTTGGATAAATATCCTTAAAGTCTTCATCATTAGCATATTATTCCTGAAAGATTTCATGCACCATGGAACTACCTTTAAGGATAATCAAAGCATTCATAATAGGAGGCCTAGAAAGCATATCTGCTACTTTGTTATGGGTACCTTTCTTCTACTTAATTACCAAGTGAAACTGTTGTAAAAATCCCATCCATCTAAAATGCCTACTTTGTTGCAGTTTAGACTGTGAGTGCAAGTATTGTATTGGTTGGTGATTAGTGTGGATTACAGTTTCTTTCCCCATTATATAATGTTTCCATTTTTTAACACTCTGAACTAAAGCATAAAGTTCCTTATCATAAGTAGGATAGTTACTTACTACTCCTGAAAAGGTTTCAAAGTGGTAGCAAATTGGTTTACCTCCTTGCATAAGAACAACTCCCATGGTAAACCCGCTTGCATCAGTCTCAATCACAAATGGCTGATGTAGATCTGGTAAAGCTAGAACTGGTGCAGTGCTTAACTTTTTCTTCAAAGTGTTGAAGGCCTTCTGTTGTGGACCTCCCCACTGAAAAGTTATCTTCGTACATGTCAATGCATGAAATGGTGATGCAATGTAGGAGAAGTTTGCAATGAACTTTCTCCATTACTTGACTGCACCTAAGAAACTTTTGACTTCTGTTACAGTACTTGGCTTAGGCCAGTTTACAATAGCTTCAACCTTTGTAGGGTCTACTTTCAATTGACCATTCCCTACGACATAGCCTAAGTACACTAGAGATGTCTTTTCAAATTCACACTTATACATCTTTACATAGATTTTTTCTTTTCTCAAAATATCAAAATTTTTATTTACATGACTTACATAATCATCCAAATACTTGCTAAATATAAGGATATCATCTAGATAGACAATGCAAAAATCATCAATGAAAGGACGAAAGACATTTTTCATGACCCTCATGAACGTTGCAGGTGCATTACAAAGCCCAAAGGGCATAACCAACCATTCATAAAGTCCTTGTTTTGTCTTGAAAGCAATTTTCCAAATGTCATCTTCTGCAATTCTAATCTGATGATAACTGTTACACAAATATAACTTAGTGAAATAAACTGCATGTTTTAATTGATCAAGTAATTCATCAATTCTTGGAAGAGGGTACCTATTTTTTACTGTTATCTTGTTCAGGGCACGGTAGTCAATGCACATTCTCCAAGATCCATCTTTCTTTGGAACCAACACAATTGGAGAACCACACGGTGATGTGCTTGGACGGATGACTCCTTTGTCCACTAACTCCTAAACCTATTTCTTGATTTCTTCATTCTGCATAACGGACAAACGGTACAAGTCGATGTTAGGTAATGGAACATCTTACTGCAACTGGATTTCAAGTTGTATTTCCCTCTTGGGTGGCAACCCCTTTGGTTTCTGAAACAAGTCATCGTAAGTGGAAACAATTTTGATCATTTCAACCTTATGTTTTGGGTCACACCCCTTAAATGCCTCAGAGATATCTTCTTCTTTGGCTTTTACAAGCATTAACAAAAAGTTCTTTGTAGAGTTGACTAACCTTTTCATTTGACCAGCATTAACTAGTGTGAGATTAGTCTTGACCTTGTGTGCATGTACAATATATTCTACCCCATCTTTAAAAAGATGATACTTTTTCTCCCCCTATAAAATATTTCCTTTCTATCATACAAATAAGGACTCCCTAACACAAGCCCACAAATATCTAGAGGTACAACATCTACTTCTACTTCATCAATGAAATTAGTAGTGATGGTAAAACGCAATTTGCACTATTTGGTCACCTACAACTGTTCATCATTACATACCCATCCAAGTGGATAGGGCTTAGGATGAGGAGTAGTAGTTATATTCAATTTTCTAACAACCCCTTAAGAAATCAAGTTGACTTGAGAGCCCGAATCAAATAGTGTATCAATCTTTGTGTGTTTAGTTACCACACGAATGTGAAACAGTTCATTCTGTTGTTTATCAACTTTAGGAGTGGATACTTTACTTGCATTACTTGTACTTGCATTAGAAATACTTGCATCAGAAGAGAGAATTATACCTTTCCCTTTACCTTGGACCCCAACAACAACAATCTAAGTTTCATCTCTAGAGTCGGATCCAAAATCTTGCTGAATAACTGCAGCGGTCTTTTGCTTGGGTTTATTGCCTCTGTATCATTCTAGACTCAATTCAGGATGAAGCTTCCAACACTTTGAATCATCATGCCCCTCTTTCTTGCAATGGGAGCATGTGGGCTTATCACCCTCCTTAACCGTAGTTGTCTTCTTCCCTTTTCCTTTATCTTTTTATTTTTCTTTACCCTTAGACTTCCCCTTAGACTTAGATGGTTTCTTTGAGAAATTATCACTAAAAGTGTTCTTACCCCTTGACTCTAAATGAGTAGCTTGGACTGACACTTCATCCAAATTATTAGGACTCAACATTAGAATAGTATACCTTAGGTAAGAATGCAAACCACCTATGTACTTGAGTAATGTATCTTGAGTATACAATGGAACATTTAAAGCAATAGCCCATTTTCTAAACTCATGAGTGTAATCTTGGACAGACTGACCCTTACCCTACCTAAAGGTTTTCCAATTCATTGTTAATTTTTGCATATAACCTAAAGGATAAAACTATTTTTTAAGGGCAGCAATAAATTTCATCCAAGTCATATTGACCTTACCATGGCGAGCAATTTCCTCCCGAGTTCTACTCTCCCACCAGGTGACAGTTGTACCTCCCAACCAGAGAGTGGCTAACTGGATCATAGAAGCGTCTTATGTTAGGCCTTGAATCCTACAATACACTTCTACCTATTGGATCCAATCATCTAACTTTTCGACATTCAACTCACCACAATACTTAGGCAATTCAAATTTTACATCAAGTTTAATAATAGGCTTAGAATTGATTTCAAGAAAGGATTAACAGTAGTAGAAGAGGAAGAAGAAGAAGGGGAAGATGGAGAAGAAGGGGAAGATGGAGGAGATTGAGCTTCTGGATCTTTTCCTCCTTTGTCCTTTCGATCTTCCTTCTTTTCTTGCTTCGATGAATCTCCCTTTTTGCACTTCTTCTTTTCCGCATACAACTCTTCCACCATAGCCTTCATTTCGAGGAAGACTCACTGGAAAGACTTATCATCAAGCTCTTGCTCGGTGCTTTTCCTAGCTTCAGTTTCATCCATTGTTGGTGAAGTCCTTCGTTTTCCGATCTCAAGATTGTATTATTCAAGTTTGTCTTTGCCTTGTTGAAGCTTCGAGCGTGTAAGCATTCAAATTTGCAATACTAGTCAAAACACGGCTCTGATACCAATTTGATATATTTTAGGATCTAAGACGATTACTTTAAGAATGCATATTGATTACAATTTCAAAAGCTCCAAATTACAAAAATGAAATCAACAACACATAATTAAACGAACAAAATCAGAATTCACAATGAGACAAGAAAGAGAGAGAATGCAAACAGGTTGATAATGGAGTTCGTCGTAAGAACGACTACGTCTCCGAGCCCCTCTCCAAAGAGTAGACCGATCCGATTGAAATCTTCAAAAATTCGGCATTACATCAGTTTGCAAGCTCTTCCCTTTAAGCACAACGAAATTCTGACATTCTCCCAACGTACAGGAACAACAAATTATCTCTCCAAAATGCTCTAAGTCTCCAACACCTTAATAATTCTGAATAATCTGGATGAACCCCCTAAGCCTCTAACCCCCCCTTTTTATACAAAAAATTTACTCAAATGGGCTAATAACCAATTGATTTACAAAATCCACCTTATCTCTCCATTTTTACATAAAAATCCCCCTTCTATTTACATAATATCCCAAAAAAAATTAGTTTAGCCCTTTTTATTCTTTATTTGGGTTTTTGTTGTTTCAATGGGTTTTAACTAATCCTTAAAAAGGATTGTTGTTTTAAAATTTGGAGGGAATTATTATATTTTAAGGCATTAAGTTAAGAGGTATTCAAAAAAAGTAACCGATGTCCCATATATATCAAAAACCATCAAATGGCTTGTTGGCGGTTATCAGTTTTACTAGCCGGGTGGTTCGGGGCTCCAAACCCATCGACCACTATTTTAACGGATTGCCACTGTACTCTAAAACAAAACAAATTGGTTGCCCAAAATAGTAAACGGAGGTTGCAGGGCTTAGTGGTGAGGTCCGCGCATAGCAGTAACGAGGTGGGGGATTGGAATCCCCTCACACACTTTTTTCAACAACTCCAACGAATAAACCAACCCGCTAGAGGAAGATGGATAGGGTGCCATGTGGCACAATCTGATTGGTTGTTATGTGGTGACGTGTTCCACCATGTCTCACCCAACGATGTGCCACATGGCCTTTTTTTCTCGCTTGATGATGACACATGTCAACTTGTGATTGGATGATACTGCTGACTACACTGACTGTACCATGTTGATGTCAGCAAAGTCAACCCAACTTTGACTGCTCATAGCTCATGCAAACGGACTCCATTTTTCGTGAAACAAATGTCGTCAGAAAGCTTGTGATGAGCTCTTTGCAATGGTGTGAATTCTAACCAATTTTCATGATGTCAATTTTTGGCCCTTTTTTTCTTTGACCTAGCTCTAGGGTTGACCAAGGTTTGACCGAGCATAACTTAGACTCTGTAGCTCCGTTTGACTTCGTTCAAGTTGCGTTGCAGTCAGAATTTTGGCCACTTTCTGATGATGCCATTTTTGAAGAAAAATGAGAAACTTCAATTTTGGCGAAGATCCTCTGGATCATACTGTCTCCCCCCGGCAAGAAGAGATCATACACTAAATGCAGAACATCATTGACAAACCATGGGCAACACCAAGTCATTATCCACAACAAACTATCCATAATGGTCAAAAATAAGACATTGTTAGGTTTTCCAGAACCTTGGTAACACAGCACTAGCAAGAACATACAAAATACTAGTAAAGTGATGAAATTCCATTTACTGCCCCTATTAATGTTGCCAATAAAATGTACCATGATAAAAGACTAAAAGACCAATTACTTTGTGACTAAGAAATGAAGGAGATAAATGTTGTTTCATGTGACTGAGAAAGCACCGTGTAAACATGCCAAAGAAATTGTACTTTATTTTCATTCACTGCCCATTTCCACTTTTATCATTGTAGAGCACTTTCATGTAGCAATTGTCTTGTGTACTTTGTTCATCTATCCAAGCAATTAACACACCTCAAATAGTGACTACAAGACAATGATAACACTTGAATGATAAATGCAATGACATCACTAAAAATACAAGCATCACCTGACTATCTACTTACTGTCATCACTTGACTTCTCTCAATGTATCATTGAAATCACAACCAACCATCAAATGAACTATCAAATGAAGCATGACTATACATGACTATCCACTATGTAATGATACAAGTTCATCTATTGAAAGGTGTATAAGCAAAGGTAATGTTCAGTGTTAAGTATTGTCAACACACCAAAATTTATAGCACTACAACCATATTATTAAAGCAATTGATGTTCAAACCAATGTCCTTTCAGCCACCTCACTGTCCAATCAAGCATCATTCAACTTTGTGCAATGTAACTATCAAATAATGTGAATGAAGTGAATGGTCTTAACCAAGTGTTGTTGCTACCACTGTGAATGTTGTTGTCACTATGAATACCAACACTGTCTAAGCACTGTCAAAGCAAAGAGTCCATTCCATCAAGCAAAGGTCCATTCACTTTCTTCCAAAAAAATCCAAGTCACCAAATCCAAAAGCCACTCCTCCATGTCATAGTCCAAATAAGGAACATTCAACAAGCAAAAAGAGCAAAGTTCCATCCACATCCACTTACACTTAACAAAGCAACCAAGTGTATGTTCATTGTCCATGTAAGTTGTTCACTTGAGAAAAGGGACTTCACATGCCAAAGCCAACAAGAGACAATTATGCACTGTCAAATAGTATTCATAGAGTATTTTCCATTGTATTTTAACAAAGAAAAATAACAGTCCAACCCTCATCAAGACTTTCATCAAACACTGTATGTGACCTTGAAAGCACTAGTACTATTGATACATGAAGAGTATAGGTCCATGAATTTGAAACTTGTTGTCATCATTGTCCAAGAGTAGGAGGTTGTGGACTATCTATGTAACCACTCAATGACTTTCACCTTGAATATCACTTGACATGAATATCACAGGCATAAACATGATATAGTCTTGAAGGAGTATGAGTAATATATTGACTTCCAAAACTCATATGATGTTGTCATGGCAAAGATCAACCAAGGACTTCTTACAAAGCACTTTCCAAGGACTACATTTTCAAGATCTCATTGTTCTTTTAAAATCTCTTTGTGATTTACTATAGAGATGAATGATACCACCTGTTGGAGTACAATACCATTGAGAGGGGGGGTGAATCAATAGTATGACAGATTAAAATGAACTTAAATTAATCTCTTACAACTTTGAACATGTAGAACACAAGTTTTAGAATAGTTCAATTATCAAGTACAACATTATGCATGCAAATATATCTAACTTGAATGAACATAAAGAACATAAGTAGATCACAAAAGTTGAAGACACCATAACACAATGTTTATGAGTGGAAAGCCCTTTACAGGGAGGAAAAACCAATTGAAAAATATTGCCTCACTGGCTTAACAAAATCTTACTAATTACAGAGCCTCATTGGATAACCAAGAAACCTCGCTAGCTTTTCAAGTTAGAAACTGCCTCACTGGAAAAGAAGAACCTCACTAGTTACAAGATGTTCCTCACTGGAAAACATGATATGCCTCATTGGCAGAACATACACTACTTTAGAAGGTATAATCACAAACTCAGAGGGTTACTCTATTTCAATACAGTCCATTACTTTATCTCTCCATTTGAAACTTAATATACTCTATCCCTGCATCATTAAACCTCCAAAATCCATCTTCCTTTTACACCCATAGCACAACAATATTTTATTTATCATAGCTCTATTCTATTATATTTACAAAGCACAACAATCAGTGTATAATTCTTTTTGTATACATCAAGAATCCTCTCCTCTTTACCTTCTTTGGACAGACAGATAGACATCAAAGAATGACACTTATACAATTTGTTATATATTCTTAGTCTCATGAACATTTATATATTCAAAGCACTGAAATGCAGATTCAAATTCAACTTAACCTGTGGTTACATTCATCTTACTTCAACTTGTGTAGAAAACAAAAAAAAAACTCTAATAAAGGTTGTCATTGGCTCAATTAAAACTCCAAAATCATTGTATCAAATAATACTTAAGGCAGACTACATTCAGATCATTATAGTATATGCAAAGTGAACACAATGCATTCTTATGATCAAAATCAAAACCCCATTTAATACTATCACTCAAAACAAAACTCTTATTTCCATGAAATCACACTAACTCTCCTTTCATTAGACAAGTTCACATTGCTTTTTTTCATCACAGAGAACCTGCACACTAACCTCAAAAACACTCTTTATCCACTATTGTCTGGAAAGAGCAAGCAGTTACAAAAACTGCACGAAGATGGTGACAGCTCGAGACCCATCAAAATATACTTGCAAGAAATAGTCGTTGAATGTTTCAAATATGAGCCCTTGTGACTACTTTTTCATCTTTGAATAAGTGTCAACCTTCAAATTCTCACTAGATTCTTCACCAAAATATTATAGTTATTAAAGGTAGTGTAAAACCTATAAGTTACTTGGTAGACCAATGGTATATGTCTTGATGACTTAAGAACCTTTTAATAGTAAACCACCTTCAAAATATAAGGCATGAAAACCTTGTGTGTGGAATGATCAAGAGCGCTAAACCCTAGGTCCTTGGGGTTTTAAAAAAACTTTTGAACCATGTAGAATATTTGAAGTCATCCTTGACTAACCCCCACTTGCAATATTTTCTTGAACATAAAAACCTATGTATGAAGTAAGTTTGATTCAAACTATTACAATGACAATTCTTGTATAGCCACATTTGCATAATGCATCAACATTGTGAAATGCAACTTTTGTATCAACTCTACCAACACCTCACACCATCAAAACACCAAGTGAACGTATTTATGTCTTGGACAACTTGATAGGAAATTTGTCATGAATCAACATCGACACCAAACAAGTAACCTTGTGATACCTTGAAGCAACTCACTCAACCTATATCAACAAAGCACTAAGACAGTATCTTTGACATTGATGACAAACAATGCAATGCCAACAAATTATATGTATGTTTATTCATAGACTCCAAAAAGGAAGTTGACCTAATTAAAATTATTTTGATTTCTCCAATAAGAAATAAAAACTTTACTACAATATCACATTTTAATATGAACTCTACCATAAATAAAATATGAACTCTACTCCATAAACTTTGATCGTTGTTCCTCTAAAAATATTCGCTATTCTTCATTATATCAGTCTATGTAACTTGGGAAATTAAAACAAATTTATATACCCTGACTTAGGCACTAATAAGGAAGTAGGATAGGCACTAATAAGGAAGTCGAGCATTATAGTAGAATTTATTGTCCTCATAATAACTCATTGATTGTCATGATAATGAAGTCTGCCATCTTGATAACTGGAATAAAATGATTAGTGGCCTTTGACCTTTAATGGTTTCCTCTTTCCTTCTTTGAAATCAATGACAATAATTTGACAATCTCTCATACTCCTTTGACAGCAATGACAATATTTCAAACATCTTTCGTATTCACTCTTTACTTAGAGAGCATGAAAAACAAATGGCTAAGGTTTTTACTTATAACTAATCACCTCTCTTAAATATTATGCATGTCTCTTCATGCTCAAATCCAAACTTTTAATGTTTACTTATTTTTGTATTTACTATTATCTAACCCAAGCTTAAACATAGATCCACACTATTAAATGCAATCAAATTTGTGCTTACCTTCCCTAGATCAAGGCCAAAGATTTGGCCCCCTAAATAATTTTTCAAATATATGAAATTTAAGAATTCTAATGAGAAAATTAAAGAATTCAAAACCATCCATAAATGTCACACTAATATTTGTGAAACATTTGGGTCATTTCAACACCATAATTTAACATAGTTTTTTATGAACATTATAAATTTTTGGAACATTCTCAATCCCTTCAAAAGTATATGAATTTTTGTCCAATCTCATATCTATATAAAAGTATTTTTTGATGTGCCTATTTCTTTGTATAAGCATAATGACACCCTTATACATACGGCCAATGATAAAGCCCTTGAGCTTGAAGGTTTTCGTTGTGTGGTCCAATATAAGGAATATATTAAAAATCATTCCATAAGAAATATTATCAATCAAGGAAATATAAAATTTATTGCTAAACAAAGAGATGTAGAGCTCATTACCATTTGATATCATATAACACTACTTAATGCACCTTATAGAATCCTTGCTAGATCCTTCACTCTCTATATTTGTTCTTTTCTTTCTACTTTTGTAAGACCAAAAAGACTAACTTTGCAAACATTCATTGTATTGTTGATAATATTATCATAGTTTGGGAAGGTATGTGATAGGTGAATACCTCACAACAAAGATTCTTCTTTATCAAATTAGATTTTGAAAAAACTTATGATCATATTGAATGAAATTTTAATCATGCTAAAAGATTTAGGGTTTATAAGTTTTAAAGATCTCTATATACAATATTTTTTAGGATTTTATGTGTTTTCCCACTAATGTCTATATACCTAAAGATTTTTTTTCTATTTAATCCAAAAATGTTTCAAAATAGCTTACTCTCTATGTGTTCTTATTTTAGAATATTTTTGTTGTTTTTCACTATGTAAAGTTGAGCATATAATACTGCCAAATAGATTTCTAACCCAAAAGAGAAACCCCACTTTGAAAATGAATATTTTCTAATGAATTTTGAATATAAGGGATAATATGATAATTCTCTATCCTTTACGAGAGCCTTCCATGAATCATATGGGTTTAACATCTAATAGATTTTAGAATAATTATTTTGGAAAAGTATGATGTCTTTTCATGATTGGATCGATAAATTAATTTAAAAATATGTTTTCAAGGCATCCCATTCACCTCTAATGGGTTCTCACTCATCCTTTGGAAATACTTGTGTTTCAATGCTGCCAAAGGTGAAGAAAAACCACTAATCGAATTATTTAACCATTATCTCTTATCGCTATGTTTTAGATCTATATTAATGTGTTGTCAAATTATTGAATTATATGTTACTTTTTCATGTTAGAAACCTTATAAAGTAGCTTGTGACCATTTTTTGATAATGTTATGGGTTTTTCTATGGGCTAAATTCAAACAAGCCAAGGATTTTATAGGATTTTATTGGATATTTATTTTCCTAACAATAAGGGGGACCTCATATTGATAAAAAAAAAAAATTAGAGATAAAAAACTTTTCATAATGTGTGTTATACTGAATTGAAGGTTCTAAGCGATGGGATTTACTATGACATTTTATTTTGCAAGGCTCCCTTCTACAAGAATTTGAAAGAGGGGTATGGTATCACAAATTTATCATTCCCTACATGTTATTTAAAATGTGAGGTGCTTTCTTGGACCAAAATATTTTGTTCAAAAGGATTTCAAATGATAAATTTATTTCTCATATACATTGGAGATGGCTTTCTATCTAGTCTTTATTTTAATGATGATAGTCTTTAGTTGTCTTCCATTATTAATAATGGAATTTTTCCTCTTACAAACATACATGCAAATAAAGATCCTAAACTTTTCAAGAAAGAAATAAAAAATACTAGAGATCTTCTTTCTTCTAAAAATTTGACTCTTTGGCCTTCTGGGAATTTAGTATTTTAACTTTGATTTTTCATCCATTCTAAAAATACAAGAAATCATGATTGATTTTATGCTACATAAATTGAGGTTTTAACTACTTCTTACTTAGTAGAGAGATTGATGTTGCAAATGTAACATACCTTTCATAAGATACTCTCTAAATACCTTTTATTTTAAGTCCTTTCATTAGCCTTTGAAAGCTTAAGCACTAGCAAGGTCTAGATTTTTGGCCTAAGCTTTGTCTTCTCTTATTCAATCTTATTTTAAGGCTAAGATTCAAGCCAAGATGGCTTACTTCTTATGGAATTTACTTCATTAGGGTGGGTCTTCATATTGGGGAACAATTGCATCCTTTTTGTTTTTGATATACCAAATTTCTAGCCTATGCATAACTTTGGACTTTCAATCATATTCTCTAGACAATGTGTTCTCAAGCCTATAGTGCCTAGAAATAGATTCACAATATTTTTCTCCCTTCAATCAAAACCCATGACACAATATTTTTCTCTTTTTGAGGATTTTAGTAAATGTTCAAAATAAATTTCTTTAATTTAGAGTTTATTTAGAGATGTCATTTTTTCATGGTTAGAAATCAAAAAATTCTACAATTTTTAGAAATGAACTCTTGTCATAGGATTTCTTTTATCTTAATCGAAATCAGATGTTTTTAAGTCTATGGCCATATTTTTCAAATATAGGAACATAAAGAGAAGGCGGTATTGGATTTTCAAAATCTTAAAGATATGGTCAATCGCTAGGCCATTACACTCTATGGGTTTAATGATGCATGAGTTTCTTCCCATTGTCTCTTTGTTGGTAGGGCCTTGATGATGATGCAAGTATTTACATAGTCATCCATGATTTGAAAGACTTTCCCTCTTCATATCTAACAAGGAATGTGTCTTTTAAAAATTCTTTGGGGGAAAATATGCACAAGTACTTTGTCATCTTGATGGGCCTCTCTAGTTCTTGAAGCAATAGGTTTTCATAAGCTCACTCATCCAACTTTGTAAGGTTTTCTTGTTGATTTAATTCCTATTGGATCCACCCCACAAGATTGATAGAAGGAATTTGATCCTTCTAAGGAACCTTTTCTATAGGTACCTCTCCCACTCAAGCATTTGAAATCCTCCTCCTCTCTATGTGGTGTTGTATGCTTAATGCTCATTTTTCCTCATTCTTACAATAGCCTTGTTAATGATAGATATTTGATACATATATTATTTTGTTCATACCATTATTTAGGTGAGTTGTGCATACTTATTGACATCTTTTTTACTCTAAAATCATCAAATTGTGATTAATATTTTTATGTTTTATTTAATATCATATGAAGAGGAATTTTCTAATAAAACATTAAACACTATGTAAGATGAACTTGCTAGCTAGGAATTTTACTTTTTTACATAATGACAATTAAGATTCATTAATTTTTCTCTTAACTTAGACTTATTTCATTGCTCTCTTATCTTCATTATTTTTTATTATGTTTGAGTCATTTAATATTCATATTGATGTTCTTGAGACAAGCTCATTAAGGATTAAAACTACATCTATTATGGAATCATACTTTATGTTTTTATTTATGTAATAAATATATTTAATAGAGATACTTGAAAGTGTGCATTCTTATTGCCCAATGGAAAAATAAGACCTTTCAACAACAACTCTACTTAAACATTAAATGATTTAAGAGTCAAACAATCATTAGGCAATTTTATAACTTGTCTAATCATCTTATTATAATTAATAAATAAATAAATATTTTATTATTAGAATATTGATGGTCATTAGGAAACTCTCAAGCACCTCTTTTGATTTTGTCCTAGAGCTTAAGTTATGTGGACTGGATTCATGATTTTTTAGACCCTTTCAACCTAAGTCATTCTCATGGCATATGGTTTTGTTGGGGGACTAACCTAGAATCCCCTCCAAATATACCCAAATTTGGAATGTTTTCAAGGTGGAAACTCTTTTTAGCATATAGAAGGACAAAAATTATGCTTTATTTTCTAGATGTTTGGTTGATACTAACTTCTCACTTTACACTAAGGCTATGATTTGTTCTAATGCACTTATGTAGATCCAAGTGGAAACCAATAAGGTTGCACTTGAGGTGGCACATCTACAGATGCTCTTAGATCATTGGGGTAATGCCTTGTGAACTCTTGCCTCTAGTTAAGGCCATTCTCCAACTTGTGGGCAATGTTAGAGGCATAACCACTTTTCTCGTGGTGTTCAAGCTCTTGTGAGAAGAATCAAGTATCTATCTTGAAGATGATGGTCTCGACCCACTTACCACCACTACATCTCTCCCTAGAAACCTAGCCTCTTGGGAACCTCTTGTAGATACTTTGAACCTTGATGATATTTGGGGTGAACTAGATGATCAAGACCCTCCTCCTACTATTACTATTTTTTAGCTCTTGCCACATAACAAACTATTATTATATTTTATTTCAAATTTTATCCCATTTAAATATTGAAAGCTAACTTCTACTACTCTTTTTTTAATACATATAATATTATTTTTAAAATAATAATACACACTTATTCATCAAAAACAAGAATGGCCTTAAATAACTAGTTTCGGGGTCACAATGGCAGTGTTATTGGAGGGTCACTTTTGTTGGCTTAAAAGGCAACTAATGACTGTCAAACTAAACATTGTATGAGGGTTAAGTTAGGGCTGAATAGGAAACGAAGACGAAGACGTTCCATCATCAATGTGAGACTCTTTTTGAACTTCGATGTATTGTGTAGGATCTATGGGTACGTGAACTTAACTATTTCCCGTATATATTGTGGATTTTGGCTCCGGAGATCGCCTGGGAAAGGCTGCGAAGGGCGTGGTTTATAAAACGGAAAAGACCATGGTGTCACTGCACGCTCTGTCTCCCACTCCTAAAACACCATGCCATGACAAAACTCGGGACTTCCGAACCTTTTTAATAAACTCTCCTGAAACTCGGAAAAAGACAGCGGGCATTATATTACGTGGGGAAGATAATGAGACCCCAGGTATTAAGAACCACTGATAGATATCCTACTCAAACGGGAGAGGAGGGAGGAAAGAAAATGGCATAGCCGACAGGGCAGCGGCCATGGTGTGATGTGAGCTGCCCCACAAGAGGATTCGGGCTTCACAGTGTGAACTCTGCACCTGCACCGGCGCTGCCGAAGGTCGGGTGGTGTTAGAAAGTAATTTCTTCCAATGGTTGTGGAAATAGAAACTTCAGTTTTGCATGAGCAATATCTATTGTAATTAGAAATAAACTAAAATTTAGTTAAATTTTTCTACAGTTTGCATATTCTAGATTTTTCCTATAAGTTGTAAAATCCTTTATAAAAGAGGCCTGATGTAATTGATTTTATCATGTAATCAAATTTGATGAAGCAATAAAATATATTTGTGTGCAATAGCATATTGTGCAAATTATTGTGTTTATCTGAATTGATGTGTTGAACAAGTTATTGTGTTTCTATGTATTTGTTTTTTTGTTTATCAGTTATTATATTTCTATGTATTTGTTTTTTGTTTATCCCCATTAAATCTAACACGTGGTATCAGAACTATGTTTTAAATCTAACAGGTGGAATGTGTTCCATTCTTTCTCTTTATTTTTTTAGCCTTAAAAAAAAATCCATTGCGACTTGGATGATTCACGGAAAAACATTGTATTTAGGCTCATCGTTTTACACTGTTCTATTTATAATGTCTTGGATGTAAACTATTCTCGTGTCTTAATAATCTGGGCAATACTCTTCTATTCCAGAATAAAAATACATACAAATAAACACCAAGAAACAGAACCAAAGAAGGGCAAATTTTAGAAGTTCACTTTCAAGATTTTCTATCACTGTTGTTTGCAGAGGAAATAAAAAAGATAAGAGCAAAATGAACAAGAAACCACTTACGATCGATTGCTGATCATGACTTGATTCTTGGGCTTATCTCCAGCAGATGCAGATTCCTTGTACGCAGTGCTTCCACAAAGAAAATATTTCCAGATCCAATTAATCATGACTTATGTCTGTGTCGAGCATAGATTGTATGGTCTTTGGTCTTTGCCGAATGGGTAATCAGAATTCTTGTCTCCAGAAGATGGAGACTGGCATTTAAATTCCACAATATTTGCTCTTAGGCCGAAAGATCGGAAAAGTGCAGCACACTCAGTGGGGCCAATCCACTTACAAGTGCCGATGGTATTCCAAGCGAACTGTTGAGCTCCTTGGACGTCGAATCCTTTTCTCCACCCTAATTCCAACCATCTCTGTAATGCCAAAATACGTGGAACGAAGGACGCTCCTCCGAAGAGCACATCCTTCATCTCCTCCTTCTCTATCAAATGAGAGCTTAAGATCTGAATATTCCTCCACCCACAACCCCATAACTAGTCAAAAGGTTCTACCTGCTGGAAGTGATCGATATGACCACCACAGATGACTGCAAAGGACTCTGCTGTATCCTCCTCCGATAACAAGTATTGCTTTTCAAGTCCCATCACAACTTCAGGAATGTGCATTGTTTCTTCCCGAATTTGAACAGTTGCCAGATCTCGCGCATCTTGATCAATCTCAATATCTCCCATTCTCACACCCTGTAGCAAACACACAATGTAAGCTGCAGCGTTTTACGAATTTGCAAGGTTTTATAAATCAATTAAGGGGTAGATTGGATTGTGAGTCGTCTTACTTTCACTTCCATTGATTCGTGCAATGGAAAGCTTGTTGACCCATCTGGCATCTTCAATCACAATTCAAGATGAATCCTCGGCCTGCTACATCTGCTTAACCTGCTCGTTATTTCTAATGACAAAGAACGAGGTTGAGTTTGCACTCCATGCATTTAAATGAATGACAAGAATCATTTTATCAGATTTTTCTCTTTGAGTTTACACTCCATGCATGTAAATGAATGACAAGAATCATTTTTTCAAACTCTCCTCTCTTTGAGTTTACACTCCATGCATGTAAATGAATGACAAGATTCATTTTAACTCTCCTCTCTTGATTTTTAGTTCAACTGCCAAATAAAACGAATACCCAGCTACAAGAAAGAAATTGAAATTTTCATGGACAATATTTAGTATAAAGAAAATACAAAACAAGAAACTGAAGTGTGCATGGACAATATTTAGCGTAAAGAAAATAAAAATCTATTTACAAGAAAAAATTGAAATGTGTAGTATAAAGAAAATAAAACGATTTATTTAATTATCTGCACGTTAATTCGATACATGTATTTAATCAGCGCATAACTAATTTAGATAATGGAGTTTATATTGATAATTGAAAAATATGTTAAAATAAATATGATCACATAGTATAAAATTTGATGATTAAGGTATGATATGATAATGTTAGAAATTGATTTGTCAAGGTTTTAGAATTTTGTGTTATATTTTTCTTGTAAATTCAACTATACATTGTTTGGATTTGAATCCACATACGTGGACATGATCTCTACATGTGTAGATCTAAACTTTGAACACAAACTTGAATTCATGCTTATAGATTGATTTAGTATAATGTGGATTCTCAAGATTTTCTTTTTAATTTTTTATGTTTGTTTGTTGTAAAGACAAATACCTTTAGGGGTTCTGTAGGATGTGGGGATCATGTTCTCCTTGGTGAAACTCCTAAAAATTTGGCTTTATGACTCTAAGTGAAACAATTAAAGAAAACAAGCAAGGATGTAATGGTCTTGGGATGATATGTTTAATGCAAATATTGGTAGACTCTTTTTATTCTCTAAAACAACTAAAATTTTAATTGTGTTCAATAAGGTTGCTCTAGGATGTTTTCTAACGTGTTTTTTAATGAATTAGTGAATTTTCTTAAAAACAACAACTAAGCACACAAAATAACATAATGTGCACCAATTTGGCTCATAATGGCTAGTGAAACTTGGTCAACAACGAATAAATTTGAATTTTAAATTTTAAAAAGGTGGGTTTAGATCTAAGACTATAAAAGTGGTATAGGTCAAGTTTGCGTCATAGATCTAATTCAAGGTGGTAAATAATAGATATAGTGATCAATGTTGGAAAACGTGCCTCAATCTTACTGGCATGTAAACGCCTGAAAGAGCAAAGTCGGTGAGACCCTCTAGAAGTCTTACTGACTAGCAGCAGTGTTCTAAATCTTTGAAGTGTTTAGGTCGCTGAGACTTCGCTTTTGTCTTGCCGATGGTAGTCATCGGCAAGACATGTCGATCACTATAAAGATTCCTAACTCTTTCCGCTCGGGGAGATCTCTTGCCAATGGGTTGGTGTCTAATGGTTATCGGGGAGACTTGTGGAGACAGAAGTCATCGGGGGAGAGGATTGAATGTTCAGAATAACTCATCTCGACAATGTATGTCTCGCCAACGGTTATTCACAAGTATGTCATCGGGGAGACTCTTGGTTGGCGGGTTTGCATTCGGTAAGAACTCTTGCCGATGGATGCGGTCTCGCTGATAGGCTGGTGCATTCGATATAACCTCTTGGCGATAGCGTTACTCTCTCCGACTATTCTGTGCTTGGTATGATGTCTCATCGATAGCGATGGTCTTGTCGATAGAGCCACATGAGTTGAACGTCGATGTGACCTCTTAGCGATAAGGTTTCTCTCACCGATAGGCAGGTGCTTTCGGTGAGAACTCTTGCCAATAGCACTTGTCTCGCTGATAGATCTACATAGGATGATTTTGTGTTCGATCTGATCTCTCACCGATAGTGATGGTCTGGCCGATGCTTCTACAGTGGATATCGATATGATGTCTTAGCGATAGAGTGAGTCTGGGAGACAGTTTTGGACTCGGTATGACTCTTGTCAATGGTGGTGACTTTGGGCGATAACGGTTGTCGGGCATTGTGGCATCAGGGAGACACAGCCTAGTGTCTCACCGACATACGACATAGTTTGAACACCTTGACCAAATGACTATCCTATGTGGTCTGTCTTCGACCAATCATAGAAGCGGAATGTAAACCGCTAGCAGTTGGACTATTGCAGCCGTTCCTATGAGGAAGATCAACAGACCATGAATGACATGGATATACTTTGTAATCAAATATGATGATCAGTTGGATGAAGAGTTCGATGTGTGATCAGTGTGTATGAATTAAATTCAAAGAGCATTGTAATTGGGATGTTCTGTGCAAGATTGGTCAGGAAATTATGTTGTTGTAATTTGACATCAGAGAGTGAAACTTGTACTCTGTATGCAATTTGTTTACTATAATACAAAGGGGTTTTTCTTGGTGTGGTGGGTTTTTATCCCGTAAGGGTTTTCTCACGTAAATCTGGTGTTCATCTGTGTATTTCTTTGTTTCTATTATTTCTTTCATGAGTATCTTAATTGAACTGTAATTGAAAATTTAAAGTCACCTCTGTATTCTTCCCTGAGGTTTTGACGTTAGGAGAGTTTGTTCTGCACCTTAGCTTTCCTTACAAGTGGTATCAGAGCCTGGCTAGTTGTGTTATCCTTGTGGGTACGTTGGGTTTTTTGAGTCAATTCTGTTCGGGAGTCTTGTAGAAGTTTGATTGAATTATAGATTAAGATGGCAAGCATGTCAGGAAAGATTGAAATTAAAAAATTCAATGGCAGCAATTTTGAGTTGTGGAAACTTAAAATGGAAGATCTGTTGGTTGATCATGATCTTTGGCTTGCTATGTCTAGAACGAAGCCTATAGGCATGAAGCAAGAGGATTGGGACCTTGCAGATCAAAAATCAAAGGGGTTGATACGCTCTGTTTAGTAGACTCTTTCTTCTGAATGTTCATGAAGAAAAGACTGCATCTTCTTTGTGGAAAAGACTGGGAGCTATTTATCAGGGCAAGTCCTTGGTGAATAAGTTGTTCTTGAGGAAGAAGTTGTACTCTTTGAAAATGCAGGAAGGAGCGTCTGTTGCTGATCACTTGAATGCTTTCAACATGTTGATTGCTCAGTTGGCATCTGTGGGTGTGAAGATTGATGAAGAAGATTGTTGTATGTTGTTATTATGTTCTTTGCCAAATTCTTGGGATCACTTGGTGATGGCTATTGGGAGTACGACATCCACTTTTAAGATGGAATATGTTGTTGCTTCTTTGTTATCAGAAGAGATGAGAAGAAAATCTTCTGAGATGGTGAAGGAGGCTCTTTCTGTTAGAGGCAGATCGAAAGAAAAAGGCAAGAAGAAGGACAAGAAGTCCAAATCCAAATCAGAGGGGAGATCAAAGTCTCCCGGCAAGAAGTCCAAGGTGAAGTGCTGGAATTGTGGGCAACTTGTTCATGTCTGAAAGGATTGTAAAGAGGATAAAATGAAGAAGAAGAAGTATTCTTCTGACAATGATTCTTCTTAGAGTGATGCATACGCCTTCATTGCAGCCTTGGCTACTCATGCATCAGATGATGTCTGGTTGATTGATTTTGGAGCATCTTTCCACATGACATCTCATGGAGATTGGTTCACTAAGTATGAACAATATGATGGTGGAAGGGTGTACTTGGAAAGTGATTCATCTCTGGAAATAGTTGGTCGTGGAAGAGTCAGAATTCAATTCCCTGATGGAAGAGTGAAGGGAATCAATGATGTAATGCATATACTAGGTCTAGCTCGAAATCAACTTTATGTTAGTAAGCTAAATGATATTGGAGTGCAAGTCACGTTCTCTGGAAATGGTTGCAAGATGACTAGAGGTTCAATGGTGCTAGCAAGGGGTGCTCGAATTGGTACCTTGTATAAGTTGGATGCACATGTTGTTCAATGCAATAGTGTCTTTGCAAAGTCACAAAGAGCTACTCATGGAGAAAAAGAGGAAAAATTTCTTGATAGTGCAAACTCAATGGAAGTTAAACTTCCAATAGAAAATACTATGCTCTGGCATCATAGGCTAGGCCACATTGGTGAAAAAGGTTTAAAAACCTAGTTGAGGGGCTTGATGATTGTAACCTCGAATTTGAGTTTTGTGAACATTGTATATATGGTAAACAACACCGTGTTTTATTTTACTCTAGTCCTCACAAATCTTTTGATTTACTTGATTACATACATTATGATGTTTTTAGTCCAGTAAATGTTCCTTCTTTGTCTAAATCAAGATATTATGTATCGTTCATTGATGATTATTCAAGAAGGGCATTTGTTTATTTTTTGAAAAGTAAAGCAGAAGTGTTTAGTCATTTTAAGGAATTTAAAAACTTTGTGGAAAATTAGACTGGAAGAAAAATAAAATGTTTAAGGACTGACAATGGCGGTGAGTTTTGTTTTGATGAGTTCGAGAGGTATTGTAAAGATCATGGGATTAAAAGACATAAAACTACACCCTACACTCCGCAGCAAAATGGAGTTGTTGAAAGGTTCAACAGGACAGTGATGGAAAGAGCACAAAGTATGCTAAGTAGTGCTAGATTGGAGGAGAAGTTCTGGGCTGAGGTAGTTGCAACAACATGTTACTTGATAAACCGTTCTCCTAATTCCTCTCTTGTTGAGAAAACACCTTTGGAAGCATGGTCTGGAAAGAAGCCCTCTCTGAGACATATTTGTGTTTTTGGCTGTGAGGCATATGCATATGTGTCAAATGAGAAAATATTTAAATTGGAAAACAAGGTTGTTAAATATATTTTTATTGGTTATAGTGTTGGCATAAAAGGATACAAGCTTTGGAATCCTGATACGGAGAAGGTTCTATACAGCAGAAGTGTTATCTTTCGTGAACTGAAGCCTTCTACCTTGGATCTGCAGTCAAAGACAAAGTCAGAAAATAAAAAAGATGTAGTTGAAATTCCTCTGACACTAGATAAAGAGGAATTCAAAATTCAAAATGTACTTGAAACTGAGGAGAGCTCAAGTAATTCTAAGAGTTCTAAAGAAGAAGAAGAACCTTAGCCTCGGCCTGTGAGGAGGTCAACACGTGAAAGAAAGCAACCTGATAGGTATGGGTTTTCTTTGATAGATTCTACTTGTGCCAATGCTTTAATTTCTAGCACTGATGAGCCTAGGACTGTGAAAAAGGCATTTAGAATGTCTGATTCAGATTCTTGGTTGGAAGCCATTAATGAAGAAATGGCATCATTAGAAAAGAATGATACTTGGAGTTTGGTGCCCTTTCCTGAAGGCAGAAAAGTTGTTGGCTACAAATGGGTATTCAAAAAGAAAATAGGTCTGGATGGCAATGTGGAAAAATATAAGGCAAGGTTGGTTGTGAAGAGATATTCCCAGGTAGAGGGAATTAATTATGGAGAAATATTTTCTCCTATGGCTAAGCTGATGTCTATCAGATTTCTCTTGTCACTTGCAGCAGCGTATGACTTAGAGGTTGAACAGATGGATGTGAAGACAACATTTCTTCATGGTGACCTTGAAGAAGAGATTTATATGTCCCAGCCTAAGCACTTTGTGGAAAAAGGTAAAGAAAAACTGGTTTGCAAGTTGAAAAAATCTCTATATGGATTAAAACAGTCTCCTAGGATGTGGTACCAGAAGTTTGACACTTTTGTTTTGTCATTGGGATTTGTAAGGTCAAAATTTGATCATTGTGTGTACTACAAAACTGAAAATGATCGTGTTCTTATTATTGCTCTCTATGTTGATGATATGTTGTTCATAGGCACTAGTAAGTTAATGATTTTTGATCTAAAATCTCAGTTGTCTGCAAAGTTCGAAATGAAAGATCTTGGTGCAGCCAGGTATATTCTGGGAATGGAAATAACCAGGGATAGGAAGAATAGAAAACTTTGGCTCAGTCAGAGTAAGTATATTAATATTTTTTTGGAGAAAATTTGTATGAATGATTGCAAGCAGCTAGTTGTTCCAGTTTTGCAGGGAACGAAGCTATCTGTTGAAGACTATCCAAAATCTCCTACTGAGATAGAGGACATGACCAGAGTGCCTTATGCTAGTGTAGTTGGCAGTTTAATGTATGCAATGGTCTGTACAAGGCCAAAAATTTCCCAAGTAGTGGGAGTACTTAGTCATTATATGGAAAATCCTGGAAGGACGCATTGGGATGCTGTGAAAAGGGTGTTTAGATATCTGAAGGGCACTTCAGAATATGATTTGTGTTACCATGGAAATTTGGTTGAATCACAGAGGACTCTCAACATTTGAGGCTATGTGGATTCTGATTGGGCAGGGGACGTTGACAGCAGAAGATCTACCAGTGGATATATTTTCATGATGAATGGTGGTGTAGTTAGTTGGATGAGTAAGCAGCAGGCTGTAGTCGCTTTGTCCACTACAGAGGCAGAATACATGGCAACAACACACGCCTGTAAAGAAGCAATCTGGTTAAAACGTTTGTGTTCTAACATTGGGTTTGATGTAGGGATAATTACAATATACTGTGACAGTCAGAGTGCTATTTGTTTGGTGAAAAATCCTACTTTCCATGCCAGGACGAAACATATTGATGTTCAGTATCATTTTGTACGAGATATGGTGGAGGATGGAAAGGTCTCTTTAGAAAAAGTGGAGACTCTGGAAAATGTTGCAGATGCATTAACAAAGTCAGTGAGCATAGACAAGTTTAGGTGGTGTTCCAGTTCGATGGGCCTTAGTTCCCATGAATTTCAGTAGTTTTGTCGTGCTCTGGAGGTGTTAGTAAGATCTTCGTCAAGTGGGAGATTGTTGGAAAATGTGCCTCAATCTTATTGGCATGTAAACTCCTGAAAGAGAAAATTTGGTGAGACCCTCTGGAAGTCTTACCGACTAGCAGCAGTGTTCTAAATCTCTGAAGTGTTCAAGTTGCTGAGACTTCACTTTTGTCTTGCTGACAGTAGTCATTGGAAAGACATGTCGATTGCTATGAAGATTCCTAACTCTTTTTTCCCGAGGAGATCTCTTGCCGACGGGTTGGTGTCTAATGGTTATCAGGGAGACTTGTGGCAACATAAGTCATCGGGGGAGAGGCTTGAACATTCAGAATAACTCATCCTGACAATGTATGTCTCACCGACGGTTATTCACAAGTATGTCATTGGGGAGACTCTTGGTTGGCAGGTTTGCATTCGGTAAGAACTCTTGTCGATGGATGTGGTCTCGCCGATAGGTTGGTGCATTCGATATAACCTATTGGCGATAGCGTTACTCTCTCTGACTGTTCTATGCTCGGTATGATGTCTCGCCAATAGCAATGGTCTTGCCGATAGAGCCACATGAGTTGAACATTGGTGTGACCTCTTAGCGATAAGGTTTCTCTCGCCGATAGGCAGGTGCTTTTGGTGAGAACTCTTGCTGATAGCACTTGTCTCACATATAGATCTACAAAGGATGATTTTTTGTTTAGTATGATCTCTCACCGATAGCGATGGTCTAGTCGATGCTTCTACAGTGGATATCGATATGATGTCTTAGCAATAGAGTGAGTCTGGGAGACAGTTTTGGACTCGGTATGACTCTTGCCGATGGTGGTGACTGTGGGTGATAACGACTGTCGGGCATTGTGGCATCGGGGAGACACGGCCTAGTGTCTCACCGACATGCGAAACAGTTTGAACGCCTTGACCAAATGACTATCCTACGTGGTCTTTCTTCGACCAATTAGAGAAGCGAAATGTAAACCGCTAGTAGTTGGACTATTGCAGTCGTTCCTGTGAGGAAGATCAACATACCATGAACGACATGGATATACTCTGTAATCAAAGATGATGATCGGTTGGATGAAGAGTTCGATGTGTGATCAGTGTGTATGAATTAAATTCAGAGAGCAGTGGGATGTTTTGTACAAGATTGATCAGGAAATTATGTTGCTGTAATTTGACATCAGAGAGTGAAGCCTGTACTCTATATGTAATTTGTTTACTGTAATACAAATTGGTTTTTCTTGGTGTGGTGGGTTTTTATCCCATAAGGGTTTTCCCACGTAAATCTGGTGTTCATCTGTGTATGTTCATTTCTCTGTTTCTGTTATTTCTTTCATGAGTATCTTAATTGAACTGTAATTGAAAATTTAAAGTCACCTCTACATTCTTCCCTGAGGTTTTGATGTTAGGAGAGTTTGTTCTGCACCTTAGCTTTCCTTACAATCAAGAATGCTAATTTGGGTACAATGATGGAAGGGATTGAGATATGGGATGTTATGAGCCCATTCCACTTATAAGTTGATTATTACTTTTATAAAACTCTAACAAAAGAGTGTGTAAAGCATAAGGGAAAAGAGCATGGTTGTGCAATTTTCACCACTACATTTTGCAACCACTTTGATCTACATGAAAACTATTAAGTGGATGCATTTCAAAGTAAAAAAGGTAACCAAAATATAAATTAAAATAATTTCAAACACTAATCATATATGTATTTATATAAAGTAACAGATCGTTCTTTAATTCTTCTTGCTTCTTGCAACAAATTCTCTTTGAAACTTGCAAAATAGAGAAAAGCATGTAATTAACTAGTAGTGCTTGCCACACATTTTGATATAAGTATTAATTATAATTTTCTTAAAAAGGAACTATCCTTAAAAATAGTATAGGTAGCTTAGATATAAGATTATAACTTTTACCAAAAGTGATTAAAGCTCTCACTATGCAAAAAAGAATCTAACTGTGTAGGTGGGATGTCTAAGGGGTTTGATCAAGAAGAAGATAGATTTGAGTCTACAAATCTAGTTTAATAAATTCCATTAGATGTAATTAATTAAAGGAGAGGAGAAACTTACATAAGGATGATAAAGCATGTAATATTGTAAAAGATGTTATCAAAGCATGCAGAATGGATAAAATTATGAACTCATGTGTAATAAGGTTTCCTCCAATATAAACCAATGATAAATCATGAAACAAAGTAAAGGGTGCCATCATATGATAACCATGTAATAATTTAGTCATGGTCATGGAACCTTATCAGGCAACCCTATCACACAACCCACACAACTCTCAACAAAACAAAATCCAAACAAAACCAATAAATCTATTTGATTTTATTAAATCCTTATATGAATATGACATTTTATTAGATAAAATATACTTCAAAATATTACATTGATCACCAGTATCACATTATAATTTTTTCCTTCTCCTCATGGCTTTTCTCTTGGTCATTTCATGAATTTGAGCCACTCAACCAACCTCTCTCATGTAAGCCTTTGACTCCCTCTCCAAATTAGAGGAATTTTATTGTTTCCCTTCCTCCTCATCACTCTCTCTTTTTCGCCCTTTCTCTAACGGTGAACCATCTCACCCCTTCTTTGATGGTGAACCCTCAAAAAAATCACCTCCCCTCTTAATATACTTCTCTCTTGTGGAAGTTCTATTGGTGTGAACATAGGTTTTCCTATTTGATTTACCCTTTGTAGTATGAATAAGGCACATTATCTAACTAGATCCTAGCTAGGCCCTATTCACACATGTTCACATGTTAAGTTTACTTAGTGAGTTAGGAATCTTTCAAGAAGTCTCTTCTGGACATGTGATCGTAGGCGTGGCTTAACCAGTACACTCTAAGCATTGATTGCTTAGGTGGCTAGTGTGGGGCCCTCTAAACCCATCCTATTCACTATTCCCCATTACCATTAACTCTCATCCTCTGTTACTCCCGCGCACAGTTCAATTTTTAAAATTTGTTTCTCCCACTTGTAAGATCTCCATATGCAAGTTTTTTACTCGAACAATTTTCATTTGCATTCCTGCTCCTGGCTTGTTCCAAAATGGGAGATTTGGAATAGGGTATGGACATCCATCAAAACATAATGGAATGGTGATTGTTTTCAAATATCATAGTTGGAACATTTTCTTTGGTAAACATGTATGTAAAATTGTGGAAGCATAGAGAAGGCATGTGAACTGTTTGATTAGATACCTCAAAGAAATGTGGTCTCATTAAATGCTATGGTTATAGGATATGCACAATATGTATTTGTTGAAAAAGATTTAGAAACTTTCAACAAAATGTGATTGGCAGGTGTAAAGCCAGACTTTGCAGCCTCTGCTAGCATCCTCACAGCCTATACAAAAATGGTAGCTTTGGAATAGGATATGGAAATTCATCAAACGATGAACGATAGAGGAATTTTACAGATGTTGTAGTTGCAACTACCCCGACAAACATGTATGCAAAACGTGTAACCATATACAAGGCACGTGAACTGTTTGACAAAATGCCTCCAAGAAATTTGTTCTCATGGAATGACCTAATTATCAAATATCCAAAATGTGGAAGCATAGACAAGGCACCTAAACTATTTGACAAAATGCTTCAAAGCACATTTTTCTAATGGAATTCCTGATTGCGGGATATCAACATAATGGGTTTGTTGAAAAGGCTTTAGAAACCTCCAACCAAATGCAATTGGCAGGTGTACAACCATACTCTACAACCATTGCCAACATCCTCCTAGCCTATGCCAAATGAGAGCTTTGGAGTAGGGTATGGACATCCATAGAGTAATTTTGCCATAGGTAGTTGTAACTGCTATGGTAGAAATGTATGAAAAATCTAGGTACATATTCTAAAAGTAATTTTCATTTCCATATCACAACTACAATTTATCATACAAATTAGTGAAGATATTTGAGAGATCGAGGGAGTTAAGGAAGGTTTAGATGACCTATATTTTTAGGTTGAAACTAATGAAAAAATATTTTTTGGATATGCATTATTTATGTGACCTGTGATGTTATTAAATTGTGATGATCTATGTCTAGGCTAGAGTTCTCAATATGGTTGTTGTGTGAATATGTCATTCTATGTTTTTCAATTCATGAGTCTCATGGTCTCATGTTTAAGTTGGGATCCTTGTGTATGAGTTTGATTTATTATATCACAATATACATATGTTCTAGTGACAAGAAAAACTACATGGATTAAATTATTCATCATCCTTTAGACATTCTCAATGGAGTTGTATAGTTGTCATTTTACAAAGAGGATAGCTCCATAGTCGCATAAAGTAACATAATAGTTATTTTGGTGAATCAAATATCCAAATGATGGTCATCCTAGTAAAGATGGGGTATTTTCTATCTCAATGACAAGTTGAATAGAGTGTAGCCATAATGAGGTGTTTCCTTAATTATCAAGGTTTCCTTAGAATGGAACTGCTATCTTAGTTTAAATTTGGATAGAGTTGCTTTTGTATAGCAAGATGCTACATTGTGATCAAGTTATTTTCTTGTTGGCATGTGCTAGAGCCCATAGAATTGGTTTTAGGCCCCCAAATTATGTTGAATACAATTGTGACTCAAATATTTAGAGACATGTGTGTGTCTATATGTATACATGCTTGCACAAGTGTCAATTGGTCAATCTAGTGATATTTAGTTCTAGATCAGTTGAGTGGTGGATTCCATAAATTTTCTAGATTAGCTATGTGGTGGATTCCATGGTTTTCTTGGATTAGTTCAAGGGATTAGCTACAAAATTTCTTAGATGGTAGAAGCCTTGCACCAATCAAGGGGTTGAAAACCTTTGAATGGCCACACACCTCAACAACACCCATATGAAGTTGAATACCTCATTTTAATGGTGGATAGGAGGAAAAATAAGCATGATACTTGGGTTGGCCTCCAAGAAAAGTACTTTACACTTTAATAATAAATTGGTAACTCGTGTTCCTACATTCTATGAATTAATGAACAACTCTATTTGTAATAAAGATGAATGAATATTATCTCTAAATTCATGAACCTAACTAAAATTATATTTTGTAAGAGTTGTTGATGAACTCGAGCACCCAGGATCACCTGCAAAACTAAGATAAACCTTCCACACGAGAGCAGCAAGAGATAAAATGCAGGAATATAGTGCAATAACAAAATGATGTTATTATCACACACTAAATGATATAATATGCCTCAACTCTCCTTTGAATTGATTGAGTTAATATGAACTCATCTTGACTTGATAGGAGGGAGAGGTGAGTGCTGATTATATAGCACAATATGGGCAAATAATTCCAAGAGGGGTAATAACTCCCAAATAACCAAATTAGGTGGGAGATATGCCTACTTGGAAAATGCCAAATAGGTGGCATAACCTACTCAGAAAGAGACAAATGAGTGGTTTTGTGAGGTGGCATATAAGGCCAAAAGAGGGTGTGAAACTCAACCACCTAAGTGTGAGTGGGAGCAACACATGTAACCGATGGATTATGCCATGTGTCCTCACATAAACAACATCTCCTATAACCTAAGGTATGCTTAATAATGTGTAGGAAAAATATTAAAAAACCTACACTAACACCCCCCCCTTAAGCATAGCTTAGGTGGGTGAGAAGACACAAAGATGCAAATATGGGTCCCGGCTACTAGGCCATGTTAGGTACCCATGTACAAAATACTTTCTCACAAATGAAGTAAAGGAGAAAACCCAGTGGGACAAAATTCCTCCCCAAAAGAGAAAAGAAAACAACTTTCCCAACACAAGAAGAATCATGGTGCATGCAAGGAAGAAGTCCCCTCCAAAATAGAAAGGATAGGAAAGACCATGTAGTCTTCCCCAAAGTAGTCAACTGTGCCAATGGTTGAAGCTCGAAACTGAATGTAGAACATGGTCCATGATCGTCGAACAATGTTCCTCCCCTTAGGAAGAAACAAAACCAAAGGTGTATGAAGAATGTCTTCCCATTCTTGAAATGAATATGAGGGAAGAAAGCTCAAAATGTATGAAGTCTCTGAAAACTGCTCATCTGTCTCCATGTCGATGCTGAAAGTTGCCACCACCAAATCAGGCATTCTAGGCCACACTGATGAAGATGACAATCCAAAACCTAGTAGAGATGTGTGTAGAACAAAATCCAAAGACTCAACTACCTCCTCTAAAGACAAAGATGCCTCCTCCAAATGTTGCTCAAAAGTATCCACACTCATGTCAAACTGTGATGAATGATCATGTGGAGAATGAACAAGAGGATCCACATGTTCCTCCATAACAACTGAAGAAGAATCAACTTCATCAAAGAGAAGATGGATGTCATGAATAGTGTCTCCCAAGTCTGAAATATGAGACTCTATGAACAAACCTGCAATGTCTGTCAAGTAGTCATCCCAAGCAACTATATCTGGAAGACGATGTCGATCCTGTTGCACTGAATCACAAGTAGGAATGAAAGTAACACAAGTATCTTCAGAAGCAACAATCGTTAGAGGAGAAGGAATGTAAGGCTCAATAACTGGATCTGATGTGAGAATACCAAGATTCAAATAGCCAAAATTCTCCTCAAAATCAAATGTCACACAAGGAGTGTGATCAATAGCCAAAGGATCAGAACCGTCATCAGGTGCAAAGTCTGAAAAGGTATACAACCGAGATTCATTATCAACTATCCCAGTAGAAATTATCTTTGTGCTCTCCAAATCTCTGATGATAACTGAATCAGGTGTGAATTCCACAGTCTTCCCTGCTCCACCATGAGTGATCTGATAGATGGAAAGAAGATTGTTTGTCAAGTGAGGTACACACAAAACATCATTGAAGGTGCCATCCCCAATATCAACAGAACCCTTCCCAATTACACTCATGTAAGTGTTGTTGCCCATCAGAATAGGTGGCATAGCACAAGGCTCAAAAGAAGAGAACATAGACTGTGAAGAAGCCATATGATGAGAAGCTCCAGAATCTAGGAGCCATTTCCCTGATTCATGACTTGTAGAAGCACAAAGAGCTTTACCTTTATTTTTCTTAGACTCAGAAGCAAATTATGCATGACCTTTATCCTTACTAGATCCTGACTGTTTGGAATGTGAAGAAGAAGAAGTAGACTCAGACATTCTAGAAGGTAGATCAATGTTGTTCTTCTTAAGAAGATGTTTCAGTTCATCAATATCCTTCTTATAACAAGAATGTTCTTCATGTCCAATCCTCTTGCAATATGAACAAGTAGACTTCTCCTTCTTAGATGAGTCCTCCCTTGTAGAGGATTTGTGTTGTGCTTGATCTGTGTGTGGATTTTTCTTAGATTTCTTTTGTTTCTTGTCAGATTGTCCTAACTCTTTCTGTCCCTTAGGCTGACTAGCCAACAAGGCTTGATTTGTGATGGCTTTATGAGACCCATAGAAAGAAGCTTTTGTTGTTCATGCATTAACATCTCAGAAAAAGATGCAAATGAAGGCATAGTGTATGCAGATCCCATAGTCAGTCTATGAGTATGAAAGCTAGAAACAAAAGCTGCAAATTCAGGACCAAGTTTATTCAGTGTATTATAGATTAACTGAATGTCCTTTTTATCAATACCACACACTTTACATTGTGCTCTCAGATCATTGACCTTAGTAATATAATCCTAGATGTTGCCAAAGTTCTTTGGATCAAGGCTCATCAATTCATTTTCAATCTGATAGCCTTTGACTTCATTTGTTGTACCATACAAAGATTTTAACTTTTCCCAAGCATCATGTGAATTTGTACAAGATTCAATCTGAAACATAAGATCAAGGGAAACAAAGCTACGAAGACATCCAAGAGCTTTTGTATGTTCAAGCATCCATTTTATCTTTTCCTTGTCATCTTTAGGTTCAGCTACCTTGTTTTCAACATATGGAGTATACCCAAGTTGCATTAAGGAATTCCATGCATGTTGATGCCATGTTGCATAATTATAAGGTGTTAGCAAAGGAACCTTAGAATGATCCATGTGTGAAGGAAAAGAAAAGCACAAGTGAACAGATCAAAAAACACACACACACAAAGAAAGACCCCCCATTTTTCATTCAATCAAGAATCCCCCCCAACAAAAAATAATTTGGCACTTTATAAATCAATGTGTTTACAATGCTGGATTTGTTTTCTAGAGTTTTACAAATGTCTAAAATAGACCCAAATACTGAAAGTACAATCAAATATCAGAATTAGAACCGCAAAATAGCACCAATGTGTAGTGCTCAAAAAAATATTCACTTTCAAAAAAATAATCACCTCAATACGAGGTCGTATGTGAAAGTTACATCAATTTGAAGTTAAAAAAATGAGAACTGTCCTTCAGATCTACTGATAAAACTGATTTTCTGGAAAATCCGGATCACTTGAGAAAAAATGGATCACACCACTGCAAATCCTGTGAAATTCTACCCCAAATCAAAAAAAAAATCTCTAAAAAAAGAGCTTGTATGACTGAATTATGGCCCTCCAAAGATTGACTGCAAAATCAAAAATGCAATTGGAGAGGGGGTCTGCAGAAATGTTCTGATTTAGATTCTGAAAAATATGTAACCTGTATGCAGAAACTAGCAATGACCCAGATGGTTTTTTTCTGCTACGAAAAAAACCCAGATGGACGATTTTCTTTAAAATATACAGAAAATATGGATGTAGTGTAAAAAAAACGTCTTTAGCAACATAAAACGACCCCAACAACCAAAAAACAGCATGAAAAGGTAGAATCACCTACTTAAGACAAGCAAAGGAATGTTGCAATCTGCAATATTGATTAAACACTCACAAATCTCTCAAATTTGAGAAGGGTCTTGCAGATCTGACGCTCTGATACCATGTAAGAGGTGTTGATGAACTCGAGCACCCAGGATCACCTGCAAAACTAAGATAAACCTTCCACACGAGAGCAGCAAGAGATAAAATGCAGGAATATAGTGCAATAACAAAATGATGTTATTATCACACACTAAATGATACAATATGCCTCAACTCTCCTTTGAATTGATTGAGTTAATATGAACTCATCTTGACTAGATAGGAGGGAGAGGTGAGTGCTGATTATATAGCACAATATGGGAAAATAATTCCAAGAGGGGTAATAACTCCCAAATAACCAAATTAGGTGGGAGTTATGCCTACTTGGAAAATGCCAAATAGGTGGCATAACCTACTCAGAAAGAGACAAATGAGTGGTTTTGTGAGGTGGCATATAAGGCCAAAAGAGGGTGTGAAACTCAACCACCTAAGTGTGAGTGGGAGCAACACATGTAACCGATGGATTACGCCATGTGTCCTCACATAAACCACATCTCCTATAACCTAAGGTATGCTTAATAATGTGTAGGAAAAATATTAAAAAACCTACACTAACATTATATAAACCTACATCACATAAACCACATCTCCTATAACCTAAGGTATGATTACGCCATGTGTCCTCACATAAACCACATTATATATAGGAATGTAGTCTTACAAAATCAATAAAAACCTATTAAAATTCATCCAAAAATTCTCTTGGATCAACATACTTGGATTCTTGGGTTAATAATAACATTGAGCTTAAGTATTCATGTAAGGTCTTACAAAGTTCTCATTTTATCTTAACATAGGGCGATATCTAAGAGATGGGCCTTAAGACAAGATATAATACAAGTCAATCCATCAAATTTTAATAGAATAGGTATGGGAACACATGGCCAACTTTGTTTTGTACATTCTCACAATCATGAAATCCCAAGCATATTTGACATACATTAATTTTAAGTTTAATATTTGACATCTTTTTTCTTATGTTTAAATTTAATACAAACACATAGCATGCACTAATTATTAGGTTTCTTGAATTGCAACATCTTGCAACATCTTAGGCATAAACATATTATCAACCCTAGGTAATTTATTTGGGAACTTGGTTTTGGAACTTAAATGATTTATCTCTAGGTTTTGTTGACCTAAGAAGCCTACTAACTTTGACTAATTTGTGCACTCAAGTTTGAAATTACTAACAATTAGCTTCTAATTCTCATCTATCTATGAGCACATATATGTGAAGATTCACTCTAGAACATAAGTGGATATAGATTTAGTTAGCACATAAATAGTTAGAAAATCCACTAGTACTTGCCACAAATGTGGGAACTTCAAATTTTTTGACATACGTAGGCTCTTAGTTCCAAAAATATTAAGACATCATGAACAATAACATAACATGGACATAAGAACCTTGAAAATTTTAAGTTATTAAAGCTCTCAATTTCAATCTTGACATGTGATTATATATACAATTTCCTACACATATGGGTATTTATAAATTTGATTTTACTCAAGATCTCAAGTTTGGATTTGAAACTTTTTTATTGCTATTACTCCTAGTGGATGTGAGGCTTCTTGTAATTTCAACTTAACATAATTTCATTTCTTTTTTTTTACAGGGACAACATTCAGATTCTCGCTTAGAGGATAGGCATCACTGCATGATTAACTTTGGTCAATTAGTGACTTAGATTTCACTTGATAGATTAATTAATAAGGTTTTGTCTTGAATTAGGACTCTAAATCCAAGGTTTGTTTCCTCTTGGGGGCATATTTCCAATATAGATCTACTCTAAGAAATCAACAAGAAAAAAAATCTTGAGGAATTAATGGTTAGGATTACAAAAATATCTTTCAATATTAAAAAGGAAGCTAGTCTCAAAGGATAGTCTTGATGGAGAAATTATCATGAAGGGAATCTAAGACTTATTATAATTAATTGAAGCAACAACCTCTGATACTTAAATCATTTAGACTTTAGATCATTGAATCTTGCAAGGAGCCATACGATAGTGGTTTTAGTCTAGGCTATTAGAATTTACCTCAAAGATTTTGTTAATACTTCCTTTGATCAATTCTAGTTTTTATAGGGGCAACATTCATACTTCCATTTAGAGGATAGGCATAACTACACACGATTAACTTTGGTCAATCAATGATTTAGATTTCACTTGATAAAGTAATGAATATGGGATTTTATTGACTTGGGACTTTTGGCGAGGCTTTCTTCGTCATGGTGACATGTTTCAATTAGATACTTACTCTAAGACATCCATGGTCAAGAATTTTCTTGGGGAATCGATGGTTAGGAGTTATTAAGAATTGGAAACAAAAATAGGCTTCAATATTGCAAAGGAAGTTGGTCTGAAAGGGTAGTCTTGATAGATAAATTCTCATGATGGAACTCTAAGATTTATTATAATTAATTCAAGCAAAAATCTCCCATACTTAAATTATTTAGACTTAGATTGTTGAATTTTTACAAAGAGCCATAGGATGGTGGTTTCAAACTGGGCTATTAGAATTTACCTAGATTAGTGTTTTTTAAATACTTCCTTTGATTATTTATATATGGGGTTTACATAGCTCTTAATAAATTTGGCCTATGTAGGCTTATACTTTATTGGTACTTTAGGAGTGGCCTTGAACACCCATCAAGAAGATTTTTGAATAGGGAATACATCTAATATAATATTGTACTTGATAATATATTGAGGCACATTTTATATATTTTTCATGTTTTTCCTTACAAGTCTTATTCATAAACCACATATTTCTATGCTCACTTTCCTAGTTCATGATTCACTCAAGTTCTTGTTCTAACATATTTTAAGTTTTGGAAGTAATTTGAAAGAATTCATCAAGTTCTTGTTCTTGATATGGACTTACTCTAGCTAGTATTTTCCTTATGAAATTTAGTGAAACAATCATGTGATTGTTGAATGCACAAGACAAATGAGAGGGGGTGAATCAGTTGTACATTAAAACATCAAAACCCTCATTAACATTCAAATTACATTCATCCTTAAACCCTTAACAACCATTAAACCCTTATCATGCATTAGTTGAACGTAAACATGAGAAATAGTAATGCAAACACATCCAAACACATGAGAACACCAGATTTATGTGGAAAACCCAATAAGGTAAAAACCACGGTTAGGATTAGCTCACAATATAAAGTAATTGCAACACTGAATACAATAGACTCACTATCAGAGGGCTCACTACCCAAAAGAAAATAAGGGCTTCGTTCTAGATTAGAAAGAAGAAAGAAGATTGTTATAATGAGAAATCCATCTCGGTGCAACAGAAAGATCCCCCGCTGCTTCACTAGAACATTCACACTCTCTCTGTAGAATGTATACACCTTCTGCTCATTACTTCTAGTAGTCTTAGGCATTAAAGCTCACACTACATTTTGTACTTTCACACTTCACATTACTCATACATCCTCCATTAACTCAACACTTATATATACCATCGTCAACCTAGGAAATAATTCACAAGATCAACTATGCACCTCAAACATATAAATTCAAATTAGGTCAGCACCAAAACATTCCTGCAGTGAAAAGGAATGAAGGCGGACCACAACACACTTTAACTCAAACCCAAATCTACTCAGACACACATGCCACTCTTCCAAAAACACTGAAGCATGTCCACAATTAGTGTATTTACAGCCAAGGTCGACCGAACCTATGTAAACACCATTGAACATTCAAGTACACATTTCCTTTGATCTAAATATGACTCGTAGACCACACACAACACTTAAACACAATCTGGAATATCCCATAAATACCCTAAAATCCAAAAAATTCCTTTGCAACAACTTTCACCTGAAGAACATACTCATCATGCACGCCCAATTAACTTTTATCATACTATAACACACGAATTCAACCTTGCAGAGCACCAAAATTTGAACAACTCATACTAAAGAAATATATGAGAAATGTGAGCACACCCTCAGATCCACAAGACCAAAAACCACACTATGGATAAATGCGGAGCAAGACCATTTCTCCCAAACACCACTGCAATACACAGTTCACACACTAGTGAAAATAACTTTCTCTGCACAATGATCCAAAACCTAAAACTCTAGATATAATACCTCTTTTCATACCTTTGATCAACATATCTAAACTATATAAGCATATCTTTGAAACAGATGAAATGTGGAGCAAAACCAGATCACTACTTTGCTATACTGAACACCTCTCAACCACATTGTTTTCTCTTTTCTTCAAATTTTCTCAAAAGCACAAGGAAACAAAGCACCATAAACACATTATCATCATCTTTAACACAAGTATTCATTACCACCACACTACTATGTCAACTCAACTATTGCAAGTATGAAGGTGTTGTCATTGATGTCAACAAGTTTGTGTTGTCATTGGTTTCAATTGTGTACTGGTTGAGAGAGATTGTTGTTTTGATTAGTTGATTATGTTGTCATCAGTTAAGTTACCGATGTTAATCTCTAGTGTTGCTTTGATAAGCTTCAGTTTTTGGTTGTGGTAGTAATAAAGATGTTGAGGATATTGAGAAAACTAAGGTGTTGCAAAAGTGTTCTAATTTTGCTTCACATTTCTTCTAGATTGAAGATCTGCTTGTGTGGTTTGGATATGTTGGTTAGAGGTGTTTAAAGTCTCTATATCTAGAATTTGGGCTTCTAGATCAATGTGTAGAAGAAGTTATGTTCACTAGTGTGTGAACTAGATTTGCAATGTTGCCTACAAAGGTGTCTAGGAGAAAAAAAATTTCTCTATGTTTCTCCACAATTATGCTTCAGAACTTGTGTTTCTAAAGGTGAACTTATGGCGTCGATATCTTACCTCATTCAAGTGGGTTTGAGGTTTTACGCTATGGAAGATGGTTTTTAGAGTTGTAGTGTTTAACAATGTAGTTTGAGTGTACTAGGCTTGTACATTCTAAAGGTGTGAGTTGGTGCAAATAATTTGTTGGATCTCTAGTGTTTTGCGGATTATTCTATATTGTCTAGAAGCATGGAGTGTGGTTCTCAATTCATGCTTGGATTTGAGGAAGTGTGCACTTCAAAGTTTAATGGTTTTTGCATGGGTAATGACTGACCTAGTGTTTACATTGCATTTGAAGATGTTTAAGTATTGATGAAGGTGTAGCATGGCATGTGAGTATTGATCTAGGTCCCAATTAATTTTTGTATTGTTCCACTTTCATTCTTATCCACCGCAGGAATGATTAGTTCCCACCTATTTTTGAATTTGTAAAGTGTAAGTTGTGTGTAGCCAACTTGAAGATGCTTTTCAAGTTGTGGATGGTATAAATGCAAGGTGAGTTGATGCGAGATGAAGTGTGGAATAGAGTTGAGTATTGTTATGTGAAATTAAGTGTAGAGATGTGAAATATAGTGCAAGCTCTAATGCAAGATTGTTGAATGCAGTGGGTCGAAGGTATCTTGATCTTTTATGAGTTGCGAGTGTTGTTGGAGATATTATGGTGGATTCTCTGTTGCATTGAGATCATTGATGAGTCGAGTTTATGACTCAATTTTGATAGATTTTACTATCCATTTTTTGTAGTTGTCATAGACTTTGATACTTGGATGTTGACCTTTTTATGATATTTCCTCAAAATTGTAGACATTGGGCATAAGCTTATTTTTTGTAATCTTTAATGACATTGACATGCTATATGAACTATCTATGTTGATTTTGCATGTGGATTAATGAATGTTACTTTAAGATAGTTACATATATGCAATTATTGTGCGTACTAATATTGTCATGCAAATATAATTTGAAGCCTACAAAATTGAGGAAGATTCTGCCAGCTGGTCATTTGCCATCAAGGTCAACAAGGTGATCGTTCAAAGGTTAATGGAGGGAAGACTCTCAATGGAGGGAGATTCCTAGTTTAAATCGAAGAATTGTAACCACCTTGTAAATGGTCTTAATTATTTTTTAAGTGAATATAGCAGTTACTGTTGTGCTAGATCTGCATTAAGGCAAACATGCTTGACCAAATTTCGTGCATGTGTAACCTCCTCTCCACTTTTTATGCTTTCCCTAAAGTGGCATCCTCCTAATCTTATGGAATTGACCGCCTTGCTAGGTAGTTAGTTAGTATCTTTTCTTCTTATAAATAAGATTCAAATGCTCCTTCTCAGGGGGTTGATTGGTCTGATGATGTACTCACATTCTTAGTTTTTCAGTAATATAGTTATGTTGCTCAACTGTACTCATGTTTTCCAATGAATAAAATGAAGTTATAATTTTGTGCATCTAAGTTCACATTTGTTTTAAGGGATACTTGCCCAAGGCGGCCCACTTGGTGAGCATTCCATCCTTTAGTTTAGTTATTACTTTATGTTCAGTAATTAGTTAAAAATATGGCACTATTTGTTCCTGCAACCACTAGAATTCCATTATGTGATTGTTCCTGCAGCAAAATTAGACAAAGTAGTTTCCTGTTTGTTGCTCATATTTTCATTTTTGTTATGCATTTCAAATCATTATAGTTGTTGGTTGATGCTCAGCATTCATATTACTTCTTTCCAAGCAATTTACTTTTAGCATTATGTCTTTCTTAGCTGTAAGATGAATATGGCTACTTTGGATTCCTAGTGCACATACTGTGCTAACCCATTTCAAGTCTATGTCCTTGGGTTGACAAGTTAAATGCACCTTCATGATTATTGAGATAGATATTCAAATTAGATGTCCAATCTTTGAATCATAATTGTAAGGCTTAGTTTTTAAATCATTGTAGGAGGCCAACATTTTTGGTGTCGTTGTCGAGGATGGTGTCAAACTAGGGAGTTCCTTGGAGTCATTGATAGTTTTTCTTGCTATAGTATTTTTGAAAGTTTGTTCTTAGCATACCCCTCATTTAGGAAAGTAACAATCCACCATTATTTTTCCAATTCTTTGTGTGAGCTGGCTGATAGTGAGTTCATACCATATGCATAAAGGAAGGAGGAGAGATGCCCATGGGAGATTTCTTCCTAATAACCCTGATCCATTCCAGCTAGTTGAGCATCAGAACCTGCCAAGAGAAGAAAAAGAAGAAGAGCCACACCCCTTTGATGATGCATTTCCTGATCTGGCCAGTTCTAAAATTTCCTCTGAAGACCAAAATCAGATTGAGAATCCCTTTGCTTTGGAATTCCATCAGGCAGGCATAGGTGATGCAAATAGAAATAGACCTAACCAACCAGATTTTCCTTTCCCCATTGCTCATCAAAATGAAGTGGATAACCTCAAAAATATCCCTACTTCAGTCCTTCCTAAGTTCTATGGACTTGTCACAGAAGATCCTAATACTTTCTTGTTCAAGTTTGATATACTCTGCAGGAGTTATGACTATATCACTGATGCCCATAGGCTTAAGCTATTCCCTACCACCCTCAAAGAATTTGCATTAAGATGGTTTATGAGCCTAGGAAAAAATACTTTGGAGACTTGGGAGGACATGAAGACAAAGTTCCTTGAGAAGTACAAGGAATATTGTAGGGGCAGCGACATGAGGGGAGATGACATTTTTAGGATCCAACAAAAGGAAGATGAGAGCTTGGAGGATTACATCTCAAGGTTTCTCTTTTTCCTATAGAAATATCCACACCATACACTTAATGAAGAATCACAAAAGTTGTTTTTCCTAAAAGAAATTAATGATAGCTGCATTAATTCCTTGGACCTGGTGGGAGGAGGAGATATCACCCAAGTTCCTTGGGAGGATATCAAGAAGATATGTTAGAATTATTCTAGGGAAGCTTCAAAGAAAGGGAGAGCTTATCAATCCTCTATGGGTAAGTCGTCTACCAGTGGAGAACTTCAAGGATGGAGATTACTCACTTACTATTAGACTTCAAGAAAGACATCATAAAAATTCTGGCTAATCAGCTAGATACACTTCAAGCCAGAAGAAACAAGAGGAAGCAGAGGCAATGTTGGTAGAGTATTGCCCTCATTGCAAACAAAAGAAGAAGGATTGCAGATGCAAGATGGTAGCTAATATTGATAGTAAGCAGATTCCACCTGAGTTCAATCCAATCCAGGGTGAAGATGACCAAGTCTACTACATTGCACAAAAGAGGCCATGGGCTCAAAGACAAGGTATGCCACCAGATCCACTCTCTTTTGTTGGGCCATATTTCAATTCTTATTCATCTCGTAACTAGTGGTGACCCCCATATCCATCCAATTATGGAGGATATCCACCACAGCCTTGGAATAACCCTCTAAATGCTTGGCCCAATCACCAAAACTCTCCACCCTAGTGGCAGAAACCTCAGGGGAATTTGCAGCAGTTCCAAGGAAATTGGCAGCCACCTCTAGGAAACTGGCAGCAAACCTCTTAATGGAGGGGAGGGCAGCAATGGCCAAATCAAACAACTAATTACATGCAACCATCTTCTCAGCCCCAGCAACCTACTATAATGCCTCCTCCTACTAGTTCAAGTTCAAATACACCTAAACTTACTCAACTACCAGCTCATCCCACACCTAATCTAAATAACAAACCACAATAGTAGCTAGTATACTATGCTGATCCAAATCAATTCCCTACATATGTTGTGAGTGTAAGTGACATCCAGTTGCATTCAGGAACTACTTTGCTAGGTCCTTCCACACCCATTATCACTGAGCTTCCTGAGGAAGAGGAGGAGCCTCTGAATTCCCCCATTCAACCAAGTGTACCTAAAAATCCTGAACCAGCCCCAGTCAAGCAAACTGAACAAGAACCACCATTTCCCCAAAAGTTGGAAGCTGCAAAACAAAAGGAAGAGAAGGAGGAACCATCCTTTGACATTCTAGATCATTTAAAGCATATATGTGTCCAGATACCTCTATTTCAAGTCATAAAATATATTCCTATATATGGCAAAGCAATTAAGGAAGCATGCCTTAAGAAGCCAGGAAGGAAGAAGAAAGACCCCACTACATTCCATGTGGTGGGACAACTGGCTGACATCATGCTTAAGAAAGTGATTGTTCCCAAATATAATGACCCAAGGAGTCTTGCGGTAGGAGTTGTTATAAATGGGGTCCAAATAAAGAATGCTCTGATTGATTTGGGAGCAACAATAAATGTAATGACCAAGGATATCCTGCAGCAACTAAATGTTGCGAGCATGAGACCCACTCCTACTATGCAACTTGTTGATAGTTCTACTGTTAAACCTGATGGTATAGTAGAGGACATTGTGGTAACTCTAGACTCTTGGGAGTACCCAGTAGACTTCATAATTTTTTCCCCTAAAGCTACACTAGGCGGGTACCCCATCATCCTAGGAAGGCCATAGTTAGCAATAGCAGATGCCTATATTGGATGTTGAATAGGATACATTTCTGATGGAAAGAGCACCAAAAAGCTTGTTCTCTACCCTCCTGCTCAGCCATCCTATGACATGGATGATCCTATATGGCCACATGTTGGTGAAGAGGCTGAGGAAGTTAATTCTGTGGCACAGCTTATGATGTTAGGAAGAATTTATTTCATGCAACTTCAAGAGGAAGATGAAGTATTGTCTAACATAATTCAAAACCATTGTGAAGTAGAGGAAGCATCATCCTCTCATGCAGTTGATTCTGCCTATCCAGTGAAGACACTTTTTCCCACTCTTCCTGCAACAAAACTTCCTGCAGCAATAGGTATTTTTCCTACATTACTGTCACATGAACTCAAGGTACCAAGCATTAGTGAAGCAGCTATGGTAGAGATAACTACACAAGTGCAAGTGTCAAAAGGGAAATATCTAAATATTAACAGCAAATTGAGTGAAGAACAGCAGTTGTCATTGACAAACTTATTGAGAACCCACCAACATGCATTTGTGTGGGACTATCATGATATGAAGGGATTGGACCCTAAGCTTTGCACTCATAGGATTTACATCAGAGATGATTGCACACCAGTGAGGCAGCCACAAAGAAGAATTAACCCTGCATTGAGAGAAATTGTAAAGGGAGGGAAGTGGCGAGTTTGTGTTGATTACAAGGAACTCAATGTTGCCACCAAAAAGTACCATTTTCCCCTACCTTTCATAGACCAAGTTCTAGATTCACTTGTAGGGAAGCAGTACTTTTCTTTTCTAGATGGATTTAGCTGGTATAACCAGATCCAAATTGCACCTGAGGACCAGGAGAAGACCAAACTTACCTGTCCATGGGGAACCTATGCCTACTCAGTACTTCCATTTGGCTTATGCAATGCACTTGCAACTTTTCAGAGGGCAGACATTAGCATATTTTCAGACATCTCTCATGATTGCATGGAAATTCATATGGATGACTTTACTACCTATGGTGTTGATTTCAATGAAGCATTGGAAAATCTCAGGAGAGTCTTAAAGAGATGTGAAGAACATAATCTATCTTTAAATAGTGAAAAGTGTTTCATGATGATGCAGAAAGGTGTAGTCCTTGGCCCCTACATCTCTCACAAAGGAATTCAAGTAGATCCTGCAAAGATTGAGGTGATCACTAATTTTCCCATACCTACAAAACAAAAAGATGTTATGAGTTTCTTACGATATGCAAGTTATTATAGGTGGTTCATCAAATACTTTAGCAAAATAGCAGCACCATTGTACACTCTCCTAACCAACGATATTGAATTCCAATGGACAGAAGACTGTGACAAGGCATTTTCTAATTTGAAAGTGGTTTTAACTCATGCTTCTGTACTCAAGGGTCCTAATTGGGAGCTTCATTTTCACATTCATACAGATGCATCAGACTATGCCATAAGAGCAGTCTTAGGAAAAAAAGGAGCTATTGAAAATGCTATTTATTTTGTCAGTAAAAATCTATAGGGAATTGAATTCACCTATATAGTGAAAAAAAGAAATGTTGGTAGTGGTTTATGCCCTTAACAAATTTAGGAACTACATCACAAGTTATCAGATCTTTGTGCACAACGACCATGCATCCATTAGTTACCTCATGAATAAACCCCTGATATCAGGTAGGCTAGCAAGAAGGTTATTGTTGATGTAGGAGTTTGACATAACCATTGTGGATAAACCAGGGAAAGCCAATGTTGTTGCAAACTTTCTTTCAAGGTTGACTACATCAAGGGACAATCAAGTCATTGATGACTCTTTCCTTGATGAGAACTTATTTTCCATCAGTGTGCAAACACCCTAGTATGAGATGACATAGCTAACTATCTGGTCATAGGGAGAGTTCCTCCTCATTTCTCTCCAAAAGAGAGAAAGGTGCTCATTGAAAAATATTTTCCTTTTTCATGGATTGATGGATGTTTGTTCTACACTGGATCAGACCATATCATGAGGATATGTGTGAGGGAATATGAGACATATGATATTCTGCATGCATGTCACAACGAACCCTGCGGGGGGAATTTTGCATCCAAAAGGACAACAATGACAATTTTGAACACATGATATTACTGGACCACACTCCACAAGGATATAGGGATATATACAAGGAAGTGTGATAGATGCCAAAGGATGGTACAACCAACCAAATCTGATGAGATTCCCCTTTACCCCCAGCTAGTCATCACTCCATTTGACAAATGGGGATTGGATTTTGTAGGACCCATTGATCCTCCATCTAATGTTAAATCCGATATCTTAGTATGCACTAATTATGTAACCAAGTTGGTAGAGGTTAAGGCCATGAAGCATGCAAGAGATAATAAGGTTGCAAAATTTCTTTATGAGGAAATTTTCACACGATATGGGATTCCAAGAGAGATAGTGACTGATCAAGGGGCTCAATTCACTTCAACCCTTGTTACAACACTGGTCAATGAGTACAACATAAGGCATAGTGATCTGATGTAGAAGGGATCTATGACAAACGTTGCTAAAGTGAATGTGCATAAAGGTGAACAAATCCTTAATGCCTAAAGCTTAATTTGAAGTTCTTGAAAAGACATTAAAGAATTAGAGCAACAGAAATAATAAACTAGGAGAGAGAATTATAAGACATATAGAAGAGGAGAGGAGAAGACACGGTCTTGATTACGAAGTTCATCCGAGTGGACTATGTCTTTGGGTCTATCTCAACTGAGTGACCAATCTATTAACAATGTTCTGGATGCTTCAATACAAAATTCTAAGAAGAAGAGCTTTCAACCTGCAATAGAAAGTTGTAACAAAAATCTAAAGTCTATCTCCTCCCAAAAGACTCACAAAGGCTTGCAAAGGCTTATAGACATAGCAAAATTACAACATAAAAATCTGCAATAGAAAAATCTACACAACTCTCTCATAAACCTCTCAGAATAACTCTGCATCGAATGGCTTACTCTTCTTCGAGAAAATCCTCCTCATCATCTCCAATTCTTCTATCTCCCCCACTTGAATACTTGAGAACTCACCCTAGAATGGGATGATTGAAGCTCTCCTTGACTCCTTTTATACTTGCAGTTTTCCCAATATGGTTTAAAACCATAAGATTTGAAAAATCATCCATAATCTTGTAAATCCCTTTAAAATCATTAAAAATTTGATTTGAGCCCTTAATTGATTATTTATTCGGGCTATATAGTTTTGTTTGTTTTGGGATTTTTTTTTATTTAATTTCAATCCCAACTATTAACCATTAAAAGGTTGTTGGTTAGGTATTCAGGCTTATTTATGGGTTATTAAAAACCTGTGCCACTTATATTTCAAATCGCATCGGTGGTGTAGTGGTATCTATAGATTTTGACACCCCGCCAATCAAGGGTTCAACTCCCAGCGGCTACCTTTTAACCTCCAATTTCCAACAGACTAATAACAAAACAAACACTCACCCAATGTATGGTAAGCACGAACTTCATGCCGCAACGATTGGCCGATGAGTTTGTAGGCTGTAGGGTGGGGGATCAAACCCCACCAACACTTTTAATAGAAAATTCAACCAAGCATATCGAAGGAGAGAGGATCGAGGAGCCACGTGGCACATCCTCATTGTGCCACATGTCAATCATTGATTGGCTAAAAACACCATGTCACTTGCCACGCAAGCGCCCAATCACTGTCCACATCACCTGCCACTGGGTACTTACTCACCTGCCAACTCAGATGCCACATGTCCACATCATAGGTTGCCACATCGTCAGTTGTCCAATGACTCAGTTGCTAACGTCACCTGTCGTACCACCAACTCGAATATGTACCACCACGTCACTATACGACTAACACATGTAAATACCTAATTGGTCCAGGTCAGCATCTGTACGATGACTCATCTATTATATCAGTTGCTAATGTCATCATCGTACCATCTAGTCACCCTAGTCAATGTGGAACTTTGACTAGTCGTTTCTCCGTCATACAGGCTCTGTTTTTTGATGAAACAAACATCATCAGGATCGTCTCATCAAGCTCTTTGTCTTGATGCCATTTTTCCCAAATTTTGAGACAATCATTTTTTTCGTCTTTTGACAGGCTCTTGATTCCTGTTTGACCCCAACTTTGACTGGCCGTAACTTTTGCGTATGGACTTCATTTTCCATGATTCAAGGGGAGTTGGAATCGTGTTTTTGAGCATTACGCCATGGTGCCAACTTCTCAAGCATTGGATATAGTTGATTTTTTTAGGTTCATAGATCCTCTTGGATCAAACCTCCCCACTGAAAAGCTTTTGGTCCTCTAAATTTTTTCTTGTAGAACCTTTGACTCCCTTGGTGTGGATCAACTTTGTTATCACCTTAGAAGCTTCACTGCAATGCTACTATTAGCTCCACCTTTGACAACTGATTTTGATTCTGGTCTTGGTTCCACCATGCTTCAGAACTTACATTTGGCCTCCATAGGTCTTACACTTCGGCTACATTAGGCCTTCAAAGGATGTAGTTCAAAATGAAACTTGACATACCAAAAAGTAAGAAGAAAACTGAGCATGATAAACTTGTCTCTCGGTGCTCCTCATGCCGAGGGCTCTCGTTCTGCATGCCAGCCTAGCCAATTTCTTGTGCGTGATTATGATGTTGCTCCTCATTTGCAAACTACACGAGCAATGGCAACTATTCCTCAGCCTGAAACATTCCTTTTCAAATTTGTACTTCAGAATAGTTGATTACGAGCTTCACCATACAGCTCTATCTATGTTTTCCTAAGCAACAAGGCCATAGAAAAAGACCTACAAGAGCCTTGGTCATCAACTGATTGAGTTAGACTAAATCTTAAAGCTGAGAACATACAGGAAACTTCTCGGTCGTTCTCTACAACTCTGAGTCCCAACGTGGAGTGATCATCCATATCTATCCACCTTTCACTAAATTTCATCAAGTGCTTATTTTCCTTAAACAGGAACAATGGACATCTTCTCTCCTCAAGAATTGTCATCAACTAAGCAATCTTCAATTTCAAAAAATCTGTCATTCTGCAAAAAGAAGTCTTCAAGCATTTTATTTTTGATTACAAGAGATAGGCTACAATAGCCTTATAAAATATCAATCTAAGAAAAATACAACTTCATGCAAATAGCATAATTATTTTACTACAAAATCCCTATCTACTTGTATCACCTAGCTCATAATCACAATGTGATATTTATTAATGAGCTAATAACAAAAAAAAATTGATACAACTATTTAGATGACGAGTTTTCTCAGCTCTTACAGAGCTGGTCAAAAGCACTTTCCTTTGTTGACTGCTCCTTTGTCGGTTGAGGTTCCTCTGCCTCATGGATCGTAGCCTCAGGTGTCACCTTCACCTCTGCCTCAGCGATAGTGGCTTCAAGTACCGCCTTCACCTCTTCCGCAGCAACCTTATGTTGGTTAGGTCCCTCAATGGGCCTAGGTGAGTGTCGAAGCTCTGGATGCAGCTTCCAACACTTCTCGATCCAATGCCCACTTATCCTATAGTGGGTGCAGCAGTTTCGAGCTTTGTCCTACCTCTTCGCTTTCTTCTTTGGAGAAAAATTGACTTCACTTCCACTACCATAGTTTGAAGTGTGTGCCCGAGGATATGCCTTTTTAAAGGCTTTGGAGGACTCACCAGTGCCTCCATATCCTAATATTTGATCACGAGTTCTTTGCTTAACCTCTACAGGATTGATCATGGCTTGTTCGTTGATCCCAAGGCCTTTACCGTTGTAACCCATCTTGGTCAACAGCTCCATGCCAATTCCCTTGGTGTGCCTTTCAAAGACTTCAAAAACAAAGTTCTAATCATTTTCCACCTCCTGATTTGATGCAGGAGACTCTTCCACGTAACCACTTTGGTTACTAGAAACATTGAAAAGTTTCAAGTACTCCACATGTCAACAAAAAGCACACTGACCAGCATTCTCCTGACTTGAGCCATAATTGGCCCACTTCCTATGACCACAAGAAAATCCTAACTTCAGACTCTTTGTAGTGGACTTTTTTGTAGATGATGCATCCAAGCTGTCATATGGAGTGAGTGGAGAGTAATAGGAAGTATCCTCTGAATGTGGGCAAAAAGCACATATGCCAACATTCTCTAATGCAACAGGACTCCTCCCGTGCTGCTTTTCCACGAGCTTCTACAAATTCACATGCAGCTCTTGATTCTCCTTGTTTTCCTTTTCAAGCAAACCTTTGAGCTCAACATTCTCAAACTGAATGCGTTGGTTGGCTTCCTCCAGCTCCCGAAGCCTGTCAGCCTTGTCCCAGTGCTCTCGATAGATTTCTTCCACCATTCACTTCATGGAAAAGATATCATCCACCATGGATGTAGATAGAGACAACGTCACCCTAGATGATTCTCCTTTCTCTGGTGCCATCTTTGCTTCAGAACTTCAAATTTCCACCTATCAACTTGCACACTAACACTCAAAACCAACAAACTATCAAACTGACAAACTGATTAAACTAGAAAGCTGACTAACAATCACTTCTACAAAACCAACCAAACTGTGCTCTGATACCACTTGATCTAATGCGAAAGGGATCTATGACAAACGTTGCTAAAGTGAATGTGCTTAAAGTTGAACAAATCCTTAATGTTAAAGCTTAATTTCAAGTTCTTGAAAAGACATTAAAGAATTAGAGCAACAGAAATAATAAACCAGGAGAGAGAATTATAAGACAGATAGAAGAGGAGAGGAGAAGACACAGTCTTAATTATAGAGTTCGTCTAAGTGGACTACATCTTTGGGCCTATCTCAACTAAGTGACCGATCTATTAATAATGTTCTAGATGCTTCAATACAAAATTCTGAGAAGAAGAGCTTTCAACCTACAATAGAAAGTTGTAAGAAAAATCTAAACTCTATCACCTCCCAAAAGACTCACAAAGGCCTACAAATTCTTACAGATAGAGCAAAATTACAACATAAAAATATGCAATAGAAAAGTCTACACAACTCTCTCATAATCTTCTCAGAATAACTCTGCATTGAATGGCTTACTCTTCTTCAAGAAAATTCTCCTCATCGTCTCCAATTCTTCTCTCTCCCCAACTTGAATACTTGAGAACTCACCCTAGAATGGGATGGTTGAAGCTCTCCTTGACTCCTCCTTTTATACTTGTAGTTTTCCCAATATGGTTTAAAACTATAAGATTTGAAAAATCATCTATAATCTTGTAAATCCCTTTAAAATCATTAAAATTTTGATTTGAGCCCTTAATTTATTATTTATTCGGGCTATATAGTTTTGTTTGTTTTGGGGTTTGTTTTTATTTAATCTCAATCCCAACTATTAACCATTAAAATGTTGTTGGTTAGGGATTCGGGCTTATTTATGGGTTATTAAAAACCTGTACCACTTATATTTCAAACCGCATCGGTGGTGTAGTGGTATCTATAGATTTTCGCACCCCGTCGATCGGGGGTTCAACTCCCGATGGCTATCTTTTAGCCTCCAATTTCCAACAAACTAATAACAAAACAAACGCTCACCCAATGTATGGTAAGCACGAGCTTCATACCACAATGGTCAGCTGATGGGTTTGTAGGCTGTAGGGCGGGGGATCGAACCCCACCAACACTTTTAATAGAAAATTCAACCAAGCAAATTGGAGGAGAGAGGATCGAGGAGCCACATGGCACATACTCATTGTGCCACGTGTCAATCATTGATTGGCTAAAAACACCACGTCACTTGCCATGTGAGCGCCTAGTCATTGTCCACGTCACTTGCCACTGGATATTGACTTGCCTGCTAACTCAAATGCCACGTGTCCACATTAGAGGTTGCCACATCATCAGTCATACGATGACTCAGCTGCAAACATCACCTGTCGTACCGCCAAATCAGATCCGTACTGCCACGTCACTATACGACTGACATGTGTCAAGACCTTATTGGTCCACATCAGCATCTATACAATGACTCATTTGTTCTGTCAGCTAATAACATCATGATGATGCCATCATCGTACCATTCAGTCACCCTAGTCATCCTGGAACTTTTACCAGTCGTTTCTCCATCACACGGGCTTTGTTTTTGATGAAATGAATGTCGTCGAGATGGTCTCATCGATCTCTTTGTCTTGATGTTTTTTTTGTTGAAGTTCAAGATGATCATTTTTCACCTTCTGACAGCCTCCTAGTTTCTATTTGACCCCAACTTTGATTGGTCGTAACTTTTGTGTACAAACTTCATTCTCTATGATTCAAGCGGTGTTGGAATCATGTTTCTATGCATTACACCATCATGTTGACTTCTCGAGCATTGGAGACAATTGATTTTTTGAGGCTCATAAATCCTCCTAGATCACACAGGAAGTCTACTCCTTATCACCCTCAAGCCAATGGCCAAATTGAGGTGACTAATAGAGAAATTGAAGCCATTCTAACCAAAATAGTGGCTATCCATAGAGAGCATTGGGAAAATAGGCTACCAAAAGTTGTTTGGGCCTACAGGACAACCTAGAAGACAACCACAAGCTTCACTCCTTTTGAGTTGTTGTTTGGAAAGACAGTTATGATGCCCATTGAATTTGAGCATTAGACCCTTAGGAAGGACTGCAATAGACTTGGGGAAGGATATCTCTGAGGCACAAAGGGACAGAATCATGCAGTTGAATGCTTTGGATGATATGAGGAAGGAAATCTTGCACCACAAAGAGGTAGTGCAGAATCAGAGAATATAGTGGCATGAAAAATTCATCAAGGACAAGAAATTCTAGCTAGGTGATTGGGCACTACTTTATGACTCAAGGTATCTGGATAATGCAGGAAAATTGTAGACACGGTGGCTAGGACCATATGAGGTTGTTGATGTTTACCCCAATGATGTTGTTCAGCTCACCACCATTGACCCTGTTAGATTTAAGCTGCTTGTCAATGGTCATTGCCTCAGGTTGTATCACAAGCCAACTTCCAAGGAGGAATTCTTGTAGCAATTTACTCAGGATGCAACACCAACACTTCCTGCAGACAAAGGAAGCGGACCTAGTGTCCCTCCTTCTAGCTAACTAAGGTACGTAATTTTTCATAATAAAGACTTCCACTCCTATAGGGGTCCACTTCTTTATTCATTCACCCATCCACTCATCCATCTCCACCTTTCTCTCTCTTCCATCATGCTGCCATAACTTCACCTCATTCCACTCCACTTTCATTAATTGCTCAACTAACTTCTTAAGAGGTGATTGATATTTTCTCCATAATCTTTGCAATAGATCTTCCATGAATTCAGTTACGTTTGCATCAATTTGTTATATCTTAATTGTCTTTTAGTACATTCATTTAATTATTGTACATTAATATAGACTTTCTCCATAACATGTAATTATTCCCTACCCCTGTCATGTCGTCATTACTCCCGCACATGTGAGGACACATATTCAAATTTAGGTTGGGGGGAAGTGTGAATACCATGTCCACATGTCAGTCCATGCTAGTTCACATCAACAAAGTTTAAATTGAGCCAATTTGAATTCTAAGAGAAATGACGGCTCGCATCTATGAGGTGATATCAACCGTTGCCTCCCTATCTGACTGATTCTTGGGATTCTGCATGAGAACTAGGTCGCTAATGTCAAACATTCAAGTCATCACCCTTTTGTTATAACTTCTGCAAAGACGATTTTGGTATGCTTGTAAATGATTCAATGCATTGTTCCTGCGTTCATCTAGCATTTCTAACTCATGCAGTCATGAATGTCTATATTCCTCATCAGTGATGAGGCCTTTCATGGAGACTCGCAAAGCTGGAATTTCAACCTCTATGGGAAAGATGGTTGCAGCTCCAAAGACAAGGGCAAAAGGAGTGGCACCAGTGGGGGTACGGATGCTCGTGCGGTATGCCCACAAAGCAGGGTTGAGTTGGATGTGCCAGTCACGGCCAGCGTCATTGACAGTCTTTTTAAGAAGTTTGATAATGGTTTTATTAGATGCCTCAGCTTGACCATTTCCCTATGGGTAATATGGCATGGAAAAGTGGTGGCTAATATGGAAACATTGACATAGTTCACAGACCTCATGATTTTTGAAGGGACAACCATTATCCGTGATGATGGATTGTGGAATGTCATACCAAAAAATGATATAATTGAGGATGAATTTAGAGATTTGTTTTCCAGTAATGTAAGTAAGTGGAATGGCTTCGATCCACTTAGTAAAATACTTAGTGGCAGTGATAATGAATTTGTGTCCATTGGAGGATGTAGGGTGAATCTTTCCCACAAGATCAAGTCCCCATTGTGCGAAAGGCCACGGAGAAGTAATCGGCCTCAACTCTTGTGTTGGAGCGTGAATCAAATCACTGTGAATCTGACATTGGCGACATGTTCTTACAAATTCCAATGCATCCTTTTCTAGTGTTGGCCAATAGTACCCAAGTCTCGTAATCTTTTTAGCTAAGGTTAGGCCACTCGAATGGGACCCACATATGCCCTCATGTACTTCCTATAAGGTCATTTTTTCTTCATTAGTGTCAATACAACGGAGAAGGGTATTGTTGAAGCTATGACGGTAAAGGGTGTCGTTGATGATGGTATAATGTGTAGCTTTGTGGATGAAGGACTTCCTTTGGTTATTGGAAAGGTTTTAAGGAAGGATTTGCGAATGAAGGTAGTCAAATATTTCCTTATACCAGGGGGAATTGGAATTGATGAGCTCATAGACCATTTTTGATTTGGGGACATCATAAGCCAGAACCAATAACTGCTCAACCAAAAACTCAAACTGTGGGACGTTGCTGGGAATATCAAGAAAAGATCCAATTGTTGCCATAGCATCAGCATCCTTGTTCTATGTTCTTGGAATTAACTCAAAGGATAGCTTGTGAAAATATGTCAGAAAACTATCAACCATTCGCTTGTAACGTATTAGCTTCTCATCTTTTGTTTCATACTCATTATTGACTTGGTTTATAACTAACTGAGAATTGTTGAGTACTTGCAGATTCCTGATTTTCCACTTGATAGCCATTCGGAGTCCTGTAATTAGTGCTTCATACTCTACCATGTTATTAGTACATGGAAATGCAATGCAAAATGACCTTGGGATGGAGTCTCCTTGTGGAGTAATGAATAATATTCCAGCTCTTGAGCCATGATTAGTATGAGATCCATCAAAGTATAATTGCCAAGGTTGTTGGGATTCCGCGTGAAATACAGACTCATTTGGAAAATCTGTTGTAAGAGGATGATTATCCGGTATTGGTGCATCTGCGAGCTGGTCTACTATTACTTTTCCTTTGATGTATTTTCACTCGACATATTAAATATCATATTCACTAAGGATCGTGACCCATTTTGCTAAACATCTTGTCAATGTTGCTCGACTCAAGAGGTACTTCAAGGGATCAATCTTGGCTACCAAGTATGTCTTATGGTTTAACATGTAATGCCTTAATTTTTGGGTTGCGAATACAATTTCCAAACAAGCACGTTCAATGGGTGTGTAATTTAGCTCATACCCTACCAGTGTTCTACTGATATAATATATGGCTCTTTATTTTTCTTCATAGTCATTTTGTGCTAGTAATACCCCCAGTGCCAAAGTAGTTGCAAAGATGTACAGAATTAATGGTTTTCCTTGGATAGGAGGCATGAGAACTAGAGGTGACAATAAGTACTATTTTATCTGGTTAAATGTCGCCTGGCATTTATCTGTCCACACAAAGGGGATCCCTTTGCATAGGAGATACTGGAATGGTTGGCATCTACGAGTTGAGAAATGAACCATCTGATAGATTGAAGCCTTCCTTGTAGCGTTCTCAGGTCACTGATTCCCTTAGGAGGAGGCATATCCAATATAGCTCTGACTTTTGCAGGGTCAACTTCAATTCCTCTACGGGAGATTATGTATCCCAATAACTTGCCTGATGTCACACCAAAAACACACTTTTTCGAGTTCAATCGGATCTTATATTCTTCCAGCCTCCTGAAAACTTTGTCTAATACTGAAAGATGGTCTTTTCTTGTCAATGACTTTTCCAAAATTTCATCCACATAGTCCATTAATGTGTGTATCATATCGTGGAATATTGTTGTCATTGCCCTTTGATATGTAGCGCCTGCATTTTTAAGACCAAACGGCATTACAGTCCAGCAATATGTACCCCAAGGGAATGTGAAAGCAGTTTTGTGTTGGTCTTCAGGGGCAATAGGAATCTAATTATAACCAAAGAAACCATCCATAAGGGACAACATCTCATACCCAGTTGTAAGGTCCACAATGATGTCAATGTTTGGCAAAGGAAAATCATCTTTAGGGCATGCTTTATTGAGATCTCGAAAGTCTGTGCATATGCGAATCTGTCTAGTATACTTGGCGACAGGGACGATGTTGGATATCCATTTTGTATAGTCAATTGACCTGATAAAACCTACGTCCAACAATTTTTTGAGTTCAGCTTTAACCAGCAATGCAACTTGTGGGGTGCATTTTTCTTAGCTTTTGTTTTACTGGCTTGGCATCTGGAAATAATGGCAAGTGATGTAATACTAACTCAGGATCTAACCCCGACATGTCAACATAAGACCATGAGAATTTTATATTGCGTTTTGAGAAGAATTTTTTTAATTTTGGTTGTTCAGCTTCTGTCAATGATGCCGCAAAGAGAACCATTTTGGGGTCCTCCCCAATAGCTATATTAACTGCTATGGTGTCCTCAAAAATCATTGCTAGTTTTTCTCTGTCTACGGGGAGAAAGTCCATTCCTCCACCCTTGGGTGCCTCAAGGAGGTTTTCACCCTCGAATACGTCCTTTATTTTTACTATTTTTCTGTCAGAAGGTTCCTTTCGGTTTTCACCTAGAGACGTGTCATTTTTTGTTTTTATTTTTATTTTTTATTTTGCGACTAGAGGATGGCGTAGTCTCCCCAAAATAAGCAGCACAATCCAAGTCAATGGTAAACCCAGCTTTGTGATCCCCATTTGGAATGCCTTCACGTAGCCCTAGAAATTCTGCTAGAGCCTCATCATTTTGAAAAGTGTCCATTACTGGTGGGCCTTGCTGGTTCCAGTCAATTAGGTTAGGGTAAACTAAGGATATTCCATCATCAGCATTTTCAAATTGAGGAGATGACGTGGAGAGCATGTAAATGGACATTGATACATTGAAAATGAAGTTTTCATCATCTGGCTCTATGTCAGATTCTATCTAGTATTCTCCTTCACTTCTTTCATACTCACCAGCGAAGGGACAAAGGGGGTAGCAACAGTGGTAGGGTCAATAGTGGAAAATGATGGTTCAAGTGATTCTGCATGATGGTCATCAATTTGGGGTGACTGGACAAGTACGTCGAGGCTAGGACGAATGGGAATAGGATATGATCTGGACTTGGCATCATTTGATGTTGTATCGATCTTAAACATTTTCCAGAATCGTTCTTCAAATGTAGGCTCACCAGGTTCAAGGAATAATTTTTCAAGGTAGCAGTCACTTAAGGATCGTTGAGAAGCAAATTCCCATTCGTGAGAGTCAATTTCAAAGGGGGTGTCCTCAGTTGTCTCAACACAATCTGAAGCATACACTAACTCACATGGAAGCACACTAGTACTTGGATCACCAGATTCTCGTGGACCTAACCCTAACCCAAGATGTTTTGGTCTTTCTGAAACTGATAATGGCTCACGCCTTCCATTCTTATCCTTGCCAAGACCACTTTTTCCATCATATCCTTTTTCTTTTATCATGTTGTATCATTTTCCATATATTGCTACTAGCGAGGGAGTTAAATCTTGTGGTTCTTTATAAATCCAGGATAGTATATCATATGTGTCCTCTTGACTCATTTTGCCCCACTTTATGAAAACTGTATTTGGAGGAACCCTGAAAATTTCTTTTGCTTGTATTCTAAAGCATGGTTTGCCATAGACCTGGGGAGACTTCGGCATCTTTGTTATGCAATAGGTTGTATTCAGCTTGTATTCTCCACATCCTTGGTCCTGAATTTGGAAGCTTTGGTCGACGCTTGGGGTGATAAATGGAGTGGTAGGTGTTATGGAAGTGGTCATGGTGGTCAAAGAAGCAGAAGTGGATGTGGTGGATGAAGAAGTGGGAGGCTTCATGAGTGTTGATGGGTCAATGAATTTGGAAGACAAAGATGTTGAAGCTTCCCTATTGATAGGCACTTGACGCTCCGTACACCACGTAAATTGGTACAGTGTTGGAATGGATCAGGGTCTCCATATATAGTAATATTTTCACCTTCAAATGGAAACTTCAAACATTGGTGATACGTGGAAGGGACGGATTTCAGTGCGTGGATCCAAGGTCGACTGAGTAAAATGTTATATGGAAGGTCCAAATCCAGAACCTGACAAGTGGTGTCGACAATGACTAGCCCAATTCGAATTGGGAGTGTAATTATGCCCTGAGAGGAATGTTCTTCATCATCATATGCCTTGATAACAATGCTTCTTGTGGCGTCTACGCAAGCATCAGAAAAGCCTAGTGCCTTGACCAATTTTAAGGAACATATATTCAGTCTTGCTATGCCATCTACTAAGACTTGTCTGACCTTATGTTTATGAACAAGAACTTCGATATGAAGGGCATCATTATGGTTGGATTTCGATGATGAATAGTCTTGGTCCGAAAAGGTGATATGGTGGGGAGTCATGAGATATCCTACCATGGCTTCAAATTGGCTGACATTAATATCTTGGGGAACGAAGGATTCTTGCAATGTTTTATCTAGAATGGCCTTATGGGCAGGTGAGATGTGTAACAACTCAATGATAGAGATTTGTGCAGGTGTTTTTCCAAGCTATTCAATAAGATTAAAGTTTCCTTTAGGTTGGGACTGCCTGTTCTACGGATGCGATTGCGGCTGCGAAGTAGACGGGCCAGCTATTGTTACCTTTGGTTGTCTAGGGGGAGGAGGGCCGACTATGGTGACCTTTCTGGCATGGGTGGTCACATTGCATTCAGGGGCCTTTCGAATGGTGACTGTGAAGACATGTTCATCAGTCGTCCTCATGTGATGTATGATAGGTCCTCCAGAATAGTCATATCCGATACGGACATGGTTGGCTCGACTATTGTTATTCGTACTTAACGTAGAAGGGTTTCTAGAACCATGATCCTGCAGTGGGTTTTTGTGTATTGTATGATCCACATTAGAAGCAAACTGTGTTCCCCCAACTTCAATGAAATGCTTTTCAATAAGGTCTTGTACCAAATTTTTCAATTGTTTACAGGAAGAGGTTTTGTGTCCTTTTATTCAGTGATAATCACAAAATGCAATATCATCCCACCAAGATGGTTTAAACTGCCTAGGGTCGTAGGGTTTGGGGTCCTCAAGTGTGATGACACCATTCTAAAGGAATTTCCTGAGAAATTCTTCAATAGGCTCACCCAAGGGAGTGTATGTACGTCCTCTAGGGAATTGTTTGGGTTGCCTATGCTATCTTTGAATTTGATTTTTTTGATTGCCTTGATTATTTTGATTTTTCTAGATAGCATTAATAGCATAGGTTTGTGTCATCATCTGTGTGTTTTGTGGTTGTGTCCCTTTTAGAGTAATCATAGGACCCATAGCATTGACAGCCTTAGCATCGACTACACCATCGTTGGTGACATGTTTTTTCTTAACCCATAATTTATTTTGTCAGCAGAAGGAGGGTTTGTGTTTGTGTTTTTGGGACCGTATTTTAGTCTTCCTTCGGCTATGAGGGCTTTTTCAACTTGGACACCTCGCTCAACTAGGTCCGCAAAAGTTGTACAACAATGAACACGCAAGCCATTTTTCAGTTGGCCTAATAACGTTTGTACAAACATGTCAACTTTTTCCTTTTCAGGTATGTCTATATGACAACGACTCACTAGGCCCCTCCATTTTTGAAAGAATGGTAAAAAGGTTTCACCTAACTCTTCTTGTGTGAGCTGGCATAAGTGGGTACTGGAGGTGTATGTGTCAATGTTGTATGTATAATTTTTTACGAATTTTTCAGCAAGTTCTTTCCATGACTATATTTTGGGTTGCAGTGTATAGAACCATTCTAGGGCCGGTTCTAGGAGACTTTTAGGAAACGGTCACATTAGATATGTGTGCTCATGAGCAATATCCACACAACTTGTTACGAACTCTCTGATGTGGTCAAGTGGATTTGTTGTACCCTTGTATTTATTGAAGTTTGGAGCCACATAACCATGTGGAAATAGTGGCATGTACAAAGTTGCACCAAAAGGATATGGACATAAGTCGTATGGAATTTGCGTCTTCTTGTCAAAGGTTTTCATATTTTCCATCTATTTTTGAAGGTCATCCACTCTTGCTAGCAAGGTGTGTACAATGGGATCATTAGTTGCCTGAAAGTACGGTATGTTCTGATTAGGTGTTTGTTGATATTGCCAGTTGTGAGTGGGAATTTTTTGTTGAGTATGAATTTGGGACAAGTATGTGGGAATATGTGACCCAGCCATGTTTGTTTGTATTTGAGGTATCTGAAATCCTTGACTCATTTGATTGCCAAAGTTACACATTTGTTGCATCATTTGAGTTCCTTGTGCATGTTGAAAGAATTGTCTGTGTGGCCTAGTAGTGTTTGGTCCTTGAAAGTGTCCATGTGGGGTATTCATATTTTTCCCTTGTCCATGTGGGATGTTCATTTGTGATGATGTGTTAATGTTGTGTTGAGGGCCTTGAATAAAAACGTGTCTTGGGTTTCTTCCAAAGAGATTAAATGAGGTTCCACTGTAAGGATGTGATGAAGATGTCCCCATTTTCATAGATGAAGAGCCAGACATAGGATTTGAGGAGGTGGTGCCTATTGATGTGGACGCAAAGGTGGCTCCTATCGTTTGTGAAGATGATGTGGACATTGTAGGCATGGACTGTGAAAAGGTATCTCCTATTGTTTGTGAAGATGATGTGGCCATTGTAGGCATGGTCATAGTAGATGTTCCTCCAGTAGATGTCATATTGGTTGAAGAGGAGGTGTTTTGATTTATGGTGCCACTAGATGTCACTGGTGGTAGTGACTACTTGCGTAGTAATGGTGATGTTATTGGTCGAGGTATTGTTCATGTCATGTTGGGATGTGTTTTGTGTCGTATTATTAGGAGAGACAGGTTGTATGGTATTAATGTCGAAGCCTTTTGGAAATCTTGTGCCTTGGTCTAAGAGCATAGCAAGGTATCGTTCAGGATTGTTCAAGACCAAGTCCTCTACGAATGAAGCTATGTCAGGATTTTGAGCGGTAGCGTCTAAATCCTCAGCTAGTACTTGTCCATTTTGGTCTCTCTGTATGAATTGTTCAAAAAGTGGATTTTGAAAGGAAGTTGACATGCTCATGGATGATTGTATGTTCAAATTGCCAAATGGGTCGTCATAAATCCAGTCATTGGGATTGGTGTTGGTGTTGGTGTTTTTGTTGGTTTTGTTGTCAAATTCTTGTCCAAAGTCTGCCATTTGTCTTTTCTTTCTTTGAAGTCTTGTTTCCACCATCAAAGAAATTGCTCAAATGAAGATAATGGCAATGCAAGTATGATAAAGGATGACACTAGGCTATGTTTTTGTCTTTTTGTGTGATAAAGGATGACAATGCAACGAGATAATAATGTTTTACCTAAGGAAATGTGTAATGCTGAAAAGCTAAAGTGATGATTATGACTACGATGACAAGGTGCGAAATAAGGACTAAGATGATTATGTCAACTAAAGAGGCAACTAATGCAAAGTCTAGGTTAAAAATGACGACTAGGATGAATAATATTTTTGTATTTTTGGGAATAAAGTATGCAAGGTATAAACTAGAATGCAATTTGGAGAAAAGGATACCTAAACACTCTAAGCTTAATCTTTGTTTCCAATTTTAGTTACAAAGGACTTGTTGAAAATGACAAAGTGACAAGGTCAAGATGACTAGTGAGTTTTCCCAATTAGACTGCTAAGGTGGAAATCCTCACAAAAGGGACAATGACTGAAAATAGGAATGATGACTAAGTCCAAGATAACCTAGTTTCGAAAGCAATGATTTTGCAAACTGTGATGAGGTTAACCTAATCCAAAGTATGCAAAGATGAAAACCTAGGGTCAAGCTAATGTTGCAAATGATGATTATGAAACGTAATGGATGAAATCAAAAATTTGAAAGTTTAATCCTAGGGTCAAAAATGCAAACTAATGGTTGAATGATAAAAATTTTGAGCAATTTCAAAGTTGGTTTATGATAGAATCCTCTTGGAAAAAGTGTTTGACAATAGGCTAACAATGTTTAGACTCAAATTCGGCTTTGTATCAAGGTTTTGTTTCTGTCAAGAAAATGTGTCGTTTGAGACTTCGGATGCATCACATTATTTCAAATGCATTTCAGTTTAAGTAAATGCGGCTCTGAAATTGACAAATGCGACAGAGTTTGGAAAATGTGGTTCTATGAGGTTCAGATGCGTCGCGACGCAATCATCTGCGGAGTTTATGGAATCATATGCGGTTTAACAGAGCGATTGTGTCTCAGATATGTTCAAATGCGTTTCAGGATAGCATATGTGTTTCAATAATTGCGTCACGGGTTGTAAAAAGTGAGTTTTCTGATGTATTGGGGAAAAAATATGATCTATCAAAGGTCGAATGTTTTTGTCCAGATTTGTAAATGTGGTGAATATTATTTGAAAATCCAGCAAGCACTTGACAAGCACAAAGTTTTAGTGTAAGAAAACACATGTAAGACAAGAACGATTCTAATAGGCCAAGGGTTTGTATACTTGGTATAGCCCACCGATATACCCCGAATTGGTGTTGAACACCTCTCCTTCTCAAGAGCGGATAGCTTAGAAGTTTGGTGGAACAAGCTCCCTTCTTTGCACACACTTCTACAGGCACACCAAATTTGGATTCTTGGGTAGTCACTTCCCAAGAACTGCTATCTCTACTCAAGGGAGTCAATAGTGAGTATCTTCGGGCATGATATTGTACCCTGCACTATACCAAGGAACGGCTGAAAATGGTTGGCTTCTAAAACAATAGATGTCTAGTAAGGGCATCCGTTCAAGTGGCCACACATGGGGCGAGAGATTAATCACCAATTAGGTGGCACTTCAGCCTGAAGAGGTTACACTCAACAAGGTTTATGGGAGTACTACTCCGTCTGTGTGACACATCCGCACTCGTGGTACTTGAACTTTCCTCAAGCATCCATTTTATATCCCGGCTAGAAGTGGCTTGGCTTTAGCCTGTTACCGGTCGATTCATCCCTTAAGGTGAGTACTTTTTCCCTTAATTCAGGCCCATTTCTAGAAATAATAACCATTTCTCTTACACCTAGGATCACCCAAAAGTGCAAGGGGAGAGGATACTTCGATTATTAAGTCTTAAGGGTTTACAACAAATAAAGTGGGTCTGATTTTTTTATCACCAAGTTTTCACAAGGTGAGAGCATAATCACCTACCACTTTCAAGCACAATCAAACACTTACAAACAAAAGTTCATTTTAGTGCACCAACGGAAGTGTTCCTAAACTAAAAATCACAAACAGATGATCTGAAAGATTAGTCTTTGACAAACGTAGCTGCAAAATCACATGTCAGTAGTTTGGAAGAATGTCTTTGACTCACGAGCACTGCAAACACACATGTTAGTAGTTTCAACAAATGTCTTCGACCCACAAGAATCCTAACACCACACACTGCAACTAAACATTAGCAACCAAAAAATCCTATTCTAAAGGATGCAAAGAAAAAGAAAAAAGAATGAAATAATAAAAATGCAGCAATCTGAAAAGAAAATCTGAATACAGAAATTGAGCAGGAAAATGTGTTATGACAGAGTATATGCATCACAAAATTTTATGTCAGAGTTTACCAGCTGAATGCGTTGTCCTGTAGAAAAAATGCATCAAAATAATTCAAATGTGTCGTAATAACTGTCAAATGCATCACGTTTCTGTCGAATGTGTCACTTAAGGTCATGAATGCAGTCTGATAATTCAAATGCGTTGTTGGTTTTGTCAATTGCGTCGCAACGTAGCGAATACGATGTAGGATGGTTCAAATGTGTCATTTAGAAACCTATAGCTGCAAAACAGAAACAGAAAGTCGTACGAAAAGAAAAAAAATGCAGTGAAAGACGTCGAGTTCACCAAATGTATCTCTGGAAATTTTATGGGTTATTAGATTATAAGCAATAAATCCAAAAATCCAAAGAAGTAATGGAGTGCAAAGGAGAAAACATGAAAATAAACGAAATACAGTTACCCCAAATCTTCAATCTCCGTGGTTGATCTCCATTACACCTTCTAGCTTGCTGCAAATAACGATTTGCCCTCATATTTATGCGAGCAACCTAAGAATATGCCATGTCCTACACAAGTGTTGAAGGATTTTACTATGAAAATGACTCTAAATGCTTAAGAAAAACTCTAAGTATAGGAAAATGACTGTAAAAATGAAGACCATAAATTCACGTGAAAGCTTGAGAGAGAGAAAATGAATTCGAAATTGCCATTTTATAAGAAAAGGCAATTTCGAATGGACGTATGAGATCGAAAGGCAAATAGATGAACCAGATTGCAAGTTGAGATAGGATGGCTAAAAAAAGGCAGGGGAATCAAATAAATAACAGTCATTTGACCTTTGCATGCAAAAAGGCATCTTTTTGAATTAAAAATCATTTTAATTCAAAAATGGAGAATTAAATGACAGTAGGCAATAAATGCCCATCCTCTGCCAAAATAAGGAAATTTGACCATTTTAAATAAGTAATCATTTATTTATTTATTTAAAATGGGGAAAATGAAATGTGGCCATAATTAAATAAATTAAAGAATTTATTTAATTAGAAGAAGAATATGTAAGTTATTGACATATTTAAATAAATAAGCAAGGTTTGTTTATTTAAATAATCTAGATGAATTAGTGGACATGAATAATTAAATAAATTAGGGAATTTATTTAATTATAAAGAGGCGTCAGATAATTAGTGGCGCATTTAAGTAAATAAATAAAATTTATTTATTTAAATAATCAGGAAGAATAAAGAGACATGAATTAATTAAATAATTAAAAATTATTTAATTAATAGATGAAAAATGGACTGCACAACATAATTAAATACTTTAATTATGCTAGGACGAATGTGGTGAAAAACAGAGCTCGCAGGTCTAGATCAATTTTTAGTGTCTACACTTCCACCAAACCATCCTGGTAATCCTCTCTAAATATGAAGCAAAAAAATGTGAAGCTTCTCTAGACATATCATGTAGAGAAGATAAATGCTCACCCCTGTCATTCACAAGAATTGGCATAGAATTACCATGTCTTCTGGCTTTCACTGAGTTGAAGAAGAAAGCAGTGTTTCTTTCTCCCTCCTGTAACCACTCAACGCGAGCCTTTTGTTTCCAATAAATTTCCTTGTGTAGCTCACACTCTTTCAAAGCTTTCAAAGCCTTTGCCTCCTCCCTAAGCAAATCCTCATAAAGAGAAAACTCCCTTATCTCTCGAGTGATGACATCCAAGTTAGCTTGAGCAACAACCTTAGCATGAAAAATGTTTCCAAAACACTGCATGTTCCACATTTTGAGTTGATATTTCAAATATTGCAGCAATTTGGAAAAATAATACATAGCAGTGCCATAAGCAGGTCTTCCCCTCCGCCACCATTCGGCCATATACTCCTGTAGAGAAGAATCTTTTAACCACATAAGCTGGAACTTGAAAGAGGGGGACTGAGCAACACGCACCGAAGTAGTAGATAACTTAATGGGCCAGTGATCCAAGCCCATCCAATCCAAAATCTCAGAGCAAGTAGACCACCATCCTCCAATCTAGAAATATTAAACCAAGAAACGTTCAAGTCTCTCAGCAATACAATTCTCTCTCATTCTCCTATTGTTCCAAGTAAACTAACCATTACGATGCTTAATGTCAACTAGATTCAAGGTAGATATGTTATCATGAAGAAGGAAAGTAGAGTGCTCCAATCTCACAATACCACATGTTTTCTCATCCAACTCAATAATGGCATTGAAATCACACGCAATATTCTAAGGTAAAAAAGGAGCAAGGCTCCAAATGAAATTAATATGAGACCACAATAACTGCTTACCAGGAAAATCAGTAGGTGCATAGATGTTTGAAAGAAGAATAGTTTCTCCCGACTCCAGACTTGAAGCAACCAAAGAGATGGAAGACATCGAGGAAATCCACCAAAGAGAACGAATCTTCAATGGGTTCCACAGGCAAGCCACACCCCCTGCATTACCCAGAGCCCCAATACACTGGAAGTCACCTCATCCCCACAGCTTTGGTAGCATACCAATCATACTTTCAACAGATAACTTAGTCTCCTGTAAAAAGAGAACATTAGGAGAATGAATTTTCACCAATTCACGAACAACTTTTTGTTGAGGGCCACTATTCAAGCCCCTTACATTCCAAGAGAGGACTATCATTTCAAAGGGTTAGAAAAATGGGAATCCAAAGTCTTAATAGATCTAGACTCCACCAAAGTCTCCCCCATCATCTTTATTTTTTCCAAGTCCTTTTTTCTACCAACTTTGGAATACTTCTCAGCAACCCCTTTCTTTTCGTCTTTCTGAAGAATATCCAATGAAGGAGAAGCCTTGCTACCTTTTACCGAATCAAACCCCACTTTCACCAATGGAGTAGAGATCTCTCCCTCCCCCATCTTCGTATCCACAAGAGGCATAGACTTCTCATGAACCACAAAACTCAAGTTTGTTTCCATTTGCAAAGCACCAACCTCCTGAGAAGACTAGTTGTAATCTAGAATAATACCTTCCTAAACCCCTTTTGAAACACCCTGATCCATAAGCATCATACTTGGATTCACCTCCTGTTGACTAAGATCATCTAGAACCTCAAATCTATTAAATGTATCTCCTTCCTAACGCTCCTAAAGAGTCCTCTTTTGACCCTTGTTCCTATATGATCCTTACCAAGAATAAAACCCTCTGCACCAACATCCTCACCAGGAATGGGGTCCTTGCCTTTTTCAACCTTAGGAGGATTGCAAGGAGGCTGAATAGTTTGAGACTCAAAATATTTAGACTTCAAGCATCTTTGTTGCAAATGGCCATATTCATGACATAGACAACATTGAAAAGGAAATATCTCATAGTCTAGCTGTTGCACCCAAGAATATGATCCCACACGAATTTCCAAAGAATCTAGAAGAGGGTTACTTAAATCAATCTCAACACAAATACTAGCAAATGTCATTACCTTTCTATCCTTTGTTTAGAAGGACCCACTGGATTCCCCAAAAGCGAAGCAATATTACGCAAGATGTCATTGTGCCAATACTCAACTAGAAACCTAGGGAGACGCACCCACACCAAAACCTTATTCGGGAGCTCCTCTAAAGGATTAAAACCCGCATGCTAGGTTTTAATAAATAAACCAATTTGGTTTTGGAAATAAGGTCCACCCTTGAAAACTCTATTGCGATCTGCCATGCAATTGAAAACCACCATGAAGTAATTGTTCACCAACAACATTATTTCCATCTCACCCTCCAGAGCCTAAGTTTGATGAGCCCACATCTCCACAAATTGGAGTGAAACCCTCATTCCCATGAATTTGCAAAGTAAGGCATGCTTCAAGAAATACTTGATATCTTCCGCAACCGATTTTGGTTGAATCACCAACACTAGTCTATCTTTGGTATGCTCTAGGAAACCATTTATCTTCAGGATTTGAGAACCAATAGACAGCCCAAATCCCCCTTTACCAGAATCCTTTGAAAAAAAATTATTATTAAACACCTTCAATGAATGATTTGGAGAAGAAGCCCCAAATGTTGCAAGAAAATCCATAAGAGATTTTTCCCCTAATGCCTCCCCCAGGGCCATAGCCGAAAGAGAAAAACCCCCTTATACCTCCATCAAATAAATAAAATCCAAAGCAACACCCAATTCAAACAGGTGCAATCCCAAACACAACAAACCAAAGAAACAGAACCAAGCACAGGCTAAACACCAGGCAATGAATGAAACAAAGCACACAAAGAAGAGTTTAAGCAACGAAAGGAACACAATGAGAAAGGAAAGAAATATCAGACCCCCAAACGCAGAAAATCACCCCCCACCGAGCACACCAAACCCACACCGAGCTGCTACAGCCACCACACATGCACACAGAGAGCAAAGCATGCAACCCATGGCCTCACAAGCCACGGGCTACCATGCTCGCCACAAAAACTAACCCTTCGCACAACATCATCCTTTCCAATCTTATAAAATATCAAGAGGATTCTCTCCTCTAGTGCACCATATATTTTTCAATTTTTTTAATATGTTTTACTATTTTTTTAATTTCTAATCAGCCTCCTTTTTTACTTTAACAACCTACTTGCATTATTTTAAAAAAAAATCTATTAAAACTAATCAAAATATCAAAGATACATATTTGTATTCACCACTTCGAGCTATGAAAAAGGGAATTTTTCTTCTTCTTTTTAAATCATTCTGAATGAAGAAATATTTAGTTGAAGTTGAAAGTTTCAAAAAAAATTGAAAAAGGTTAAGTTGGCTACCAACTAGGACATGCCACATAGACAGTTTCGGTAGAAAGGGTTTTGAGCAAAAGGGTTTCGACCAAAACCCTTTCTATCGAAACCCTACACATAAATTGAGTCACATTTCAGAGTGACAAAGGGAAAATTTCATTTTTTTTAGTTTCGGGTGAAAGGGTTTCACCTGAAACTCTATGTGCCAGGTATACACCACATGGTTTCGGGCAAAACTATTTCAATTGAAACTGTTTGTGTCAAAAAAATTAGCTCTTAACTATTTAGTTGGTTGAAAGTGTGACACAGGTTTGTGCTTTTATCCTATTCTATTTTTGGGTGATACAAGATCACTCATAAACATAGATTCTCTTGCATCACTTACCCTACAAGTATCAAGTTTGTGATCAAATTCCCTAAATAGAAGCTTCCTTTCATGATGAATGGAATATTGTAGTACCAAAAATTCACACATTATGTGTCATTCATCATGCTTCTCCTTGTTCCAATCTCTACCTTCAAGAAAATCTTGTAAATATAGTGTGTTACATTGTACAAAAACTATTTGTGACTAAATTCAACTAGATCTTCATGGAGTGGATGAGTCATTAATTTTTGGAACGTGATAGATCCCACAATATATATTATATTCACCTCTAACTCTCATGACATGTTGGTATTCATCACTACTACAATGGTTGTGGATGTCCCCATCCTCTCCATTTCTATATTCATTTTCTACACAACCTTTGGCCCAAATTTTAGACAAAATTTGACATTATAATTTTTGAACCCATACAATAAATAAAATGTATTAAATTTATCTTTGATTTTCATGACATTTTTGGATTCACCATTGCTAAAATAGTTGCATATGTCCCCATTCTCTTCATTCTTTGCATTCATTTCTTGCACAACCTATGACTCGACATTTGGAAAAGAAAAAAAATGATTTGTAATTGTTGTAACCATATAATATTTTTTGTAATGTCAAATTGTAAGCTAAGATCTTATCAATTTGCATTCGTAAGTCAAGATTGAGTCTTTATTCTCAACGGATGTCAATGTTTTCATCTTTATTTAACCTATTTTGATATTTTTAACCTATTTTGTTTCAACCTATAACTGGTAAACTAGCAAACTATCAAAAGAGTCAACTATCAAACTAGTTTTTTTTAACCTATATTTTTTTAGCCTACACTATTTTTAGTTATTGTTATTTTTTGGAGATGGTTATTTTGATATGAATTGTTGGAATATTTATTCAAAACTATTATATTATTGGATGACCTTTCAAAAGGTTTATTTATAGATATATTCATTATTATAAAAATCAATTTGAAGATTCTAATTTTAACTGTGTATTTGAAGATAAATTTGTATTTAGAACTTTCTTTGTGTGTGCAAAAACTATTTTTAGTATGGAATTATCACTAAAAGTAGCATGCATGGATTATTTTCCATATTCATATCCTATTTATATGTTTTTTGTCATTTAATTTCATGTTGATTATTTATTTACTTTGACATGCATGATTCATAGCAATTCACCTACAAGTCAAAATGGGGATAAAATGTTTCTCATTTTTTCAAACTCACATTGACCCTTTATCCCAAATGTAATAATTTAGCATCCAATTGACATATTTCTATGAAATATTTGGCATGCAACCTATGCCTTTTTTTACTATTAACTGTTATGCCTTAATGATCCAACCCAAACTTCAAATATGTTGTCCCTTACCCTTGTTCAAAATTGTAGAAATGGTTCTCAACCTTGTTCAAGACACCCAAAAACTTATAATTTGAATTCAATATGAACCAGAGCTATCTCAAATTGACTTACTTACAGCTAGTCATTATTGACTAGCTGAGGCATAAAATATTCAAATTTTGTTACTAAGTTGGGGTATAAAAAGATAAATCCTAATTTAATTTAGAAATTCATATCTCTTATCTAATTATTGTATTGTCACTTAGAAAGAATTGCATCAACATCTAAGATCATAAAAACTTGTTAAATCAATCCAAATACTTGATTATGGAAATAGGTGGAAAGCTAAATACCTTCTTCTCTTAGGTCAAATTCTCACAATTCTCCATACCACCACCATTTTTAGGTAATAGAGGTAAAAAAAACTTTTGAAGACTAGGAGTGCAAATTTTGAGTTATATGTCAAGGTTAATACTTCAAAAAAATCCAAAACCATAAGTGTGAGGTTGAACCTGAAAAAAGCATATCACTTATTAGTCTATTGGAGCTTCAAAAATTTGAATTCGATAGAAAAGTTATAATTTAGATTGTTAAGCACAAGCTAGAAGAGAGCATCTTTCTCACGCAAGCTAAATATGCTTATCCTCTTTATCAATTTTTATTATATATTTGTGTACTTTTTGAAGATGAGAAAAATAACAAGGATAAATAAATAATTCAAATGCATGCAAATGAAACTGTTTACCTTATTTATCCTCTTTCTCCTCTGATTGGGCTGACGTAGAGTCACACCCAATGTTCCACTTGGTGTGCTCTTTTGATGTGTTGATGGATGGAATATGATTGCTTATTAAACCAACAACATGATAGTATGATGATAGAATATTAGATAGAAAAATAGAAAACATGTAATTATTCTAGGAGTGGATTCAATAGGAAATGTGACAATGTAAGGATATGATGATAGAAGATGATCAAATGGGATAAGAGTGTAGACACCTAAAAATGACCAACACATTTCTTCTAATTCACCATCTATCATCATCATTTCTTGTCCATCTATCCATTAATATTAATTAAATAATTTTAATTATTTAATTAAGTTAACGACATTTTCATTAATTTTTCTCATTGACTTTAATTATTATTTTTTAATTATTTAATAAAATCATCATTTTCCATCATCAATATTAACTAAATAATTTTAAGTTATTTAATTAATTTAACATTTCCTCTTATCCACACCAATTAAATATTTTTTAATTATTTAATTAATTTATTATTTCCTCTTATCCATACTAATTAAATATTTTTTAACTATTTAATTATTTTATCATTTCCTCTTATCCAAACTCATTAAATATTTTTTAATTATTTAAATGATTTATCATTTTCTTCCAACCACTTTAATTAAATATTTTATTATTAATTAATTATTTTCTAAATTCCTCTTATCAATTTTAATTAAATATTTTTATTATTTAATTAAATTCTTAATTGCTTCTATTCATATTGATTAAATAATTTTGAATTATAATTAATTCATGCATTCTTCTCATCAACCATAATTAAATAATTTTAATTATTTAATTAGCTAATATGTTCCTCTAAAATTAAATGAATTGTTTAATTTTCTTTTTCTATCTTTATTTCTTCTAAAAATAAATAAAACCAATATTTTATTTATTTCCTAAATATATCTTCATCTCATGCACTTTTGATTAAATAAATTTATTTATTTATTTCTATTTATATTCTTTTATCTCCTAATTTAGTGACTTGACTAAAAAGCAACATCAATTCACTCTCACTTCACTCATTCATGCAAACAATCATTTGATCCACGCAACCACTTGACTCATCATTCAAGATTTTCATCTTCGCATATGTCACTTCCACATTCATCATGACCTCTCAATCAATCTCATCCATTGATCTTCCAGATCATCCTACACTGTTGATCAACTATCAAGTGAAAGCTATAAAGCACCCATCATTTAGTCATTCAATCCCTCCATGAATTTTGACAAATCAATTCGTCTATGTATCCATTTTTCTATCAAGGTTATGGTAAGTTAAGAGCAATCCACATATCAATATTTATAGCATTATCAAGTAGAATGGAGTAAGGTTAGGCATGTTTGTGGAAGTAATTTGATTTACTTTGTTGTTTGTATGCATGCTCTCATTGATGTAGTCATTTATTATTGAATTGGTTTTCAACGATATTATCACTTTCAAATTTGATAATCTAATGGGCTCACATTCTAGCATGCCTGATGGACCCATATCCTTGAAATTTAATAATTTTGTTTTTTTTGGTGACTTTTAAGGTGCAGGTGCAAAATGGTGCTTCTAATTACAGATTAACACATTTGACTTGAAGAACAATGCATTTGATACATAGAGTTGTGCATCCGATACACATAATGGCACTTTTGATATAAAATGGGGCTTTTGATTTATTTATGGTTTTTACCTCCATTTGTAGGTGTTTTCATCTCAGGAACATATTGACACATTTGATAGGTAAATTAGCTCTTTTGAAGGTATTACTACATATTTCATAGTTACTTTAACATATTTGAAATCTATTCCAACGATTTTGATTCTATCATTTGATTTTGGTTTTTGGCTAATGTTTTGTAATTTTGGAAATTAATCAAGTGGTACAAATTAGTAATCATTAGGAGAAGGAATCGAATATGAGATTACTAACATTATTTGGTGTAGGGAAAAGTTACATCATTTTTTAATCTTAGTTGCACACTCATTTAGGTTTTAAAAATGGGCATGTTTATCATGCTTTTGTAGACTTCTAGGTGTGCATGCTCTCTCCTTGTGCTACATACGAGCCTAGAGATCAAAAGTACCTTTAGTTTAGTTTACTTTATTTTCTTTATTGTTCATACAAGGTTCTATTAGTTGTGTATGCTCTCCCCTTGTGCTTCGTGTGAGCCTAGGGATCAAAAGAACTACTATCAATATTTCCTATTATGGGCATTCTTAGGGATTTAATCACCCCAAGGTCGACCTCAACCGTGCTTTCTAGTAGGGTATATAAAGGACGGAGTAAAATTTTTACCTCAAGAGTGAGTCATCATCATGTTTGGCAAGGCCCAGGGACCCTTAGTCTATAAGGACTCATAGAGGTGAAGAAGATAAGAGAGACCCTTCTAGCCTCAAGCATTTGTAGACGAGCCCTCAATTCATAGATACCACTATGAACTTTTTTCTTAGCAATCCTAAGACCATCGATCATCAATATAGTGTGGTGCAAGCTATAGTATCATGCCTAAAGTTACTAACCATGTACCTTCCTGAGTAAGGTGGAAATCCCTTGGACTAAAGGTGTCAAAACCTCCAAGGTAAGGAAAAATGTGAGCCCTTATGCCACTGGATGCCTAGCCATCAACTCTTGAAAAGAGAGATGATGCTTATCATAATTTTAAGGTATTTTATCATGTGGACCTATACTGACACTCCTGCTTGAATAAATATAGGGTTGTTCATGTGCTTGGAGTGTCTTTTTTTTCAATACCAATATAATTTATTCAACATTATCACCTTGATATCATCAACCATTTTTTGTGTTGTTTGTATCTCTTGCTAAAGAATAATCTATCCAAAATAGTCATTCACTCATAAAAACACTTTTTACACAAATTTGTTCTTCTAAGTCACAAATTGGCACTTTTGAGCCATACAACTATGCTTTTGAGTCATAAAAATATGCTTCTATGATATCCAATTTATCTGCCTAAGAATCTCTCTAAAATATTTGCACTTCTAATTCATAGAGTGGGGATTTTGATCTATAAAATTATGCTTTTAAGTCATAAAATGGTGCTTTTGATCTAAAATTACACATCTGATTGATAGAATTTCCAAATATGAGTCATTTTCCTACTTCAATGCTTTTTATCAATTATTTTGGTGTAGGTGATCAATATTGTGGTGCTTTTGATCGGTAATTACTTTAACCTATATCTCAGTGATTTTGATTAGCATATTAGTGCATTTGATCAATATTGTGGCACATCTAATCAATTTCAGTCCTATTTATATTTTGAGCTTCCAAACCATTGATCAAACTTATAGGATTTTACCTAGCTAGACTAATACCTAAGGCACCCCAGTTGAGTCCATCATCAAAATCTTGGTTCAAAACTCCATAAATCATGCTACTTATTACTACCCCAACTTGGCAGGGTCATAACTCCTATCTCAATGGTTGAAATTTGGACTTCTTTACACTGCTTGAAGATCTCCAAGGACTCTAATTTCAATTGCTTGGAAAGTATGGCTTCAACAACCATTTCAAGGGATTGATGATAGTCTTGGCCCCAAATTCCTCTCCAAAAGCCTCCAAAAATATGATTTACTAAAATGTAGAAATATCAAAAAAATCAATTTTCAATATTTTTCATCTCTACTTGTGCCAATTCCCCCAAAGTGCTTTGAAATTGCTATCAAATCATCAATCATCCAAATTTTTAATCTCACACATCATTTGCCAAGGTCTTGATACTTAGTCTCTACATAGAAAGCTTATGGAGTCTAATCAAAGTGAATCTCAAACATTACCATAACCATGGGTTCAACATGAGTTTAGAATTCCTTCTTCTTTGTTCACCTTAAATTCTTACAAACCCATGACCATCCTCATCAAGGATTATCCCTACTTTAGATGATAACACACATATGCCACATAATCAACACAACATCCTACCCAATAACACTTTTCAAACACCTTATCACCAACAATCCACCCCATCTAATAATTTCACTATATTCACCCCTAATCATCAAATCTCTTAATCCATCCCATATTCTTCACAATATTTCATATTCCACATACACATTAGCACTTACATCCCAAAAAATAAATCATATATCCCTTCATCTAATATCTCACAACACCAATCATGCATCCCACAAAATCAATCATTTATTACCTCATTTAAAATTTCACAACATCAATCATACATCCCACAAAATCAATCATCTATCATACATCCCACAAAATCAAACATCAATCATACATCCCACAAAATCAAGCATCAATCATGCATCCCACAAAATTAAACATCAATCATATATCGCTTCAAATTACAACATCCCATAGCAACAATCATTTATCCTCCAATATTACAATCATCTATTCAGGACATCCAACATTCCATAATATCAATCATCGATCCCTTCACATTTCACCATAAAACCTCCCATCAACACATCCACCTTCACACATACAAATAATTTTGCACAAGAAATCTAAATCTTGCATAAGAAAATAACTAACATGGAACTAGGACACACAAATGAAAACTACACACTTGAAAACATATGTCCTTATTTGTTTGATCGATTAATACCCATGATATTGTTAGGAAAAATCATGTCTCAACCTTGCAATTATAGGAGGTTAATATATTGAGTGTGGTTGTAGGGTCCATGGGGGATGACCCCCTCGATGGGGGGTCCAAGGTCACACACCCTAGTGGGGGTTTGGGGGAAGCACCCCCAAAAGCCACATTTTATGTATATTATATTATTATAAATTTGGAGTGTTCAACTTTAGGTTTTAGATCTTTGGTTGGTGATACTCCTGTGACAAGATTTCTCTACAAGTATATTATAATCTTTGTGATTTATGAATAATATGTTGGGAAAATTTTGGAGTGTGGGGTTTTTCTCCCAAAAGGGTTTTCCCCATTTACATCATTGTGTTGTGGTATGCATGATATTTATGTTTATTTTTGTTTAATTTTTTGTAATTGTTGTAAATATTTATAAACTTTTGCATTACCCTCCTCTCAAGATTAGTGTAGGAATTTTTTTCGCTACCTCATCTTCCTTATAAATACCTTTACATCACAAATTTCAAATTTCAATAATTTGAAAAGTATAAGGGAAGAGGTTATCCACAAGAGCATATACAATAATTCTACCTAGATTTCCTACGGGTTTCTTACAATGGCACATATTTAATATGTCTCTTTCCCTAAATTTTAGGAGAACAAGAAATAGAATTGTTCTCTCATTTACCACATGGCATCAATACATTTCATGAACTAGCAAAAAAATTCATTAGTCATTTCTCCTACAATATTGGGCATGAAATCACTATAACTGGCTTATGCAACACCAAAGAAAAGAATAGAGAATCATTCACTACCTTCTTAAAACAATGGAGAAGCCTGGTAATAAAATACCTATGTCCTATTCTCAAAAAAAACTTGTGCACATATTTGTCCAAAACCTAAACCAAGAGATGGGATTTCACTTACAATTCGAATGTGGTAACATGTTTGATGAATCATAGAAAAAGGATTAATCATCAAAAAATCTCTCATTTCTAAGGGTCTTGTGAAAATATATAATGGAGACAAGGAAAATGACCCTTAATTTAATGACAAACCTCGTGAATTATGCAACATCAAACAAAAGAATGGAGAATCATTTGCCACCTTCTTACAAAAATGAGGGAACATGGAAAGAAAATTCTAATGGCCTATTCCTAAAAACCAACTTGTGCATATCTTCATCTAAAACCTAAACCAAGAGATGGGATTTCACTTACAAGTCCAAAGTGGCTACAACATGTTTGAAGAAATAATAAAAAAGGGAATAATCATATTCATTGAAAAATATCTCATTGCTAAGGGTCTTGTGAAAATCTATAAGGAAAAGAAGGAAAATGGCCCACAATCTAATGATAGACCTCACCTATGGGCTAAAAACATACAACCATCATTAAACACACATTCATCATTAAACATGGACTAAAACACTCAAGAATTCATCATTCGTAGAAGACAACCTACGCAAAACTCTATGCCACAACAAAATACACTCTAAAGGAGCCTATCGCATCAATCTAATAAAAATTGGTCTAATCCAATATCATCACATTAAAATATTTGAACCTCAATTCAAAACCTCATTGTAAGAAGATAACAAATATTATGAATACCATAGGGCCAAAGGACATAAGATGGGCCTAATTGTATAAAATTGAAAAATCCGATTCCGGATTTTATTGACCAAGGTGACATCACCATTGAAGATCATCCCAACAATCTATCCAAAATAATCACATTAACAACATCCATAGATCGCATAATGACAAGTTAGGCATATATCAAGATACTTTCCCCAAGCATGATCAAAATCATCTATCCATGTCTAGCAATGGCTCATACCCAAGAAATCACACTAATAACATTCCTAGCCATAACATATTGATAATAGGTCATCTTTAAGAATCTTTCCCAAAAGAATCCTCCATCTCTCCTTCCAATCCTTCATCCTCATATTCTCAACATCAATCCACACCATCTCTATCAAAAAAATATCCAATGATGACACCTTTTAGGATTTTATCTAAGGGCTATCCACAACATATAATCATGAAATCCACAGTAATACAATCCTTGATACAATTCCAATTAGTGATCAAGAAATATTAGACCAAACACCATCATGCATCCCATCGCCTAGCATGCCCTCTACAAAGAATTTTATTCAAAATCCATTATTGTCATGCCAACATATTGAGGCTATCTGAGAGTCCCCTATTCAGACCCCTTTATTAGAATTGTATCTATGTCAAGAACACAATCCAAACAATAAAGAAGAAATCTCTAAAATGAATCAAGATCAAGTTACCCAAATCTTCCAATCTCATCCTATCATTGATCAAGATCCCATCTCTCTATAATTTCATGATAATCACATCATCCCTTTCTATTCCATCCATGATCCTAAAACTAAAGTTGACCCCATCCATATTCCAATAATCTCCATTTTTGCAATTGAGACACTTGCCTACCCTAGACACATAGATGATATCCCCCTTGTCCATCCAGAACAAGAGTGTTTATCTCTAGAAATATTTGAAAATGATGAATCTATAGCTGAGATAGGACTCCATGATGTCATTCTAGCAAATGACCATGGAGAGGGTTTTCATATCAACTTTGAGGTAACAACATATTTTGAGAAACAAGTTCCTTAGTCCTCAAAATCAAGTCAAAGGTATTGATCACCAAGCTACTATGGATTTGATCAACATCCCATAGAATGATGAATCAATAAGCATGAAGATAGAGAAAGCATCAGTATCATATCAAATTGGATTACTCACTTTTGTCAAAGCAATCTTTCTTACTGAGAAGATAACCACCATTGATGATTCCCAACTGCATAAAAAATAGTTAACCACAACACATATCCTATTGCAAATAAAATGTGTCAATGGATGCAGTATCAAGTAAAAGGATTTGGCCTACATGAACAAGGTATTTTGGAATCCAATACACTTTTTTGACAATCCTAAATATCAAGGACTTGGTTATTCATCAATCTAGAAATCTAATGATATTAGTGGTGCCTCCATGATACTGGGGGCAACTTTATCTAATCAAACATCAAATTAGGGGCCATGAATAGAAATTACAATAAGGTTGTTTCTAGCACTCCTCCCATCCATATCATAAACTATCATTCCCAAATATTTCAACCCACTATTTTTTACCAACAAAAGAAAAATTCTTAGAAAGAAAAAGATCAAAGTCAATTTTTTGGATCTAATGAATCCAAAATTCAAAATGGGCACATAAAATCAAATTGGATCCCAAAAAATTGGATCATTTATAGCATCCAGTCCAAATCCAAATCCAATAGTCAATAAAGCTATGGATTCATATCAAAAAAAAATTATATCAATCACAAGTGTCCACCTCCTTTAAAATGGTCTTCAATCCCAACACACAAGGTGTATAAAATTGTTGGTCCCAAATACACTCAAAATATCGCATCCACACTTCATCATCCACAATCCCAAGTTTGGATAATAACAAATCATACGTCCAAATCAAAATGAATCAAAAAAATATAGAAAAAGTAAAGATAAATATTTTTTTCTCTAGTGAAAACCACTTTTGTAGTGCCTTGGGAAAGTACCATGGTGAAAACCTATTTACAAGCACCATGTGTAGGGAAAAAAAGAAGAAGAATAATTTTTCTAGTAGTGAAAACCATTCTTATGGAACTTTTGGCAAGTACCATGATGGCAATTGATTTGTTTTATCAGTTGGTCTTTTTCTTTTCAATTTATCTATTTTTCTCACTCCAAAACTTACTCGAAGCTACCTCGATCTTTCAATATCTTGGTGTGTCTAGAAGAGTATAGAATGGGGCATGGTCATTTCTTTCGCATGTCATGTTTGTGGGATGTTCTTATAATATGACCATGGTGAATACTTGTCTTGTGTGTGTTGAGGTAGCTTCTTGCATAAACAAATGTCCTTTGCATATCAGGTTATTAATACCTTATGTGCACTAAGACTATCATGCTTTAAGTTTTATTCTCTCACACATTCAAACAATATTTTTTATTTCTGGTATGAATAACGATAATCCTTTTTGTTTGAAAAGTCAAATTACATGTAGGGGATACAACATCACCCTAGTTCATCATACCTTGGTACATAGTGTCCATTTGCTATATCAAAATAAGGTTTTCTCTTTACTTACTTTTTTTAGTATAACCAAAAAGAAAATGAAATCACTTTTTCATCCCATAATCACTTTTCCATATCATATTCACTACTCACCCTCTTTCCTAACTATAGATTTCACTATTTGGACATTTGATCAATAAAATTCACTCATTTTTCATTATCCCACATTCTATCTCATTTCTTCTTCCACACTAACTTATCCTCATCCCAAAATCCAAAATTTCACCCCTAGCCTTAATCTTCTCCATTTTCTTCATTTCATACATCCTTATTCCCCAATTTTCTTCCATCCAACTCCATTTTTCATCACTAATTCACTAAACCTATCATTTTTTTTCCTATCATGAGCTCAATAGGAATTTTTTTTTATCTCTTGAGGGGACAACCTACCAACCTACCTCCATCCCTCGGTCCATTGGGGCATATTAGGGCATGTCATCACCGAAGAAATTTCACACCAACAGAATGTCTTTGAAACAAAAACAATGGGTGCATTGTCTCAAAGAGGGATAAAATGTAAATGCCTAAATATGACTAATGCATTTCTTATAATTCACCATCATCTCTCGTCATCATTTCTTGTCCATCTATCCATTAATATTAATTAAATAATTTTAATTTTTTAATTAAATTAATACCATTTCATTTATTTTCCTCATCTACTTTAAAAAATATACTTTTTAATTATTCAATTAAATCATAATTTTTCATCATCAATATTAATTAAATAATTTTAATTATCTACTTAACTTATCATTTCTTCTTATCCACACTAATTAAATCATTTTTAATTATTTAATTAATTTATTATTTTCTTCCAACCACTTTAATTAAATATTTTTTAATTGTTTACTTATTTCCCAGATTCCTCTTATCTACTTTAAGTAGATCTTTTTTAATTATTTAATTAATTTCTTCTAGCCACATTAACAAATAACTTTGAATTATTTAATTAATTCATGCATTCTTCTCATCCACCATAATTAAATAATTTTAATCATTTAATTAGCTAATATTTTTCTCTAAAATTAAATGAATTATTTAATTTATTTTTTCTATCTTTATTTCTTCTAAAAATAAATAAAGCCAATATTTTATTTATTTCCTAAATATATCTGCATCTCAAGCACTTTGGATTAAATAAATGTATATATGTATTCTTATATCTCCTAATTTAGTGAGTTGACTGAAAAGCAACATCAATTCACTCTCACTTCACTCATCCGTGTAAACAGTCATCTAATCCATGTATCCACTTAACTCATCATTCAAGCCTTTCATTTTCACACATGTCACTTACATGTTCATCATAATGTCTCAATCAATAGCATCCATTGGTCTTTCAAATCATTCTACACCATTGATAAACTATTGGGTGAAAGCTATAAAACATCCATCATTTAGTTATTCAATCCATCAATGAATTTTGATAAAGCAATCCATCTTTGCGTCCATTTTGCTATCAAGGTTATGCTAAGTTAAGAACAATCCACATATCAATATTTATAACATTATCAAGTACAATGGAGAAGGGCTAGGAACATTTATGGAGTTAATTTGATTTACTTCATTGTTTATGCGCATGCTCTGTTTCATTGATATTCTCACTTTTAGATTTAACAATTTGATATGCTCTATTTCATTGATATTCTCACTTTTAGATTTTTACAATTTTTTGTATCCTATATCAGGGAAAAGTTGCTTTATGCTACCTCTAAAGACAAACTTAGGAGGGAGCTTGATGGTGTTCACTATGAGTTGTAGGCCACATATCCCACTAAGATGGACATTCATGTCATTAGGGACCATACCAATTAGAATTCATTTAAGGTTAGGTATCAATTAGGTTAGGGTTAGGGTTAGATTTCAATTAGGGTTAGTGTTCAATTAGGGTTAGGGTTAGTGTTCACTTAGAATTACAATTAGGGTTCTACGATAAAACTTGACGTTAGGGTTAGGATTGGGGATCAAATAGGGTTGGGGTCAAGGTTAGGATTAGGATTCAATAAGAGTTCAATTAGGGTTAGGGTTATTGTTAAGTTTAGGGTTATGGTAAAATTAGAGTTAGAGTTCAATCAAGATCAGGGTTAGGGTTAGGGTTTAGGCTCAATTACAGATAGGGTTTAATTATGGATAAAGTATAGCTAGAGTTACGATTAGGGTTAGGGTTCAAAAAGGGTCAAGATTGAATTAGGGTTACATATAGATTTTAATTAAGGTTATTGTGAGGTTAGGGTTAGGATTCATTTAGGGTTACATGTAGGGTTAAATTATGGTTACTGTTAGGATTAGTTTTATGAATAAATTAGGTTTATAATTAAGTTATGGTTCAACTACGATTAGGTTTAGACTTATAGGAGTAAGCTTAGGGTTACAATTAGGGTTAGGTTTATTAATGTCTTATTACAATTAGGGTTCTAAGATAAAGCTTGAGGCTATACATGTGATTATATTTTGGGTTAGAATTAACATTTGGATTAAGGTTAGCTTTGAGGTTACAATTATAATTATAATTCTATATCTAGCCCTAACCTTAACTTTAATTCTAAGACTAACACTAACTCTAATTGTAACCCTAACCCAAACCCTAATTCTAATCCTAACCTTAACCCTAACCCTAAACCTAAATCTATATCTACCTCTAACATTGATTGTGAATCTAACCCTACCCTAATCCTAATCCTAATCCTAACCCTAACCTTAACCCTAATTGTCATCCTAACCTTGAATATATAATATTTCTTTAAATTATATAACTAAAAATAAAAAATAAAATGAAATATTTAATAAAATATTCATTTAATTAAGGTTCAAGGTTAAGGTTAGGATTCAATTAGATTTAGGGTTATGGTTAAATGGTTTAAATAGGGTTAGGATTACAATTAGGGTTATAATATTTAAATCTTAGGCTTTGGGTTAGGGTTAGGGTTGGGAATAGGATTAGGGTAAGTGTTCAATTAGGGTTACAGTTAGGGTTAGGATTAGGATTCAATTGGGATTAAGATTTTATTAGGGCTAGGGTTAAATTAAGGTTAGGGAATAATTAAGGTTATAGTTCAATTAGGATTATAGTTAGGGTTCAATTAGGTTTAGGTTTAAACTAGGGTTAGGGTTAGGGTTCAATTAAGGTTATAATTAGATTAAAGTTCAATTAGGGTTAGGGTTTAATTATGTAAGGGTTGGGTTCTAAATAAGGTTAGTGTTTAATTAGGGTTAGGGTTCTAGGAAAAAAGATTATGATAGATAGAATTAGGGTTACATATAAGTTCATTTGGGGTTACATATAGGGTTCAATTATGGTTATTGTTAGGGTTAGGGTTATGAATCAATTATGGTTATGATTAAGTTAGGTTTTAATTATGGTTACATTTAGGCTTTTAGGATAAATCTTGGTGTTACGATTAGGGCTAGGGTTATTAATATATTATTATAATTAGCATTCTAGGATAAAGCTTGGGGTTACAATTATGATTAGGGTTAGATTTAAGATGAAGGTTATATTTTGGGTTAGAATTAACATTTGCATTAAGGTTAGCTCTAAGGTTACAATTATGATTATAATTATATATCTAACCCTAACATTAAACCTAATTTTAAGACTAACAATAATTTTAATTATAACCCTAACCCTAAACTTATATCTACCTCTAACATTCATTATAAATATAACCTTAACCCTACCCTAATATAGACCCTAATCCTAACCCTAACCTTAACCATAACAATCAACCTAACCCTAATTTTATCTCTAATTGAAACCTTAATCTTAAATCTACCTTATCCCAAAACCTAACCTTAACCATAATTCCACCTCTAATCATAACCATAACCCTCACCCTAACCCTTAAACAAACCCTAACCCTAATATTAACTCTAATTACCATTTTAACCCTAAACTTAACACTAATTGTATCTCTAATTGTAAACCAAACCCTAACCTAATTCTATCTCTAATTGTAACACTTTCCCTAATCCTAACCCTAACCTTAATTGTAACCCTAATTCTATCTCTAACCTGAACCCAAACCCTAACTCTAAATCTAATTCTATCTATAATTGTAACCCTTACCCTAACCCTAATATTAACCCTACCCTTAAACCTAATTTTATATCTAATTCTAGTTGTAATCCTAACCCTACCCCTACCCCTAATCAGACCCCTAATCATAACCCTAGCCTTACTCTAACTAAAACCTTAACCCAAAATCTAACCCTAACCCTAATTATATCTTTAATCATAACCCTAATCCTAACCCTAAATTTTACCCTAACCCTAACCCTAAACCTAATCTCAACCCTACCCCTAACCCTAATTTTATCTCTAATTCAAATTGTAGCCCTAACCCTACCCTTAACCCTAATCCTATCCCAAAGCCTACCCATAACCCTAATCCTATCCCAAAGCCTACCCCTAACCCTAATCCTAACCCTAACCTTATCCAAAACCCTAACTCTAATTCAAAACCTAACCCTAACCCTAATTATATCTCTAGCCCTAACCCTATCCCCAACTCTAATTATAACCCTAATCCTAACCCTTACCAAACCTTAATTATATCTCTAACCATCTTACCCTTTCTCTAATCATAATCCTAACCCTAATTGTATCTCTAATCCTAATCATAACCCTAACCCTAATCATAACCCTAACCCTAATTTTATCTTTGATCATAACCCTTACCTTAATCTTAACCCTAACCCTAATATCAACCCTCCCTAACCCTAATTTTATCTCTAATTCTAACCTTAACCCTAACCCTACCCTAACCCTAATTTTATCCCTAATTGTAACCCTAATCCTAACCCTAACCCTAACTTTATCCCCAACCCTGACTTTAGTTTTATCCCAACCCTAACTCTATCTCTAACCATAACCCTAACCCCAACCTTAATTCTAATTCTACCTAACCTTAATTCTATCTCTAACCCTAACCCCAACCTTAATTTTAATTCTTACCTAACCATAACCCTAATCTTAATTTTAGCCTAACCATAACTCTAATCCTATACGTAACCATAATCGTAACCTTAACCCTAAACCTATTTTTTGTTGAAAAATGAGGTGTTTTCTTAGCTTAATACTCTGTAAGACTTTAATATTTCTGATCTAAGGAAGCTCTTTCTTTGTTACATATATTCTTTGTGGGTGATTATCTTGATTAATCCATTTTACTGTTGTAGAATGTAGAGAGAATTTGATAGAAGAACTAGACAGGATATTAGAAAGATCACAAAAGATATACTGTGGAGAAACCCTTTTGGGAAAAAACTCCACCAAGAATTATTCTATTATTCAATCTCTGAATTACAATAGCTCCAATTCTTGCTTGAGAATGCTTCTTCCGTCTTTACCAATCTTCTTCACAACCTGCAATAAAAAACTCTCTCACAACTCTATTCAACTTGCTTGAGATATATAGGCTTTAATCAGCTTTGTAAACTCAACATGAGTTACAATCACAATGCACAAGCCCTATCCCTAAAAGGTACGCCATATCTCATGCAAATAGGGGTATCTCATGAAGAACAATGCTAAAACATGTGCTTCATCCATTTGGGCGTCCCAAACTGAAGCTACAACTCATTCTTCACTTTGGTGATAATTCCAAATCTCTTCCTCAAAGTTGGCACCCTTAAGTAATCCTACTTAACTGAGCCTTCAGAAATATCTTATCATGCATGAGAGGTAAATCCAATAAAGCATCTTGGGTGCCCAAGTTGGCTTCAAGTGATTTATAGTTAACTGAAACATTTACTCAACACCATTCATGCAAGAATGGTCATCCCTTGTTAACTGGAGGAAGTCCCTATTATCTATCATACAACTCAAGTTATTAGCCATGCATTCCAAGTTAACTGAAGCTAACTACATGCAACTCAAAATAACCAACATGCATGCAACATGCACTTGCATGCAACTGAAGATAATTGAACCATAACTGAACTGAACTGAACTGAACTGAACTCATCTGAACTGAACTTCATGCATGCAAACATCAAACCCTAACTCCTAGGATCTTTACATGCATTCAAAGTGTTATCTCTTACTTGAATAGTTAACTAAACTCAAGGTGAGTGTCACCTTACCATGTGTGCACCCACATGCTCCTGTTATTTAGGAATAACTACAAATGTCAATTTCATGATTTATTTCATCCAAATAATTAATCTCATCCTAATCTTAGTGTTGTTGAACACATTCCAAGAATCTAGGAGATACATGAAATAATTAATGTTTAGGATTTGCAATTAAATGGCATCCTATTTCCAACAATTTTATCTCTAACCTTAACCCTAACTCTAATCCTAATCATATCCTTGACCCTAACCCTAATCGTAACCCTAATTATATCTCTAATCCTAATTGTAACCCTAACACTAATTATATCTCTGATCATAACCCTTACCCTTACCCTAACCCTAGGTATATTTCTAATTTTAACCCTAACCCTAACCCTAACCCTAACCTTATCCTCTACCCTAACTTGAATTCTAACCCTAACCCTATTTCTATCTCTAACATAACTTTAATCCTAACCCTAATTTATCTCTAACCCTAACCCTAACCCCAACCCTAACTCCAATTCTTACCCTTACCCTAACCGTAACCCTAACCTTATCCCTAAACCTAACTCTAATTTTAACCCTAACCCTAATCCTAACCTTAACCCTAACCTTAACACCAATCCTAACTATAATTCTTACCTAACCATAACCCTAATCCTAATTTTAACCTAATACTAACCCCAACCCTAACTCTAATTCTTTACCTAACCATATTTGTAACCTTAATCGTAACCCTAACCCTAACCCTAACCCTAATCCTAATCCTAATCCTAACTATATCCCTAACCCTAATCCTAACCCTAACCCAAATTCATTTAATGTTTTACATGTGTTGCGAATGATACTGGCATTATAATATATATTTAATAATATATATAAGATACGTCGAGAGATATCCTTCTCAAGGCGCCTATTTTTTTAATCAGTTTTTCACATAAAAGTGCAATAAGTTCCTCAAGAAGGATATCTCTCAGTATATCTTATATATTATTAAATATATATATATGCCTGTTATTGACTAGAACAAGATAAAGTGAAGCACGTGTTCAAGTATGGACAAATTTAGGTGCCTACATGTTTCAAGATACTCGATAAAATCTAAAATAATCTTTAAAATATTTTTTATTACCATTTATTTACCAAAATCATTTTAATTATTTTCTACTTTATACTTTGATTTCCAATTCACTAAAATGCTCACTTATTTAAAATTTTAAACTAATCATTGATTTTTTTTTTTAAAAGGAAAGAATTTAATGAAAGCATTAATGATAAGCTAATGCAACTAGGGGAGAGGACTTGATAGTGATGTAGGCTAAGGTTAGGTGTTGATACAGTATGTGTCATGTCGGTACCAAAAAAAATTATATAGCCACATAAGTAAGGATGTGCATAATTTAAAATTTACTTTCAACAACTTTTTGGCATATAAAACACATGGACAATGAGGATTTATCTAAATAACTTTTTTTGGGGTCAAAAATTGATTGACTAGAGGTGGTGCACATGGATCCCTATTCTTGAAGAACATTTTCCCATGCTCACATTGACTTGTTTTCACCATGCAAATTGGCATGTTTTAATCAAATTTGAAGGAATTTAACTAGCATGACTCCATACTAAACTCCCACATTATTGCATTTACTCTTGATTCCTCCACACTTGCATGTATCAAATGAAGCAAATATGAAATGATAGCACCTTCAATAATGCAAAACGCAACATTAAACAATGTGCAAGTGCTCACCAATGATTATATTCTTCCCAAAATCAAGTTTCATTTCTAACTGGATATCATTCATTTTAGTGCTAGTTGTTTCATGGCTTACTTTCAAACACAATGGATAGAAAAAATGGGTTTGGAAAATCCTTCTTAGGTGATAGAAGTGGGTGACAAATAGGGTTGTAATGCAGACATTTGGTTGTGGCATATGCTTACTCGACATCAACATTACATTATTGATGAGGTATGTGTGGATAGAATATGGAGAGAATAAGGTGGTATGTTTGGTGGTCATCTTCAATTCGTTCATTTATTTCGCTTGAAAGAAAATGTGAGGTTATTTTACCTCAATTAGGAAATGACCCATTTAATTTATTTGGTTGTATTTTGATTTGTTTCTATGATGTGCATTTTTAGTCTACTATTATACATTATTAATATTTTGTGATGGAAAAGGTTTAAATGGTTGGTGTGAGCTCTACTAGTGAGGGACTTTATGAGGACCAACTACATAGTTGTTGAGCAACACCATGTTGACTCCACATGAGATGTCCAAAAATCAACTAACCCCCAAAATTCCTCCATTTTCATAGGAACTTTATTACTTTTCATTTGAATTTATAGAAAACCATTTGAAAAAAGTTACATTATAATTATGTCCAGGAACTATGTATTGAAAACTATTGTTGAAAATAACGCAATCCTTATTTTTCTAAAAATGGATAAAATTTATATTCTAAGAATTTCCCAAAACTTTGCAATGTATGCTACCATTTGACTAAAATTATCAAGAATAAATTCCCAAGTAGCTTAGACCAAAAGGATTTACAAGGTAGCTTATTTTTTATTGTCAGCCATCATTTTCTAAAGAATGGGTACAACACATGTTTCAAGGATTCAAGAAAATTTCATACAAGGCACTTGGGAGATGGGTGTCCAAGGTGTTTAAGTTTTTCATTTCAATAAAATATGACTTCTTTTGATTCTATTAGAACATGCAACACTTTCCCAAATCTTCTAAACCCATAAAGTATGGAAGCGTCAATGTTCCGCATAGAATTGAATTTTCCATACATGATCAACTTGGGAGAAATTCACTAGTTTGTCAAACAAGCTTAATACTTCTAAAAATAACTAGTATCATGTTGCCACTTTTAATTCTTACTATCATTGAGGACTAGAGAGTAATTTCTACAAAAGAATAAATAAGAAAATAAGAATTTGAATCCAACTTTGTGATTGGAAAAATAATAAGTTGCCAATGGTTGTTAACCCTTCCAATAGAAGTGAAGGAATCTAAGTGGACCCTTGTGCATTGTGGGCCACTTGAAAATTGTAATGGTTTGTGGATCAATGTTCATTGTTTAATATAATGGACTACATTTTGGCACTATTGTTTCATATCCCTAGTCTATCCAATAGAGACAAGTATGAAGATGCACTTAGTCAATGTGATCATGTGGGAGTTGAGTGTGGAGTCTTGGCATTTGATTAAAACATGTAGATGTACATGGTGCAAATAATTCAATGCGAACATGTAGGGAAAATATTTATCAATAACAAAGGGCTCATTGATTTGATAGGTTAAAACGATGTTGGAAGAAAAGATTTAAATGGTTCACATCCCTTGCTACATGACATTATATTTTTTTAGTGCCAACATGGCATATACATTTGTTAGAATTGTGAAACAAGCACAAAACCACGAGCCACAGGATCAAACAACAAACAAAGACACCTTCCACGTAAGAGATCAGCAAACAAATATGTGCAATATTCATCAACAAGAAAAAGTTACAGAAGAAGCTTTCAAGAAGATATGAAAGTCGTGATATTTCCCCTAAATAATATCCGAGAGATATTTACAATAAGGGTTGAATGCTTATAAGAGAAAAGCCCTAAATGAGAAAGGATCAGATCATGACAAGTGTCAACATCACATGAGATGAGACATAATGATCTAATATTAACTCAACTCATAAAGCATTCCTAAGTTTAGCTAAAGTGTGTGAGAATAAATTAAACTAATAATCAATTAAAGATTAATTAATTATTAGTTAATGTATGATAACTCTAACACCCCCCCTTAAGATGAACTTAGGGAGTAGCTAAAAACCTTAAAAAGAATGCAAGATGGGTCCCGACAAACAAGGCCAAGAAAGGTACCCATGTACAAACAAAAGATCTCTATAATGTGGAGAAATCGAGAAAAGCTCGTGGGAAAAAATCTACTCCAAAAAGAGATGAAAACCAAGTGAAGGATTGAAGAAGCCTCCAAACAAGACAAGGTTGTCCCAAAAGATAGGAACAAGAGAACACAACTGAAGCATGAAGAAGCTACAAACACTGTCGAAGAATGACTGTTGTAATGTTGAAAGAATATCCTCCACTAAAACATCTGATGATTAAGATCAAGAAGATGAGAATTTGTATGAGTGCCCCCAACGACACTACTCGAATTAGATGGAAAACAAGGAAAACACCTAGAACTCAAAGATATAGATGGAAAAGGTACCAAAATTCTAAATAACTGATCATGAGAAAAATGGAAGGTCGCCTCCAGAAATAGGAATGCAAGAGTGTCCATATGGTAAGTGCTCCATCTCACTGAAATGCATGGGTAACCAGTCGCTGCATCCGCCTAGTACATAGGAACAAATATTGTATACATAGCTCACTCCAACGTGAAACCAAAGAAGCACTAGCACCAACAGTAGAAACCCCCCCATAATGCTGAAAAGGGAGAGGCATGACAAGTACACAAAAACTGCATGCCTAAAAGTAGTGCATGAAGAGGAACCAAGAACATTTGAACGTGCAATCATGAAAGTACAAGTAGATAGAAAGGATGTGAAAACAAAAGTCACATATGCATGAGAAAGGTATGAAGGCAAACATCAACCCCCATGACACTTTATATCATAGTGAAAGTACAACAAGGCACAAAGTGATGTGCAAGAATCCCAAAATACATGTGCAATACAAAGGCACTTTAAGTCAGTGCATTTACAAAATCATAAGTACATACAATGTGAACCCATAATAGCCAAAAAAGGACAATAGCTGAAAATACAATTTTCTTACATAAAAAAGAGGAAACTAGTAGCACCATGACAAAGTACACGAAAAAACATGCACTTTCAAAAAAAACGGCACCCAAAAATGTGTTCAAATGCATAAGATATGGTCTGTCAAAGTTTCCAAAACGAGAACTAAATAGCTACAACACTGAGAAAATAGAATTTTGGAAAAAACCAGAAATCAAAACTAGAAAATACCTGCACCACTATGAAGAGCACGAAATTTCACCCCATTTCAAAAAACAATGCACGCGAAAAGACCACCGTATGGTCAAGATATGGCCTCTGGAAGTTGAGGTGCAAAACAGAAAAGCCCAACAAAGAGGGGTTGAGCAAGGGTAAAAAGGAACTCCCTCAAATTTGTCAAAAAACACCTCCGAAAATAGAGGCTCGCCAAATATAGTGATATTGGAAAAAACTCCTCCAATTATAGTGCATTATTTTGCAAAAAAAATTGCACAATTTGACTACTTTTTTTAAGTTAAAAATGTCAAAAAACTATTACATTTTTTGTCAATAAAAAACATATAAAAAAAGATTTTTTCTCTTTTTACTTTAAAAGTAAAAAAGCATAAAAACTTTATATATTTTATAAAAAACATATAAAAAACACATTTTTTTATATTAAAAAATACAATAATAATTTTTTATTTTTTTTAAATTAATAAAAAAATTTTAAGGGGCGGCATAATTTAGGCAAAAGCCGCTTCAGCGGTGTACAGCTGTGGTCGGCGGTCTGTACAGTCATTGTGCCTTGTGCCAGCAAGGTACTACGTACCCTTCAAAATAAATGCCTCCCAAACAAAAATTTCGCCCAACTTTTTAAAAAGCTTTTAATATATTTTTTTTCAATGATTTTTGTGAAAAAAATTTCATAGAGTAAAAATAAAAAAAAAAATTGACAAAAAAAAATTAATACCTCGAAATGCATGTTGGGGACGCTGTACGGCTTCCCTCGCAAAAAAAAAATTGCCTCGAAAGCTCCCGACTCAAAATTTGACAATTTGACAAGCGATCTTAAGGTTGTTGGCCGTTTTGGACGCAACGGTGAGGTTTGTTTGGGCTCAAAATGCCCTGAAAAATCAGGCACCCTTGGATCTAGCAAAAAAGCCATTTCTTCAAACCTTCATTAGATCTGACAAACGAAATCGAAATCAGGCAAAACAAAAGCCAAATTTGGCTTTCTCGACAGCTATGGATCCAACTGCGAGGTCCTTTTTACACAAAAATGCTTTGAAAAACGCCCACCTCCAAAATTTGCAAAAGAGCAAAGGGGATTCAGATCTGAAGCCTACAACCCTTATTGAAGAAGAAAACCTCATAAATCAAGAAGGGGTTCGCTGAATCCACACTTTGATACCATGTTAGAATTGTGAAACAAGCACAAAACCACGAGCCACAAGATCAAACAACAAACAAAGACACCTTCCATGTAAGAGATCAGCAAACAAATATGTGCAATATTCATCAACAAGAAAAAGTTACAGAAGAAGCTTTCAAGAAGATATGAAAGTCATGATATTTCCCCTGAATAATATCTAAGAGATATTTACAATAAGGGTTGAATGCTTATAAGAGCAAAGCCCTAAATGAGAAAGGATCAGATCATAACAAGTGTCAACATCACATGAGATGAGACATAATGATCTAATATTAACTCAACTAATAAAGCATTCCTAAGTTTAGCTAAAGTGTGAGAATAAATTAGACTAATAATCAATTAAAGATTAATTAATTATCAGCTAATGTTTGATAACTCTAACAACATTCCCATAAAGAAATGAATGGTATTCTTTGTATCATTACAGATAATTACAATAAAGAAATGTCATACATGATATTCATTCACAGTTTATACTAATCTAGTCAAGTGTTATACTAATGCTTGTGTGGTTGTGTATCAAGTTGATTTATTTGTAGTTCACTTTTGTCCTTTACATCTAGAGATAGAAAATATAAATGTATTTATAGCTTGTGATCATTGCCCATCTTGAAAGGGAAGTTTTCATAGTTTGGTTAAATGCCAATTTGTTATCTGTGCCAAAATGACAATGTCAAATAAAGTATACAACCATTATATTGCTTGGGTCACATATCTTTGATCATTGGGCATCTTGAAAGGGAAAAAAATTCACAGATTGGTCAAATGATAGCCTATTATATGTATGAAAATAACAATACTTATCTTATGAAATTTAGCACCATTCTTTTGCTTGTGTATATTGAGGGTATCTGATTGTTTGCCAATAAACAACCTAATAAACACAATTTATACTTGAATAATAGTTCATAATTTCACATGAGTAATTACACAAAAATCTAACAAACACGAGACTATTCATCTAAACAATAGCATCAAACTTAGTCTTATCAATGGAATATTATCAAACAAAGTCCATGTCTATCTATATTCAACAAATTTTATTATACATTGGATTCCATGAACAACCATGACATCAAGGACATGTATGTATGTATGTATGTATGTATGTATGTATGTATGTCAATAAGGTTGATATATGGTGTGATTGTATTTTAAATAAACTTGTACACTATATTAAACATGAGACAACCATAACTTAGGGTTAAGGAAATTCATTACAGAAAAAAAAAAATACAACTATTGAAATTACAATCAAACAATATAGTAACATTTGTATCATGATTTTTTTTGTGTTCTCCATTTGTTAAAAATATTATCAAAATATGCTAATTTTCATTAGGTAAGCAAGGATTTTGAAAGGGCTCATACCATTCTACAAAGAGAGATAAAGCGATAAGCCCAAAAATATACCAAAAGACCAAGAGGATCAACTACAAAACTATAAAAGACAAGGCATTACAAAACCTTACAAAAACCAATCATAAAGTTAGGGTGGTTTAAAAAATTGTTCCAAAGATTTTTTCTTTACCACACTACAAGGATCCTTCTCCCCAATACATCTTTTCATGTTACAAGGAACATTCATAAGACTACAAGAGCCCTCATCCAACTCTGAAACTTTAAAAAAGGTGTCCATTGTAGAACAAACAATAGGATATTTCCCCATATTGTCCATGTTTTGCACCTCTTCAACAATAGTGTGAGACTCCTCAATAATATAAGGCATATATTCTTTTTTTCCTCCAAACACCATGGTTATTCTTATTGCTCAAGCAAGTAGCATGGCCCACTTCACCACAAAAATGACAAATAACAAGAGAGCCTTCAAATTCAATTTGTTGTACCTAGTCACCATATTTTGATAAAAGGTAACATGAATAGGGAGTACCTTCTTGTTTTCCGTGTAAACACACAAAATTGAGAAAATAGAAAATATTTCTTGAATTTAGTGATTGAATCAGTAGCACAATATTGCCCAAAAGAATTGGCACTGATCATAAAAATATTTTTGTTCCAATACTCCAATTGAAGCCCTAACAAATGAACCTCAATAGGGATCTTGAAGATGGAATCATTCATTGGGTTGAAACTCATAAACCAATTCTTAAGATAAAGGCCATTCATCCCTAGAAACTAGGGGCCTTCAAGAAGAATCCTTGAGCATTCATATTGGAAAAGGAAAAAAGAAAAAAAATATTTAGCATTGCAATTACCTCAACCTATCCTCTTAGCTTCCAATTTTGAAGCACCCATCTTCTAATAGTATCAATATTAGGATGATTTCTAGAAAATCTCCTTACAAGAAAATTTCTAAGCCAATCTGATGACTCAACAATAAGAGAATCAAGAATATCAATCCAAATCTTCCCTTTCACTTCAACCTCAATAGCAACTCTAGGGCATTCCTCCTTATCAAGATTCCCATCAATTGCCTTACAGGCATCTACCTGCTAGCTTGGAACATCGGAATCCTTTAACCGACAAGCCTTCATCTTATAAAGTTCCTCCAAAACCCTAGGGGTCATAGAAGGAACATGAGAAGAAGAAACAATAGCCATACCATCACTCCCCTCAATGATCGAATGGAAAAATAAAACATTTTCTAAGACTGGAAAAGGGAAAACCATTTTGGCTTCCCACCAATCTTCCCATCGACCTCACACCCCTTCACCTTCATACAAGCCTCAAAGAGAATATCAAGAAGAAGTTTGTCCTCCTCTTCAACCCATTCGATTGTCGAGACATCTTCCTTAGAGAAAATAGCAACATAATTGTACTCTTCCTCAACCCAATCTTGCTCTCAAAAATCTTCTAAAGAAGAAATCACCATCATCAACAACCATGCAAGAAGCAGTCATGCCAGCTACCGCAAGGAATTGGGGAACCCTAACTAGCCTTTACAAAGGTGTCGCAAGAAATCGATCTACACAAACACTTGGAGATTTGCAAGGTTCTTAAGAGAAAACATCCTTAGGATCATCGTCTACATCCTTTCCATCCCCATCACTCATGTTGGGAGAACCCCTTGTCATTGCTAGGGTTTGAGGACTCACCTTCCTCGCTATCCTCACTATCCCCATCGTTCTTTCCATCACTTTTTTTTGGTTAGTTATGAATTCATGGTTTGTTAGAACATATCAAAATATGTTAGTTATTGGTACCAGCCATTTTATTTTCACTAATACTTCGAATACCAAACAATACTCATCGTATTACTAAAATAAAGTCTATGATTATCCACAATAAAGACACTATTATCAACAAAAAAATTAATTGTCATCAAATATGTATACCTTTACCAAAATGACCATTTATTTTAATTTCCATCAAACATAGATATAGAAATATAATATGAACTTTCATAGATATAACATTTTCAAGCAGTTATAAATATGAAAATAAAGAAATTTAAGCAAAATAAAATAAATGACAAATATAATATAAACTTACTGTTAATAATGTTGTGCTAGATAGCAAACATTTTGTAGAAAATTTATGTCAAAGAATAAGATGTATTTCTACCCATGTCATCCAATAAAATTATTGGTCATCATATGCACACTTTTATTTAACTAGATGACATTAAATAGTGTTGCATTATTTCATTGGTCAATGTCATAAAGTTAAGATTCAATGGATGGATTTGATGGATTTGAAAATCTTGAATTTACTGACAAGCTTGAATGCATTTATTTGTTCTTGTTTTTTACCTTTTCTAAATTTCTTGACAACATGATTATTGAGCCTTACAAATTTGTTGTTATGGTTGCAAGCATTCATGGTAGAAATGACTAAATGTTGGACAAATCTTACTTAAAGATGTTATGTTCCTATTGAGATTTGAAACAATTAAGTTTCTTTGATAAGGCAATCAATGTCATTTTGTAATAATATATATATATATATATATATATATATATATATATATATTATACAATCATATTTTATGAGTAACAATTACTTATGCATTTGTAAAAATTAAATGAACCTATTTTATATTTACAATATATTTGTGGCAATCAATATACAACCATTTTATATGTAACGTATATTAACATGTCATGTCATATTTTATAGAGAAATAATTGTATACAATTTATGCCATATCACTATCACAACTTGAACTCTCTACAACCTATCTTGATAAAACATATTCTCTTTATTAAATATCCTTATTCTAAAGAATAATTGCATCCCCTGTAATAAAAATTTAAATCTTATAGTTCATTTCTAATTGAATAATTAAAAATATATATAATATTTTAAATATTTTTATTTTTCTAGGTAATTATTGGGCTCTCTCCTAGATGTTTTCTTTGAAAACATGTAAAAAAATGAATACATACCAATTTATGAGTGACGATTTAGGATACTACCCAGGGCGAAAAAACGTAAGAATTTATTAGTTTTCATATTCTTGAATTTAAGCTATCAACCTAGTCTACCCGACAAGATCCTTGTGACAAATGGTGCCTGAATAAAAGAACAAATTGCAGTTAAAATACATAAGCTCCTTGTGCCTAAGGGCACTAAAAGAAACCAATTACAGATAAAATCCATAAACTCCTTGGTATAGTACACCTGAATAGAAGCAGGTACTCTGTTCCCAGTCCATAAGCTCCTTTCTCGTGCCTCTGTTTACAATTCCCTTTTTCAAATGAGACCATCCTTTCCCAGGATTGTTTATAAAGCATGACTTGCATATATACTCACTTTTCGAGGGCATTTAATATTCAATTAGCAAAGAGTTAAAGGGAAACATAAGTACTCGGTGAGGTCGGCGGCTGCTCGGTTTGTGTCAAATTGTGGTTTCAGTTCTGTTTTGGGGGTCCCATAGGCCGGCTGGTCTCGTGGACGTAATTAAAAGCATTCATTCATTCATTCAATTCAACCCTCTTATTAAGTCATCATACCTCCCAGATTAAGATAGAGACCTACTGCCACACTTATCTGCGGTTATCGAGGCCCTACTGCCACTCTATATTAACTGTTGTAATATGTAATACGTGTGGCACCTCGTGACTTATATGGATTACTTATGGATTCTCTTGTATTCAATGATTATGTCTCTGGACCATGCACTAACTTTTCCTAAATAAATTGTTCAGAAAATAGATAGAAGTAGCATCTTTAAATTTTCTATGGTGATTTGGGACTGAATTATTTCCCTGGCTAATTATTTTTTTACACAAGACACAATGTACACTTATATTAACTATGTCAGGCATCACAGATTTTTATTTTGAAGAAAGCGATTCTAATTAAAGACAACTTCGAAAATAAAATTATTTTCTGCAAGAAATAAAACTAATTGTACACATCCCGGTCAAATGGTATGTGCTAGATATCTTGCAAAGTCATTCTTGGAAACTAACATGTAATCAAGTTCACTAATGCCATGCATTTAATTCAACACTAATTCAAGTTTCCTGGCATCTGTTTGCCTCATCAACTATATTCTAGATATCTTGCAAAGTCATCCTTGGAAACTAACATGTAATCAAATTTCACTAATGCCATGCATTTAATTCAACACTAATTCAAGTTTCCTGGCATCTGTTTGCCTCATCAACTATATTCTAGATATCTTGCAAAGTCATCCTTGGAAAATAGCATGTAATCAAGTTTCACTAATGCCATGCATTTAATTCAATACTAATTCAAGTTTCCTCGCATCTGTTTGCCTCATCAACTATATTCTCACTAAGCATAAACCACTGATCGATAAGAAAAAATTGGCACTTGCCATTGTCAAGACAGTCATAATGAGCAATACAAAACCAATTTCAAATAAACATAATCTCATCTAGAAAGGTTTATTTCATTTATAAAATTTTCTCTCAGAAGCTAAATACTTTGAAGATAACCTATGGGCTAACTTGGACTTCCATCAAACATTTACTTTCCAAATTTAGGATGCCAATTTACTTTAGTTCATTGCTATTTTTATAAACCTGTTATCTTTGAGAGGAAATGAAAGGGCATAGTGTTTAGCCCATTACAAACATTTCCATAGAATAATGAAGAGAAGACATTCAGAAAGCCCCTTCCCGAGCATACTCAAAATATTTCTGAATCTAAGTATGACAAGACATGCGACAAACATTTTCTCTCTTGTCTAGAATTTAAAAACTACACTTCTCCAGACACCTTAAAAAATTCCTGAAGAAACCCTTTCCATCTTCACTGCATTCATCAATTCTACACTCTCATCAGATATATATATCTTGATATAGAGAGAATGCTCTCCAATAAGCCTGAGTTAAACATTTGCCAAATGAATGGACCAAGTTTAGAATGACAGCACTGTCTGTTTTAGCATCACCAAGCAATAATCTCTCCTTTCTAGAAAATTTAACAAAGCAACAGTCCTATTCTTCTCCATTTGATATTAAATTTGATTTTGTTGAAGACAATTTCCGTTTCGTAGATCAATTTTGTACATCATCATCAGAAACATTTGGGGTCTCTCCAGCTTCTTCAATGTGGTTATCCTTAGATATTGAATCATTTGGCATTTCTGGCATGTCTTTTCCATACTTGAAAAATATCCTTTCAAGTAGCTCTTCAGATTCTAATTTAGACACCATGAGACTCAGATTTGTCCTTCCCTTCCAACACCCTACCGCAATAGCAGGCTTCTCACTGGAAGCCAGATTTGATGCCAAGCAAAGACTGCTTGGGTCTGCTTCAACTGTAAAACATGTCAGTGGAAATTATGTTGTTTTCTGATATATGCCTCAATGATAAATAAAATAGTATGAAAAAATAAAAGAGTATCTTAGTAGCACTAAATAAAAATATATTTTGGCGTATACTTTTAGGCCTTCAGTTACCTGTGCGCAGTATGACAACACAGCAACCAATCGATAAATTTGATGTATCTGTGGCAAACTCGGGATCTTGAAATGATTTAAAATACAATGTTCGGGATGACAAGAGAAGCTTGAAATCTACTAATGATGCATACAAAATTCGTTTCCTCAGATAAGGAAGAAGCATTGGCAATCCTTCTGATGATATTCTATAAACACATGGGGAGTCTCCTTCTTTTGCTGACTGGCGTTCCTGAGACACACAATGCTAGTCAAAACAATAATGATAATCACAATATACAAGCAGTAAAGTACTAGATTAAGAAAGAAATTTAATTGCTAAATACTTCAACATTACATGCAATTAAGCTAACGATTCATTCTTAACCATCTTCAAGGTAGCCTTTTTTCTAGTAGTAGCCTTTGCCTCTAATGCTATTATATATAGTCAGAAAACACTTGCTCATTCATTTCACAAGAAACACACTAAAATAGTTAAAAGATCAAATGGCTTCAAATAACTGAAGCATAGAAAATCACATCTGGTCTCTGTGTGGCCTAACTAGAATGATGTATGCATTGGAATCTTGGATACAAGGCAGATCCTTTTGAAGGCACAATGGGCGACCCAGACTAGCTCCAGCAATCTGATGACATCAGTCAACATGCATTGCATTGTCTAGTGAGGGTTACACCAGTTTACAGGAAAGCAAGGCAGGCCAACTCTTTATCATAAATTTCACTCAGTACTTTATTTTACATAAAATTGTTTATATGGTTGCTTTCTAAATGCTTGGTAAAATAATTTGCCTTGATTTGACTCAGCTCCAAGAGGTGACCAAGTGATGCAGTAGTTTAAGCCTAGAACATACATTTGCGCTTCCTTCATATCACTTATCCATCAGGCAATGGAGTCAATGAACCATTCAGCATACCCTTTCCAAGTCCAATCGTTCTATATTTTCTTGGTTTCTATGCAATATTCAAGAAGAGGATACTATCAGTCCTAGTCACAACGCCCTCACTTCCCTCAAACTGGGATAATTTCAAAATAAAATCAGCAGATATGGAGGAACTAAGGTGCTCCCAGCATTAGAGAGAATATTGCACAACTGCTATTACTACATTCTTGAAGTCAATTGACTTCTTTAAAATTTTGAATGGAACATTATAAGCTTGACTACCTTATCAATTAATGCTATGAGGTTTCCACAATCCATAATGCTTTCAATTTTGCTGTTTCTGGATTTTGATTGTGGATTCATCTTCCTGAGCTCTCTATCATCCTGATGATGGATCACAGAGTGTGATCCGTAATGTTGATGCAAAAACTCAAACACAATCAAAATCCAGAAACAGCAAAATTGAAATACCTTCTCAATGTCAGCATCATCTTTACCATCTATTTCTTTGAGGCACAAATCACACTGCCCCTAACCATATACATATTTGGAGATTTTTAGGTTAGCTATCAATATAAGCTAATAAATCTACTTGCAGATGGAAGACTTGTAGTTTTTACTTCTTTCCTCTTCCCTATCTGAGCCCTGGCTTTGGAGAATTTTGCAATTGCCTTCTTTTTATCATGCATATTGCCTCCAGCAACTGAATCAGATGCCATAATATACATAACATATTTGGACCTTTTAAACACCAAAAAGTTCAAAGGATCTTTTAATGAAGAAAATAGACACTGTTTCCACCTTCCCACAAATTCAATGGACCTGAAAATGAGTTAAAAGCCATGAAGAGTGGATAGGGAAAAGTGAACGGACAGGTCATAAAGAGCCACAATTCAACCATCAAAAAACTCAGATATGAAGGCTATACAAATCTCTAGAAAAGAAAATGCTTCAACAAAAGTTGCACTCAAGAAAATCCTTCGATAAGAATTGAGAAGCAGCAAGGATGAGCACACAGCCATACAGATAACAAAGAAAAGGATTGTTTACCTCCTCTACCATCAATCAAAACCAGAAAAACTCTGCATCCAATTGAAAATTCTTAACAAAGAAACCCAGATAACAAGAGAACCAAGGTTACTGGATACACCACCTCCCTTCCTCTTATACACATACCGGTGTACCTGGTACATATATGGCCTGGAAAAGGCTTGGGTACCATGCCCGCCTGTACCCAAAATGTGAGAAAACTTGGAGCTGCACCAGATATGTCAGCAACCTAGTTGACTGTACAAGTCTTGTCATTTCTTAAAAATAAAAAATTTAAAGCCTAAAATATCAAAGAAAAACGCTAAAATGGAAAAAAAAACTAGTGGCAAGCAGTGGTAGGCTATTTGACTGATTTTGTTTTCCATTTCTTGTTTTCTATAGGTGCTTAAATTTGGTCAACTAAGTTCTGCTTTGAGAAGTTTGTCCAACACGGTTTTGATCTTGTGCAATTTTAAATTGTTGGTAGTATGCCATTTTAGGATAGTAGGCCAAGTAAAGTTATACGCAGTGAGTAGTCTAATTATATCTTCTGTGAGCTTTGGTACATTACAGAGATATTGTCTAATTTTATCTTCTATGAGCTCTGGCACATTATTGAGATATCGTCTTTCATAAAGTTTTTAAATGGTTATCTTTTCATTTTGATACTATTTCTTATTGATAGTCTATTATTTAAAGTTACCTTATTTTTCTTCAACTGGAATCATTTTCAAGACGATGCATTACATTCTGCAATTACAATATGATAATCAAATTACTTTTGTGATGTTACATTACATTCTGCAAATTAGAGATAGAATAATGGAATTGCTTTTCAAAAAATCTTATTATTGATAGTAATTTTATCTGTATTTAGTATTTCTATTAGTATTTAAATTTAGTAAGTTTAATACTTAATAGTTATTATTAATAAAATTATAATATTTACTTTTAGGTATAAAATAATCTATTCTGTTCTAATATAATAAATTATTTAACAATATATTTTTTACTTGTGCATATCTTGAAAAATAGCCGTATCTATATCCATGCCAATGCAACTTCAAAGAGAAGCATAACATAGATTACATGGGTACATAGTTTTTGAGGATAATATGATGCAAGCTACCAGCTTGGAAGCTTCCATTGGATGCCTCGGAAATGTCCCCCCACTGTCCCTGATCAAAAAATATTTGGCCCTTACGTCCCAGACATGTGAGGACTTCACACAACTGGTCATCCCAGAGATGGCAAGGGAGATCAATGGCATCCCTTAACCATCACAGGGATAGCCAATCATCCCCGTGCAATTACACTCAATTTATTAAAAAAAGGCCCAAAATGAATTATAAAATATATTAGTCTTCCTTTATGGGCCCCCAAACCACTCTCAGCCCTAAATGACAGATTTTACTCTACAAAACAACAGATTTTCAAGCTCCTTTATGGTGTATGACAATCACATATTGTTAGGTTGAATTTGCAAGATTTGAAAGTTTTTTCAGCCATTTCAGTTGGCAAAGAAGCAGGGTTTTCAAGATAAAATTAGGCAAAACAATACCTAAGATTCCAAACTCCATCTATACCTCTCAAGGTGGTGTTTCAGTCCTAAGAGGGTTGTTTTCTATCATTGATAACCACAGTTTGTAGTTGTTTTTGCAGTCACAAAATTGCAAGTGTACAACATATAATGGGAAAGATTTCAATCTTATTGAGGCAGCCTCCTTTCTGATCTCAACACAAAGTTAGAAGCTTGTCACTTGTGTCAACCACTACAATCTTGAGACATGGGAGATAGGCTCAAATAATTGCACAAGTTCTTTGCAAGCTCAAGGGTAGCAGTATATTTTCTATGTTTTTGTCATTTTGTAGTTGGAACTTGCAGCCTTTAGGCATTTTGTTGTAAATGTTATGTATTAAGGATCTATAATGTAAATGATGAATGCATCATCAATGTTATAATATGAATATTTGAAATTTCCCTTTTTTTTAATAATCATCCCCTTTGCTGTCCCCTGCAGTCCCCTAAAATGGCCTCCAAAAAATCCATCCCCAAACATGCCCCCCTGTCCCCTACCATCCCCATCCCAAAAACTTGGTGAAACATAGCTCAAATGTCTGATCATAACAGAATTTAGCAACAAATTTTGTGCTGCTCAGTTGACATATTTCCATCCTCTTGCTGCTTAAACCAGCCTTTTCATATTTAGCAACTTCATACAGGGTTACATCTAATGACTCAAACAATTAGTGCATGTCTTAATCTAAAAAACTACTACCATCATAATTCATGCATTAATAATAAGAATAATAAAATTAAAAGCATAAATATATGGTACACAATGGGTACTTCCCTTGGCCTGAAAAAATGATCATCTACAAGTACTCCTGCTGTCATCGTTTTGTACCTGAGCTTTGACATGTATTGAATTATTGATATCTTTGAGCTTGTCAACCCAAACACAAAAGCATAGATATAGATGATAATAATAGTGATAAACTAAAGCTAACCAATGATGAGAAGGAAAATAAATTGAGTAATACCTACGTCACTGATGTTGGCCTTGATGATGACCCATATGATGCTGATTACTAGTTGTATTATTCAATAATCAATATCAAACAATGATTATCCATCATGCCATTCAAGTTTGACAAATTGATATCAAATTATTGTAATTCAAATTCGCAATATTTATGGTAGTTTTGAGCATATGCATGATATGTGGTGTTTTAAACGTAATTCCTATTTCTAGGCTGCAAATATACTACACTCCATCGAGTCTCAAGATGGGGGACGTAGGGAAGGGATGCAAGGATGGTGGGATTAAGGACCTAGATTTGGGGACAACGAGGGGATTGCAATAGGATGGTAGTCCAACAAGATCAAGGGGTAGCACCCCTCGCAGGGTCTGGGGGCAGCACCCCCATTGAATGGGGTCAAAGGGAAACACCCCTTGCACATTCCCTATCACAATACACAATAAGGTTAAGGGGCGGAGTCCCTGTCACCACGCCCAAATTAAGGCCTCTAAAACCACACAAACTTTCATGAAGCACACAATTTTCACAATTTTATCACTTTGTTTTTTCCAACATCAAGTCCTTACTATTTCTAACCAAATCTTCATTCTTTAGGAAAAAAATTGTGACTACTTAGGGTGTAGGTGGAGCCCATAAACCATTAGGGTTAGGGTTATTGGCACAAACATAAAAAAGTGCATTTTTTAGTTTAATGATGCAGAGGACATCTGGACATTTTTGGTGCTTTAAGGAAATGCAACCAAGTCCCCTAAGGATGTTGGGGACATCTCAAAGTCTCTTTGCAATCTCCAAAACAGGGGGATGTCCCAAAAATGTTCCTAGGCATGTGGTGGAAATGGCGGAATGGCATGAGGCCATTTCTACCAAGTCTCCATATCCCAAGGATGTCCCCATCTCAGAAACATCTTTTTTCTTTTAGGGATGTGGAGGGGAGGGTGCCAGGGCAGGGTGGCTGTCCTTGTGAAACACTGAGAATATATATATATTTTTATGATCTTTACATGTTTTCTCCTATAGATATACGCAGCCCCCAAAATAAATTCCACTGTACCAGCATATCATACCCCCATACCCAATTCTGATTCAATAACTTGGAAGCTGACTGTTAGTATGGAAATTACTCTGAATTTTCTGAGGCTCCTCCATACATCAATCCAACGAAGGTTTCAATCTCAACCTTATGTGATGGAATTTAACATTATATAATAAATTGAATGTATTTCCACTTCCAGAGCATGTTCTTAGATTTCATCTGCTACCTTAGGCACATAATAATTGGTATAATTCAATGACCTTGAAATCAATGAGAGAATCTTACAATACAAACAGTCACTGGACATTACATCATATGGATGAAACTTATAGTACTAAGTAGATGATGCGAGAAACTTACAAACATCTTTAGTCCAACAGAAGTTATCTTCAGCTGCTGACCAACAGAAATATTCAATTTAATTGCATCACGTACAGATGTTGATATGTAGTAGATCCTTTTGACATGAACAGTTTCACTATTGCGTGTAACTAAATGTCCCAGCAGTTGAAATGACTTGTCAATACCATAAAATGTGACTATGCTATTGATTGCCTTCTCATCTGTAAAAAGTAAAACAGGATCAACTCCTCGCCACCTTCCCTGTTGCTGAATCTTTCCCTTTTTAGTCTGCTTTCCAACATGAGTAAACTTTCCATCATCAGTCTCCACATTTTCTTTCTTCTGGCTATCTTCAATAATTTCGCAAGTTTCTCTCCTACATTCACCATTTCCAAGCTCATCTGGGATTGATTCAAGAGCATTCAGTGCATTTGAATGAAGACAAGCTGCACTACCCAATTTATCTAATTCTGTCACTTTAGCATCCTGTTCACTGAAGGTGTCATTTTTCATGTTACCAAAACCTGATGAGATAATTTCTTTTAGACTTGCATCTGAATGATGACAAGAAGTGCCACCCAATGTATCCAACTCTGTCGCTTCAACATCCTGTTGGCTGAGGGTGTCATTTTTCATGTTAAGGGAACAAGCCCTGTTGTCAAAATCTGATGAGATAATTTCATTTAGACTTGCATCAACTTCAGTTTTCCCTGGAACAGCTTCTTCAAAATCTTGTGTACTTCTGAAATTCTTCTTTCTATAAGGTTCTTTTGATTTCATGTCCTTGACTACAGCATGACACAAAGTTAAATTCAGAACATGAAGCACATGTATTACTCTTAGATGCCAAGACTTGTGTTTATTATTAAATAAACAGAAGAAAATATGCCAATTTCTTATGTACTCTAGTATGTTGCTTCTTAGATAAATCTGCATCTTATACAATGGCTCCTTTTTTGGGTTAGGGAAAGGTTAGAAGAAAGTTACTGTACTAATTTTAAGGGAGAAAAATGATAAACTTATAACTTTTGAAGTTAAAATCACAAGAAATGTTCTCTAAGCATAAAGCTTACCAGAGAAAGGAGAAACCTTTCGAAATACAGCAATAAAAAAGCCTCCTGTATCTTGATCATGAGGCAATATCCTCATGCATCGTTCCAGAGGAAGACAAGTAACTTCTGCCTCTCCTTCAATGCCATCATCCTCTCTACTATTTTCTTCAGAAGGCATTCCAGCCAATTCACCTGAAAAAAATTCATCATTACTAGGTCCCATGTAGCCATCAGCACTCACAACTATGGGGACAGATTATTCTTTTGAGAAATTCAGTTACCTTCTTTCTTATTCGTAACATTTTCTGATGCTGTTTCCATCTTGATGTCATCTCTCTGACAACATTCTTGTGTAGCATAAGGGATATTGCATTCATCCCAGGTTTTACCAGAAGGAAACATGCTAGGTACTATTGTAGTTTTCCGTGATCGAATAACATGTCTGTAAGAAGTTAGCCAATGTCCTTTATCACGAACCTGGTATGAAAAAAACATCAAAAACAATTCTTTGATTGTCAGAATAGGACACCATGCTAAAACAGAAATTCAGAAGTTAAAATTGTAGAAGGAAACTGTTTGCTTATTGTGCATTGTCTATTTGAAAAACAATTGCAATAAATGGATATCAAATAATTCCTGACATTTTCACACAGAAATTTATCAATGCCTTCACAAATGCTTGATAATACTAGAACCATACAATACAATTTGTCTAGAATTAGGCTCCATCACAAAAGGTGGTCTGGTAAAAGAAGCAAAATTCTAACTCTATATAAGTCTACAAGCCAATTTCAGGTCAAGGACAACCACTCTCAAGAAGACTAGCATTGTCAAAATCTTATCAACATGCCCTTCATTTATGACAGGAGAAAAGGTTACAGTATGACTGACATTTTAAGTCCTTGAGCTCATTTATATGTTGAACATGAATGTAATCCCCATAAATAGAAGTGTCCAATCTTATTTGAAACAACCAATAAAAAAATATTCTCTACTATAAAACAGCCTAGCTTGACCATAGAAATCAGGACCCTGGTGTGTTGTGCTGGCTTTCTGCAGCAGAGTATAAAACGGGCTGTTGTCTTACTATATACCAAATTTTGTGGTATGATTCAGCTAGAACTTAGGGGGTCCTAACATTGTGTAAAATTGATAAAATATATTCCAGCATCAAACAATATTGCAGTTAATTTCTCTGCAAAAAAGGCTAAGAAACAGTGTCTAAAACCACCAGATTTATGATCATGACAATATATATTGTATGTGTGAAGGCATATAGCAGCTACATCTTTTCATTAGACAGAGTGTTCCCTGATTGTTTCTTGTGAATTTACAATGGAAATGTGAAACCCTTAGAATTGGAGACACAAACACCAGGCCTTTCAAAAAGGGAAAGTCGCATGAAATGATGTAAATTAGGATAGCCTGTGTAAAGTCAATCAACCATGTTTCTTAGTTCATGGAATTCACGCAAGCAAGTTGATGAGTAACCATTGGATGGCACAATAGCATCATTTGGCAATTTACTAGAAACCCAATCAGACCTCTGCCTGTGTGTATATTCATACTTGTTTATGTCAAAATTCACATTTATGAGACCTTGGATTTTCATGCTGACATAAAATGTCAAGAAAAAACCCATAACACACAAGGCTCAACCTAGAGCAATCTAAAGCCAGGTCCCAACTCGTTGACCCTTGTTGGTGTGGACTCAAGGACTCTTGCAACATGGACCATCCAAGGTCTAAAATAAGAGGTACTAGACAAAAGCAGCTGCTTTATTAGGAAATTATGCCATCATGGGCGACACTCAATTGAAATAAATAAAGAACTATGTACCTCAAACAGACATTGGTATTTCCCACAGGTCATAAAAGAAAGGACAGTTGGGGATTGAATGATTCGTAGACTTGTCCTGCAAAAATTGAAGTCTGAAGATATGTTTATCTCATGAGAGGTGATGCTCCAAGTCCAATCTCTGTTAATGAGAGCAAATATTGAATCATGTCAAAGAAACTTTCAAGTAATACAATAGAATTCAGATGGCATACTATGGGGTGTGGATTTGGCTATCCAAGAATACATGCCACAAAGACCAATTTTCTTGTAAATGTTGACCCACATGAAAACACTAAACCTGGATGTTGAGTTGGACAGGAAATACATGAGCTTATATATTAAGGGCTAATTTGGTTCAGCCCATGCAACCTCTGTTTTATAAAATAAAACTATATATATTGAAAGTGATTATTTTACGTCATCAACAGGGCAACGCTGAATGATATACTGAAAACAGAATAGACAGACCAATGCAGTCACATACAGAAAGATAACACTGAGAGCTTACACACTAAATGCAATAAGATGACAAAATTGTAGTTGTGCAATAGAGAGATTCAGCACATCCAAGTTCATTCATTACAATGGATGGTAAAGTATGGCCAGGGATGCAGTCCTGTGGCTTCATCTTCTGCACTCGTATTCACCACAGCATTAGGTGTGACTACAGATTCTAGCTAGATACCAGCAGGAAATACCCAAATAGGATCTATGGGGCTGTCTGATGGTGAGACTGGTAGCTTGTACTTTTTTTCAGGACTTAATGTTGATTCTGTGTCCTCTTCCTGTAGAGCCATTGGCATCTTCCCTGTGTGGGTGGGTCAGCATGGCTGGCTACATTATCAGAGTTGAGAAGCTGCTGTCTGAGGAGTTCATTAAGATACTGATTTTGGTGCAATGAGCCTGGCATGATGTTGAGTGGGTTGATACATCCATGGTTGGAAAATTCAGCCAGACTGATGAAGATTTGTGTGGACTCATGAGTCAGAATGTCGGATGCATCACTCAGACAAGACTTGTGCACCGAATCCTGGCTGAGTACTTGCAGAGTCAGGGCTGAGTTTCCACAAAAAACCAACGAGTCTCAGAGGACTTGCAAGTCCCAACAAGTCTCAAAGAAGACTAATGTCTTCTCTAAATGCATTAAATTATGTTCCTTTTTGTATAATTATGTGCTTTTTTTCCTTTTGCCGAGATTTTGTCAAGTCTAGAGTCCAAGTCAAAATTTTAGGCTGCAGAGTCCATGCCATGTCGAAGTTTTCAAACTATAGATGCATCATCTGGGATTATGGAGTGACAAGGGTGTTAAGCTTAAAAATAAATAAAAATTATGACACTCACAAAGAGCTCCATTTTATCAGCTAATATAAGGAAATAGCTAAGTTGCTGAATTCGGTACAGGTACGGGTACGTGGGTACAGTATGTTGGTATGACACAATTTGGGAGGAGGTCTGGGTATGTTCGTACAAAAAACATATAAAAATAATAAATTATTATAGTTATATTATTAATATATAATATGTATAATATTTATTATCTACAGTATTAATAATTAACTATTAAACTATTAGCAACATATATAATATTTATTATACATACAGTATTAATAATCTAAGTTACCGGTTCAGGTTTGGGTTGGAGGGTTCGGTTTGCAGATTCAATCAAAAAAACAATTGGGGTTGGGTTCGTTTTGGGTTCGTCCATAAAAAAACTTATAAAAATAAACAATATATACATATTTACATTAGTAATTAAGTTCAAAATACCACACATAGCATCATATATTGTATAATAAACAAAACCACCATAAAAATAAAAAACATTAGAATGTCAATTAGTCAAACTCAAATGTCATGATATATATTATATATTAAAAAATTAACTACATTGCTGCATTTCTCCTTGCAAGTAAGCATCAGCGAAGATTGTCCAATTGGATGATGATATATCATATTATAGATGAAGACTTGTAGGCAAACTTGGAAACTTGAACTTGTAGAGTACATGGCAAATCAAATGAATTCAATGGGAGTTTGGGGGCAGTGCCCCTAGTGGGGTCAAGGGGCAGCGTCCCTTGTGCAGGTCTGGGGGCAATGCCCCCAACGAGGTCGAGGGGCAGTGCCCCTCATGGGGTCTGTTAGCTCTCAAAAACGCAGGCAGTATGCCTCAAGAGGCTGCCAATCTCTTGGTACGTTTTAAGGTAACAGACAAGGTCAAATGAATTAAACCTTCTACTCTTTAGGTGCTGCCAGACCTAGGCGAGTGTACCTATCTGAATGAAGCAGACTTGATTTATGATTATCCTTCTTGAAATGCTTTGTCCACAATGGCAGGTGGAAGTGAACAAATGAAATCAAACTTGGTACAAATAGCAATAGCGATCTTCTAATCTAAATCCTAAAGTGTTCAATTAATAGATGTAAAGAAACTGAATGAATCCAAATGATGAAGTGCTGAGACTACTGCCTTATTGGGTATACGGAGTCAAATGAAATAGCAATGAGCAACCTCTTTCTGGAAAACACTCAAATTGTTTGGCATATGTTTTGTTTACAACTTGTATAAACATGCAAGACTGTGATTATTAAGTTCTTCTTACTGATCCAAATGAATTTCCCTGATTACTGTGATTAATTAAAAGGATTTAATCCTTCCTTGAAAGAACCGATCAACCAATCACACAGATACAGCAAATGTGCACTGATAAACCGAACATAAACTTGTTATGTCAATTTAAATAACCAAAAAGCATCAATATTGGAGACAACTTAGTAATACTTTCAATAAATTCAACAGACAATTGACACCAGAAATGAGCTGCAACATCAACTGATTCTCATTTAAAACTCTGTTTTGAAAACATGCATCATGGTCTCTATTCTGTGGAAAATTTTATCCAACTGTATATTCTCTGCCCTATCTACTCTAATCTATCTCCCCTCCTCTTCTTTACAATTGAGAATGAACAATTATACATTGGCCACCGAAGAGACACAACGCTTCGCATTCACATGTCGGCAACCAACTGTTCGAATTCGGGCTTTTGTTAATCATCTCTGAAATAGTTGCCAAGACAACCTTGTAAGTATGCCGAAGGCAATTATATCGCTGTCAGTCATCCCTTTGGTCGTCTGAGTTTCGCCGTGACCCATCAGAGTCGGTGAGATATCATATCGATCACCTTATGTCACGCTGAGAGCTCATATGTTATGCTCCTTCCAATCGCTGAGACACAGGCAGTTTTCTCACCGAGCAGCGTTTCTTTTTCCTCATTTGCTTTCGCCGTGACCCCATGATGTCGAGGAGACCTCTCGTAGACCACATTATGTTTCACCGAAAGCCCTTTATTCATCTTGTGTGTCGCTGTGACCTTTCACCATCGGGGAGACACTATATAGAATTCTCTTTGTTATACCGAGAGCCCTCATGATGCATTCCTATTCACCGAGACAACTCAATTCCTATACCAACAGAGTCACCCATTTGCTTTATCGGTGAGACCGGAGGTCACTCGCCAAGACCATACTCCGAAGTCACATAAGGCTTACCGAGATATTCCTTTCATCTTGTGCATCGCCGAGACACAACCAACCTCTCACCGAAAGCCATTTGATAGAAACCTTTTGTGCTCTGTCGGTGAGACATATACACTTAGCTATGACCTCCTTTCGATACCGTTTAGTCTGGCCGAAACAACCTTAAACTCCTCCCGATATGTATTTGCCCATCAGTGGTCAGCAAGACTAAGTGAGTTTGCCAAGATGCTACCCCGATGAAAATCTTTTGCTGATATGAATGCATCTGCTACCGGTCGGTGAGACATGATGTAATCGGTGAAACACTACACCAATGACCAAACTCTTGCCGAAATGTTCCCTCTGTGTCGCCGAAACAATATGAAAGTCCTGCCGAACGGAACGATAAATGAATTCTGATCGCCATGACACGAGAAACGTCTTGCCGATAGGCAACACAAACATTTACAAGCAGAAATACATTATGGGTCGGGGAAACCTTGACAATCTCATGCCGATATGGATGACAAAGTGAAATACTTAGACCTAAAAGGATTTCTATGGGACTACAAGGCAAAGAATGAGCAAAGTGTTATGAAGAGAGGACCCTGTGCACATGATGAGGACTCACTTGGAAACTCAGGGGGATGAAATAACTTGTGAAATTATTCAGAATTTTACAATTCTAACAAGGTCCAGGAGCAAGACCTCCAAAACCACACAAACCTTCATGGCATAAATCATTTTGCATTCACAATAAGACCCAAATTAAGACCTTCAAAGCCACACAAACCTTCATGGCGGACATAATTTTAGGGTTGGGGAACTTTATCTAATACTATATGTCAAACAAAAGTAAAAAAAAAATTAAAAAGGTCAAAAAAAATTTCAAATTGACTCCAGGTCCACCCAGGTTCGGTAGGGCCGGACCCACAAGGAACCAAACCTGGACCCCGGACCCAAGCCAGGTCGGGACCCAGGCCTTAACCACTGTGGACCGGTAACATAATTAATAATCTAAGTTACTAAATTAGAATAGGTATGGGTACATTCTTGAAACGTCCATACAAAAAATATATAAAATCATTAATATGTACATATTTTTATCCCTAAAAATTAATATAAAGCTATACTATATTATAATTATTTTTAAACATGTTAAATATTAATATTTAAAAAAACAAAGCAAGATAGGAATACTATATAAAATATATAGATAAAATTACTTTTCAAAACCTTCTAATATAGAATACAATGTTCATAAAAAACATATATATATATGTTAATTTAATAATATTAAATCTTGATATTGCTATCAGGATTCAACCATGTAGTTTTGAGTCAAACTCATTGACCCATGTTTCATGAGTAGTGGTTCAACAAGAACCCATCTCTCATGATATCGAATGGTCCACTTAGCACTCATTGCATCTAGGTGATGCTCACAGAGGTAGAAGCACTGGTCCGTCGGGAGGTCACCCATCCCGATCTGCTCCGGCTCAAGCGCGCAACCAGGAGTTTTCTCCAAAGGTTAGCCGGCAGGTTACCATTGGTTAAGCCCGCTTGAGCTGGGCGTCTTGGGATGGAAATTTTCTCGCGGAGCATCACCTAGATGCAATGAGTGCTAAGTGGACCATTCGATATCATGAGAGATGGGTTCTTGTTGAACCACTACTCATCGAACATGGGTCAATGAGTTTGACTCAAAACTACATGGTTGAATCCTAATAGCAATATCATAATTTGACACGCTGTGGAAAAATACCTCCTACTTATCAATATTAAATCTGATAAATAACCAATTTAATAGCAATTAATATAATTTAATATAAATAATATATATTTAATAAATATTTTGTATACCAAAAAAGTAATGTTTAATAAATAATAATCTTCATTAATAATAATTGTTAAAAATTATATTAAATTTTAATAAATTCTAATGAATTAAAAATGGTATTAACTAAAATTCTACTAAAACTGTCTAAATATTTATTTTGTTGCCTCTCCTCGAGTTGTCATTCCAAACCCTACATTTCACGTGTCCACATGAATGCCTTTGGGGAACCATTCATTCCTCTCGAGCTTTGGTCCTCTGAAGGAGATCTGATCAATCAACCCGCGAGCACCCTGATTCGCATACGGAACTCGGATAGAAGCAAACTCGAGGTAGGTGGGGCGTCCTTCCTCCTATCCTATATTTGTTGGGCTTTATAGTTACTCCGGCAAAAAAATTCATTGACGCACAATGTTAACGAAGAAAAAAAACCTTTGAAAATCGTGTTTGCAATTGAAACGATCAAGATTCAATCCGAATTGATTTTCATCGCTAGAGTCAGTCGGATTCAACATGTAAAACCAAAAAAAATTTTGGGCAAGGAAATTCATACCTTGGTCAAATCCATAGGCGATTCGAACCAGGATCCAATTCTGGGACATTTCTTACCCGGAATCAGCCTGTATATGCAACGATTCGGTAACGTAGGGAAATAGCCAATTCATTGAAAGTGACATTGCATGTAATGGCAAGGGTTTAGTAGATGAGTGGATCCTATGGCTTGAAGCATCTTTCGGTGGACAGCAAAGAGAAGAACCTCTATAAGAGAAGGTTGATGGTTCGTGAGAAAATTAGACCTGTTTAATTTTTTTGGCATTTTCCTCTTTCTTAAGAGCTTTGGGGATGATTTCCAGTGCAGGCCAAAGGTATTTTACATGTTGGTGCAATGTAATGATCTAAGCTTGTTGTAAGACAAAGCCAGGATGCTTAAAAGAGGAGTTGCAGGGGGTTGAAGAAACATGGCTTCTTAAGCTTAAGAGAAAGGGCTAGCAGGCTAACTAGCTACCTCTCTATATGTTCAATCCACAATTGTGTGATTAAAAGATAACAGGATGTCTGGTGGGTTGGCATTTCCTCTTTATTAAGAGCTTTGGAGATGATTTCCAGCACAGGCTGAAGGTATTTTACATGTTGACGCAATGTAATGATCTAAGCTTGTTGTAAGACAAAGCCAGGATGCTTAAAAGAGGGGTTGCAGGAGGTTGAAGAAAACATGGCTTCTTAAGCTTAAGAGAAAGGGTTAGCAGGCTAACTGGCCACCTCTCTATATGTTCAATCCACAATTGTGTGATTAAAAGATAACAGGATGTTTGGTGGGTGGGCAAAGGAAACAGCAAAGAGAAGAGCCTCTATCAGAGAAGGTTGATGGTTCATGAGAAAATTAGGCCTGCTTCATTTTTTTGGCATTTTCCTCTTTATTAAGAGCTTTGGAGATGATTTCCAGCACAGGCCGAAGGTATTTTACATGTTGACGCAATGTAATGATCTAAGCTTGCTGTAAGACAAAGCCAAGATGCTTAAAAGAGGGGTTGCAGGAGGTTGAAGAAAACATGGCTTCTTAAGCTTAAGAGAAAGGGCTAGCAGGCTAACTAGCTACCTCTCTATATGTTCAATCCACAATTGTGTGATTAAAAGATAGCAGGAAGTCTGGTGGGTGGGCAAAGGAAACAGCAAAGAGAAGAGCCTCTATCAGAGAAGGTTGATGGTTCATGAGAAAATTAGGCCTGTGACATTTTTTTGGCATTTTCCTCTTTATTAAGAGCTTTGGAGATGATTTCCAGCGAAGGCCAAAGGTATTTTACATGTTGACGCAATGTAATGATCTAAGCTTGTTGTAAGACAAAGCCAAGATGCTTAAAAGAGGGGTTGCAGGAGGTTGAAGAAAACATGGGTTCTTAAGCTTAAGAGAAAGGGCTAGCAGGCTAACTGGCTACCTCTCTATATGTTCAATCCACAATTATGTGATTAAAAGATAACAGGATGTTTGGTGGGCGGTCAAAGGAAACAACATTCAAATTAAACTGCCCTCTCATGCACTAATTCGTAATGGAAGAGGCTTGAACAAAAATTAGGTTATGCAATATACCTAGTGATCTCAAAGATGAAACTAAAGGCCACGTGGTATGCGCATACAGACTCTTGAATTCATAGTTCTGCTGAAAGCTTCATGGAAATAATACCTTAATTCATAAGCCAGTTTAGGACTTCTTTACCCACGCATGTGGCATCAAAATGCTGCAGCCTTACCATAATCATCAGGAGAACCTGCTTCTGGTCTAGGGACTAGGCTAACAGAAGAATTTGTTGGACCTTGAGTTTGGTTGATGGTAGCTGGTAAACTGTTTTATGTTATGTTCCACAGCCTTCCCATGATGGGGACAGTGGGACAGCAGGGGATGCATTTTGGGGACAGCATTTTGAGGGCGATTTATTGGGGACAGCAGGTGGACGGCAATATATATCTATATATGTGAAAAAAAATTAAATATATTAGAGAGAGAGAGAGAGAGAGAGAAAGAAATTGTTAAAATGATGTTGGATGATGTATGCAGAAGCCTGCATGCCAACCACATTTCAAAATGAAATTGTTTCTCTGCACTTCTCAAACAGTACCACACTGTACCAGACCATGGCTAATGCACCTTAAATTCTTTTGGAACTGATAATAATAACCGACTCTTGTACCGTATCAAAAATTTTGAAGTTTGAGGCTTTTTGAACAATGAAATCAGAAATCCAAATTATTGCTGCTAGTATAACTGTTTATTACTTATATCAATAGCTACGAATCTGAATTAAAATATATTTATTGCTGATATACTGCTGTTGCTTCTCTCACCACTATCATGATTGATTATATTGCTGTTATACTGCTGTCATGATATATTCATTGTTGCTATTATAATGCTGTCATGTTATACTGCTGTTATAATGCTCTCATGATATATTTTAAAGTCTTTTTTTAATGTTACGAACAACTTTCTTTTTTAAACATCATAAAGATTTGCCTTGCTGTCAGGGACATCTGGTCGTCCCAGTGACGGATGGGACGTTTCAGACATCCCCGGCCATCTCAGGGATAGCCAAACATCCCCACAGCATCTCCTATTTCTGCAACATGTTTCAGAATCATTTTGAAGATTTGAAGACTTTTGGGGATGGCTAAGGAATGTCTCCTGACATCCCACTGTGCTCAAAATGCCATTGGGGATGGAGACAGTTTGAGAGTCAGGGATGCATTCCCATGGAACACAGGTTTTATAGTTTTGTGTTTTTGATGCAGATAAGGGTGGGAACAAAGTCAGTACAAAGAAAAGAAAGCACAAAGTCATATACGAAAATACTATATTGCATTAAAATAGTCAAAGATGTATAGGAAGATGTTACAGGCTATAGCAATATATATAGCACCCTTATATAAGGGCTAAAAATGTATGAGCGTGATGGGTCATGTCTTTCCAGTACTAGTTAGGATAATTATTTATATAGGAAATGGATGCACTACAAAAAGTTTCCGCTGCTTGAAACACTTTGTCCTCAAAGCATGGGAAAGATGATAGCTTAATTCTCCCTAGATGCCTTGTCTTGTGGTAAGTTCATCCACTTGATTAAACACTCAGTAAATTGATTCTCTCAAGATACCTCTCGTAGTAAATTATTGCACTTGATTGACTACTCAGAGAATTGATTCTCTCAAGATTCCCATTTTCTGGTAGATTATTCCACTTGATTAAATACACAGTGAATTGAAAGGAAATAAAATTCCTATTACAAGTTTGCAGAACACATTAAGATTCAAGTACCAGTTTTCCTTCTTGTCAATAACTAGTAAATCAGTTTGAATGGGAACATGGAGAGCCAATTCCTTCTTAACACAAGATGCATGAAAAATGTTATGGATGCTAACTGAACTTTTTAATTCCAATGTATAAGATATTGGACCAGTATTCTTACTCATTTGGAATCGTCCACAAAACCTGGGTGATAACTTAAAATTTCAACCAGCAAGCTTCAACAAGGTTTGCTTGTACATTTGAAGACATACAAAGTCCCAGCCTCCTCTAATTTCTCACTCTGATACCCCACTTGTTACAAAGAAAGAAACATATATATGAAAATATACAATATTGCAATAACTAATCAGCTATATAGAAGATAATGCTAAGTTGCCAAATCGCCCAATTTTCCTACCCATTGTGGGTATGGTATGTTCCGGAATTGGGTACTGCCTGGAATCCCTATGGAATCGAGCAGGGTTTGTATTCTTTTAGATAGAGGCAGTTCGACTAATTTCTAGTCGAACCCTGACAAATCCACTATCAACATGGCGTTTCCAAGCAGATTCCGATGCAATTTGAGTGCAGTTTTCCTTGTTTCCTTTCATTTTTCAAATGACTGAAAACCCTAGTCTATAAGTCTGAATGTATAGGGATTTCGAGGCCCGACCACTTGTCAAGCACGAAACAACTTCCTATTTAGACACAGAGGCCATATATATTTGAATCTATAAACCACCCAGGTTTGGGCTTTAGACACAATACTCATGGGGATTATAGTTTCTGGTATGGCAAGCTCAAACGAACATAGTAGAATGGAGGCTCAGATCAAACAGTCCAGGATAATGGAGAGAGTAGAGGGGAAATTGTTCTATCACCGGAAATCTTCTTAGAAATGGACCTTTAATTGCAATGCTTACCCGAACCCAAACTTCTGCTATGATGAGGTCATAGGAGTAGATGTGTTCATGCTAAAACCAATTCTTCTCTTAGAACTGATCCCATGGACAAGTTGATCTATTCTAATTCCTCTTGCTGAGCAGTATTGTATATACCTTGTTTAATAATATATAATTATTATATATGTTGTCAATAGATTATATTTGTAGTTTAATAACTAATTATTAATATTGTACCTTGAATTCAAATTGTTATATATTAATATTATATAATATATAATCTTTTAATTTATATTTATTGGTCCTTATTATAATATTAATTTATTAAATCGTTTATGAAATAAATAATATTATAATTACACTATTTTTTTAATTCTTGTTTTTAGGCTACAAATATGTATATATTTATGATTTTTATATGTTTTTTATATGGATGTGCCCAGCCCCAGAAAAAAAGTTTGTTGTATTGGTGTACCGTACCCACGTACCCATACCCGTACCAATATCCAATTCGACTAATTAAAGATAATGTTACAGCAATACTTATGGCATAATTATATAAATGCTTAAGAGTTATAAGTGCAATTATTGACACCCTTTCAGCTATGTTACCGGGTTCTTTGGTTTAGGCTCTCGTGCTCGCTCCGAGAGTGTTTCGGTTCGAGAGCGCTTGGGAGCGCCCCAGATGCCTCGGGTTCCATGTGGGTACACATCCTGCATACCCACAAGGAACCCGAGGTGTTCGGGGCACTCCTTGGGCACCCCTAAGCACTCCCAGGCACTCATGTGGGCGGCAAAAATGAAGTTAAAAACATAATCATTTTTGGTCACTATGTCCCACTCTGATCGGCCATCACTGATATCAGTGTGTAAGGCATCTTGAGCAAAGAAATCCATGAACTTGTCAAATGTAAGAAGCGCCTTGATCCATTTTGTGGGTATTGGAGTGGACGTCACATTGTTGAAATGTGAAAGGGGAAAGATGGGAGATGAATTAAATGTTTTGGAATATATTTTTGGGAATCTAGTAAAGGTAAAGAATAATCAAACTGAAAAGGAAATAGTAGTATTAAAATTTTTTAGTTCAATGCATTGTCCAATCAAAGTGGTAGTGGTGGGGGCAAAGTTTCCCTCCCCAACAGGCAAAGATGGGTTTTTCGCCATTTTGCTTTTGAATCCTCGAACACAATAGTGGGAGGGGCCAATCTGTGGCATTCATGGATGATTATCAGATTAAATGGCCAACTTTAAGTTATTCATCGTTGACTCTTTCCTTTTTCTTTCACCCACTTGATTCCATCCAAGCTTTCTTCATTTCCTTCTCATCTTTATTGAGACCTAATTTGATTCCCTAGGAGGTCAGACACAACATCTATTTAGTGAACAATATTCATTTGCCTTGCCCAATAAAAGTTCATCTACTTTTCCCAAGGCTGCTTCCAATAAACTGAAAACAATTTGCCACTCTTTACCAAATCTTCACAAGATAGGCCTAATGTATTTTTTACAATTCTGTATATTTTTTAATTTTTTGCATATATATATATATATACAGCCGTACACAAATGTATCATACCCAAGAAAAGAAAAAAAATTGCCACATCAGTGTACCCGTGTTCCATACCCATACCTGATTCCGTACCAGAACAGGCAACTTAGCTTTTCAGTATTAATTACAGCATTTATTATTTAACATACAGGTAAACTACAAAATAATTCCTCTTATGGCTTTTTACAATGTTTACTGTCCATTTTCCTTAAAGAAAAAGTTCAAGATAGCAGCAAAAAGAGGGGAATTTATGAAATGACCGAGGGGATTGACATTAAACATTAGTATGAGAGAGACATCAACCAGAGTAAAAGAATGCACATGTCCAGGTTGCAGTTGAGAAAGGAGCAGCAGTCATAAATAACGTAGTAGATAAGGGAATATAAATGACGATGGAGGTAGGAGAGGTAGTGCGAGTGCAGAGCTAACCCTTATGGGGATTTGGACTGTAGAACACAAACTCCACAACTTGCTCCTACATCCAACCTTAGAAATGACAGATAAAACTAAATGTAATTCCATTGACATTCAGGTCCTATGTAGTGGCAAGCATAAGACAGTCTCAAAGAATGACAGGAATATAGTTGTAAGATTAAGAAAGATTTTTTACGAATCCCCTTATCCTATTGAAAGAATAGCAGATATGTGTATAAGATATTGTTTGGTGAATGTTTGTAGCTTCCTTTTGCATGCATATAATGATGCTAGGTGTTGTGGAGAGGAGGGGATATCATGGAATGTACGACATGGGAATGCTTGTGAAGCCAGATGAGATAAAGAGCACGTAATGACAAACAAGTTAAGAAGAAGAGAAAAGAATATGAATTGTGCCGATTGGTGCAATGAAGAACAAGAGGATAAATAATACTGTATGGTAAGGAAAGAAACAGAGAATGGTGGGGTCACATGGCAGGGCTACATCAAGAATAGCAGGGTCATAGAGACTAGGATAGAGATGAAGGCAGATTGGACAAAGACATCAACCTGTAAAGTGTTCAAAAATAACTAAGTACTATAATAGGGTTGTATAACGAATAGGTAAGATCCGTTAGTGGATATCTTTGCAATAACCACAAAAGTGTTAGAAGGGACATGCTTTGTCCCAGCACTGAACAAGAAAATTTACATTAAGTGTTTAAATAAGGCAACACAAATTTGATATCCAATATCATACAAGTCACAACTCCATTAATGAATTCTTATAAGTATTTATCACACCCACAAGAGAAAAATCCAGTACTACAAGACCTAAGCCATGTTACATATCCCCAAGCAAGCTAATAAGTTGGCTAACATCATAGCAAATTTAGCAACTGTAATAGCTAATACTCAACAGAAAACCATTGAATACCATTCTTGGCTTTAAAAAATCTATGAGAATGAAATATATCTTCAAACAACTAATAAGCCATTTGACACAAGTTTTCAGTAGCAGCTGAAAAGACTTGCAAGCAAGTATAGATTCTTTTCATATTATACATTGCAGAGCAACAAGGGAGTGTCATGCTTCCATACAAAGAAATAATACAGCCAAAGCCAACATTCATCAATGAAGCAGCCGTCAAGAAGACGATGCCAAGGCAAGAGCTTTAGCCTCTGCCTTAGAATAGTGACAAAATTTGGTAATCCTATAGACAATAGAGGACAGTAAGTTGCATTCCATGTAGAGTACTAGAGGTGCACTGAATGTTTTTAAATCGACAATTATCTCCAGTCTTTCAGACTTATGATAAAAAATAGTAAGATAATGGGTAGACGGGAGTTGGACTTGTCTTGAAGAATCAACAACATATAAGAAACAAAACAAAATCTGAAATATATGTGTCCTAGCCTCATTGAATGGTTTTAAGGGATAGGATGCTTCAAAGTTTCAAACCAGCAGTAGTTTACTCATTACAAGGTGCAATCAATAGCCCAAACCCCAACATCAGTTTTGATGCACATCCTAGACAAAAGGCCAACCACAACAAGAGAAGAATTTCCATACCCCATCTATGGTTGTGTAATGTCCCCTTCTCAATCCTAAGCTTTTCAGTGGTCGTTAGCCTATTTCTGGAGTCCCATAGGCTAAACGGAGGAGTTATGGGGATTCCATGATCCTTGGAGGATTTGTGTCAACATTTCCAGTAGAGTATTCTGATGTTGACAGTGAGCTTTTGTGGGTTTTTCTGGCTTTTTTTCTGGGCATTGGTCGATAATATTGCTATTTTTAGCATCTTACTATTTTTAATAAGTTCCAATGTGATTCAATTTGGGCCAGTTAGGAGTTTTTGCTCGCTCACTATTTTTAGCAATTTGCCATTTTTAATAAGTGTTATTTTGAGCACTTGGTCTAGGCAGCAATCTAGTGTAGGGTTTCCAATTTCAGCAGTGTTGAGTTCAATTGTTTTTGGATTAATATTTATTTGCATTTGCTTAAGTCTTCTAAAAGGTAATTTCATGACTTAAGTTAAAGTTCGTTTCTTTGACCCCCTTCTGTTCAACGCCTAGGAAGAGGTCACTTAAGTTGTTTTTAAAAGGTAAATATTATCTCCTAAGGTGGACACCTAGATGAGGAATTTAAAGAAAATTAAATTAAATTAAATGTGAGACTCTCTTGGAGTGGGGCGTCCCTTTTTGGAGGGAAAAGGAGTTTGAGATTGTGGCCCTAATTTCTATATAAGCTCACCTCTTGCTCTCATTTTAAAGATGTTGATTGAAGATAACGAAGTGTTGTCGAATTGGAGATTGATTCCTTCAAGGGCTTTGAAGACGAAAACCTTCAAAGTGGCTCTAGTTTCGGAGTTGAGAGATACTCCCTAGCTGGACATTGGAGTGGCTTCATTGCAAGAGTTGCCATTGGAGTTATCAGTGAAGATTTCCAATTTGCTTTCAATTATGAATTGTTTTGATGTTTTCTAGCTATATATTTTGGTGTGCACTTGAGTTGTTTGGAGTTGCAGGATTTTTGGAGTGAGTTTTCAGTATATTCTTCCAGCCGTTAGGCCATACCATTCCTAGCCCAACCATACCACATTTTGTTCATTCAGTTTTGAGTGACAGTGATATCATTCTAGGTATTGGCCTATTCTCTTCCTAGGCCTTGGCAATATGTTTTGCAAAGTTTCAGAATTTTTATTGGAGATTTGAATTTTAGAGAGCTGGTTGCCCTCCTTGCTGGCCATACACCTTGTGTTGAAAGGGACATAATGATTGCAGAGGTTAACTGCCCATGTTTGCTGCATTGTTTGCCCTCATGATGGCACCTAGGCTTTACTAGGCTATTGTTGATGGTTATATGGTGTTCTTGGTTGATTTGGGAGGCATCCTAGGGAGTTGTGCCAATGTTATGCTTGCTGGTTTGGTGCATCAGCCTGTTGCAACAGCATATCAGACCTGGAAACCATCTTATTCAGTCATTTTATGGAGTGTTTTTGCTAATAGATTGCAGGGTTGACTTACTTGCTTGGTGGTTTCTTCATGTGGGATAGTTCTTTTCATGTTTTTAGACATACTATGAAACTACATAGCAGTTTTGTACTTGTTAGTATCATTTTGTATTGAGCTCACATTGTAACACTGATTTGGTAGTACCATTCAGTGATTTTAGCTCCTATTTGGTTTTGATACTAACCCCACTAAATAAGTGGTGATTTTCATATTCCTCTAAAGAAGAGGCTGCTAGTACTTACCCCATTGCATAAGTGGTCCTTATTGCACTCACCGCTGAAAAGCGGAAGAGTTCTCTATTTCTTAGTTGTACCCACTACACAAGTGGTTTCTTTCAGTACTACTCAGCCCACTGAACAAATGGTTTCTTTCCAACATTGCAATGTAAACGTTGCAACCATAGGTTCTCACCTTGCCCACATCGGGATCTAGGTGATCAGAAAGTGGAAGCTTATTGATGACAGTTAATTATCTTTGCTTATTATGTTATTGCTGGCAATGTAAACCTTGTAAACCTTGACATTGGGATCTGGGTGATCAGAAAGTGGAAGGTAGTTGATTATCTTTGCTTTTCTGCTAACACTAACAAGTTGCAAAATTGAAAAAAATTGGGGTGGTTTATTACAAGTTATGAGAAACAACACCACAGCACAATTGCAGGTGCAGTTACAAGCTCAGAATCTGTACCAAAGGGATTGAATCACTATTATGCAATTGCAATAGCTATGGCAAAGTACGCGAAACAGTACCAAGGGAAAAATGGAAACATCTGATTTATTTTTATTAATTTTTTTATTAAACAGTGAATATATTGAAAAGCAGGAGAATTCAAGATAGCAAGACTACAAGAAAGCATTACAAAAAATTAACAACCGATGTCATAGTTTATCCTAGGAAAAAAAAATGTCTCCAAACTCAATCACTTCTGGGTAAGTACAATTCAAAGGTAAAATCAGACAAAAAACCTGTCAATCCCTTCAAGAGAAGTATTAGTTCTATCAATTTATAATTTGGCATGTCATGGAACTCTAGACTTAAAAGCTGTCAATCCCTTCAAAAGAAACATTAGTTCTAACAATCAACAGCAACACTAGATTACAAAACATCAATTCCTTCAAAAGAAATTAGCATAACACTCAAAAAACTCCCTAGTAAACAGAATCTTGTTTTTGGCTCATCTTTTACAATTAGAGACCAAAAAATACAAAGCATGGCTAGACTAAACAATTTTTTAAGCATTAACATATTTTAAAATTTCTTTAAGTTTTACATTGAATAGATTTTTGTTGAAGTTCAATTTTTTAAATCATAGTGAGGAATTTATTTTAAACTATACCCTAATAATGGTTTAGTTAAAAGCATAGGGCTTCCCATTAAATAGTATTGTTGCAAGATGTGCGCCCTTGGTCTCCTTGTGTTGAGCAACGCAACATTTGGGTTCGTGACATGGCTTAACCACCTCCCGTGGATTCATTAACTCTGGTGGTTGTATCGGGCATTAACAAGTCGATCTTTTGGTGCAACGCAACCATCTGTGCAAAATTTGGTATCATAGCCTGGGTCATGGGTTTGAACCCCTCGCTTGCGCTAGGCGGGGGATTGTTGCAAGGTGTGTGCCCTTGGTCTCCTTGTGTTGTGCAGCGCAATGCTTGGGTTCATGACATGGCTTAACCACCTCCCGTAGATTCATTAACTCTGGCAGTTGTATCGGGCATTAACAAGTCGATCTTTTGGTGCAACGGCAACCATCTATGCAACAGGTATTCCATAACAGAACATCCTACTATTTTAGGTTTAGTTGTTCATTTTTGATATTTTGATCAATGAAGTGAGGGACATGGGGCCCTCTCCCTTTTCATATATATAATTCCAAGTTACCAGGTATGGCCCTCTAGGATCCCAGTCCCATACCAAACAGGTGTAGGTACGGGTCCTGTGACAAGGGACCTTGGGTAAACCTAGGCCACTCCTAGGCAAACCTAAGGGGACCTAAGGGCCACCCAAACAAAAAATAAAAATAAAAATTGTTTTTTAAAACATTTTTATAAACAAAAATGTGCCAAATACCTAATTTCGCCATTAAGTGATAAAATTGTGAAAATGTCGTGTGCCATGAAGGTTTGTGTGGTTTCAAAGGCCTTAATTTGGGCTTGGTGGTGAGGGCTCTACCCCTCAACCCTACCCTATATCGTAATAGGAACAAGCCAGGGATGCTTGGAATGTCCTCCTCAGTCCATTCCAACATTCTTGGACAATGCCACCTTTATCAGATAGGAATTTTGATAGTAGCAATGAGTTTAAGAAATCAAGATGAGTCCAATGATACTTTTCAGATGCAATTTTGACATTCTCAGAGCTCTCCACACTTCTTGGAGAAGTTTGTTATTTATGGAACACCAATTTTATAAAGTTAGATATCTTGAGAGCTTAAGAGTACTTTCGCATGATCAGAATTAATATTTGATCCATTTTGATATTTTCAGTAACGTTGGGTGGATGTGCGGAAAATAATTAAATAATTAAATAGATAAATATTAAGTTCTCAAAAAAGTAAAAATTAGACGACAACTTATGTTAATTATTTATATGGAGTCTAAAGTCATTTTTTGGAGGGAAAATAAGAGGACACAAATAATAATATTTTACTATTCCAATATATGTTTTTAAAAGGGGATTTGGAGGAAAGAAAGCTCATTCTTGATTCTTGACATTTTACATTTCAGAAACCCAAATTGTGGAGGCTGGGCAGGTGGTTTGTTCAGCAACAGCCCTGGGACAAAAACCCTAAGGCAAAGAGTGGTTTTAGAAATGAAAGATCTTCACTTGCCAATACGATGTGATTCATTCAGAGTCAGTTTGTGCTGATTGAATGAAGTTGAAAGTATTGGTGCTGAACAGAGATACACCTATTCCATTTGGTAAACTTATTGTGATTTGTGGAACAAGTAATAAGTTTATGTTTGAAGTGGTTATTTCATAAATAACTTTTGCAAGTTGAGTGTATCATTTCAGAAGGAAATTACTGTCATATTGAAGGAGGCATCAGGGTTTTTAGGAGGGTTAAACCCAAGTTCCAGACGCCTTAATTATTCCTGCCCAGAATTTGGACACAGCACCTAGGGTCAAGGCCTTTCAGTTTGAAAGTAAAGCATTAGTGTTTGGTGAGGGGTTTGGACCCCAAGACCCTTATCGCTGCCTATTTTAGAGTCTTGGCATTGATAAAGAAGGAGCCACAGAATTACAAGGTGTTTTCAGACCATTTGAAAGTGAGGTGCTACCATATTTGGGAATTTTATGTCCATACTATGAGTGCAGCAATTCCTGCTCAGTATATGTGTAATTTTAGTCCTCATTAAGGGTGCAGCAACTGTGTAAGTTTGTCTTCAGAAGAGAAAGAGCTCAAAATAATAATCAGACTAAACGATATCCAAACTCAGATTTCCAGTGCTTGATTTTAAGCTCATAAGCTTCCATAACGCCCAGCTGTAGTGAGTTGTCAGTTGCAGACCTGTAGTTTCATATTTCAAATGCAGAAACTTCTGGAGCAGTCCCTGTTGTAGTACTGATCATAATATTGTTCACAGCTATCATTCAAGTTCTGCAGTCACTGAATAAGGTGCAGTTGCTGGAGACATATGGGGGTTGTTATTTATGGTTCCAGTTGTAAGTATCTTCCTATATAGATTGCTGTTTGGTACCAGCAGTTATCATCATTGTATGCAGCAGTTCTGAAGTATTTTTCCCTTAAATGAATCAGCTACAGTTCCTTGCTTGTATTGGTTATCATTTGAGCATGCTCTTATTCAATATTTGTAATGAAGGATCTATGAAGGCATTACTATTCTTTTATATCATTTGAATTGATGCAATTAGTATATTATTAGTGGTATTTGTCAAAAATATATCGATTTACATATTGTGAGATCAAACCAAGCTGAAATACACATGGAAAATTGAACCAAACTTTAAAATATCTCATAAATTTCCAGTTAGGGACATTAAAGCACTGTCCCCAGACCCTATGAGGGGCATTACCCCTTGACCCTGCTGGGGGCATTGGCCTTAGACCCCCATGAGGGGCACAGCCCCTCGACCCCTCTGGGAGCATCGCCCCCAAACCCCCAGGAGGGGTGCTGCCCCTCAACCCCATTGGGCACATACCATAGCTGACATGAAATAACAAAATTAGTTTTAGTACTTTGTTTTTAACCTCCTGAGTTTTTATTGTGTTTTTCCCATATTTACATTTTTGCCACACCATGTCAATGTCATGTAAATAGAATGCTATTATGGTTTTAACAATCAAATATTTCATATGCACCTCTACAACTTTACCTGCATACTAGTATGTCCCTTGGCTATGAACGATAATAAAATAACAGCATACAAACAACAAAGCTCTTCAGTTTATGCTCCTTTAGTCCTTTAGTATATCAGCAATTTTTTGGTACATAATATTTGCTATAGTTGCAGAAGATTACATGGGCAATGAAAAAGTAATCAAAATGTCTCTCTTGAAAATTGTATTCACAAACCAATTGTGAGTTCTCTCCATCAATTTATCTTGACATGAGTTTTCAAAGCAAAAGACAATAGATCTTCATGATTTTTGAGAACACTCTCTTTGAGTTGAAATTTTCATTATAACAAAAAAAAATCGCCAATTAATGTCAATAACCTTCCAAGTTTTCAAGCCAGGATGGCGTTTCAACTCTGGAAGCTCCATAGACATGTCAAGAAGCTCCATTGATCCCCCACTTTGCCTAAGAACCTGCAACAGAACAAAAGTCAGGCCATTGGTTACTCTGAAAACCAACTAAATAGCTTGCAAAACCCGATAACATCCAATTTGAAGGAACTAAAAGCTTCACATTACTCAAAAGAAATGGAAAGAAACTCTGATCTGAAATTATTTACTATTTCCAAATTGGGTATCCTTTAGTATATTATGAAAGAAAAGTAAAACTTCCTTCAAAATCTGTTGAAAATAAAACACGCTTCAACTTCTTTTCAAGGTTTACATCAAATGTACAAATCTCAAACTAACATGACTCACACAGAATGATTGTATAGAACATTAGAAACCAACAAAATTCCATAGTAAGGAAGCTCAACATACTTGGATATTTACTCAAAAAAAATATTTTACATACATTTTTCTTGTTTCCCCCCATTTTGTTTGCTCACATATTTCATTTCTGAAGGAATTGTGTTGTGAATCATCAAATACTATTACTAAAGACCAAAATCATGTTCTCAACAGATACAAAACATAATTTGCTGCGCAGAAAGGTAAATGGCTCTTGCAAGTAGACTAACTTTGATCATTAGGTTCTTCAAGCCATGTCTATCTGCATGTTAGCTTGATAATGGAAGCTCCTCATTATTTACATGAAGGAAAATTATGTTATGAAAGACTTCCTTTGGCAAACACAAGGATAAAAATCCCACTGCTGCAAGGGGATGTGGTATGTTAGCAAAGTAGAGGAAAGCTCATCTCAAGAATCTGAAAATTCAGAAACGGGACCAAAACTGTTATGGCAGATGCTTAAAAAGGTGGGGCAACCTTGGAGCACAATTGTCAGAGGTGAGTATCTAGATATTGGCAAAAAAGAAAGAACCTTCATGATGGAGAACACGCGGAAATTCCCATATGTGCAACCTTCTAATTAAACACCCTTAACACACACCACAAACACTAAATAATGAATGCCAATTCAATAACATGTGCATATCAAGTTAACATAGGTCCTCACCTAAGTTACCGGGTTCGCCCCTGGGAAGCCTGGGTACGATACGGGTTCGGTTCGGGTTCGAAATTCAGGTCCGGTTCGATCCAATTCGCTGTGGGTTCGAAAAATCGACTGTGGGTTCGACCAGGGTTCGAAACCCTAACTGTGGGTTCGGCCAGGGTCCATTTTTTTCGAACCCGGGTAGAATTTGTGCCCAAGCAAACTTTTTCAACGTGTTTTTGCAATTTTTAAATAATTTTTTGACCTTTTGTTGACTTTTAAAGACTATTTTATTCCCTCTAACCCTAATATTTGCCTCTAACACATGAAATAGATACGTGTTGTCTTCGTGTGTAGCTGTGTTGGGATAAATTTCAATTGAATACCATTAATATTTCATTTTTATAGCTGCGTGAATTGTGGTTAGACCAAAGTAAATCAATTTCTTGCATTTATTTAGTTCATAAGTATTTTGTCAAACATTTGTCAAAAATACAAAAAAATCAGTTAAGGATATTTTACTGGTATCTAAGCTAGTTTTCCTACCAGCCTGTTGGGTCTCTAACAGATTGATGTAGAAATACACTCCATATGCATCCAAGTGATAGAATAAACAAGTGCTATCAAATAGAACTCAAAAGGCCACAATTTCAATGTTTGGAAAATACAGAAGGATTTCCATTTGCAGATTTGGAAGTAGAAGAAATTATGGCAAACAAAGATAAAAGAAATTCACATGAGGACACTAATATAGAGCAGCAACTAAATGCACTTATACAGGGACAGCAGCAGTTGACCAAGTTATTGACACAAATGTTGAAAATATGAACAGTGATGCAATTAACTCTGCAAACAACAACAATAATAATAATACCAGAACAATAATAGGATCAGTAACTAGACCCCTGATGCCTAAATTTTGGATAGAGCAGAAGACCTAGATGGTCAGAGGGACAGAAGAAATGTAGGACAGAGCTATTTGGACTACCTAAATGAGTATAGATCTCTTAGGAATAATCTCATGAAACAATGTCTCTTACCAATTTTTGCCAGTTGAAGCTAAGAAACAGACCCAAGAAAGAGAGAGGAACCCACAACTAGGACTTACAATGAAGGTTAGGCAAGTTGTGCATACCTACTTTTGACAGCTCAAACAAATGCACAACACGTTCTTAGATCCAAAATTTGGATACATACTTCTCAAATCCTATGTTTGAAGAGGAAGCAATAAAATATGCCAAATGAATCTATATCATGACATTTGAGTATAAAGTGGTGGTGTATTTTTGCTATGTTATTTGACTATTAATATGGTGTATTCTGAACTTAATTACTGCTGCAAATATGTATATATTTCTGATTTTTATATGTTTTTGTATTACCGAACCCAAAACGAACCCAACCCCCAAAAAATTTTTTACCGAACTGGCGAACCGGGTTCTCGAACCCAAACCCGAACCCAAAACCGAACCAGTAACTTAGGTCCTCACATATGAGCATAAGAAAATTTACAATGGAATTGCATACAAACTGAAACAAACACAGTATACCCTGGAGAACTCCTGTCTTGGGGTGAAAAACTCCAGTCTAGAGAGCAATATCTCGTGATCCCACCATAGAAAGGTCAAGTATAGATGTTCTAGAATGCCAACATGGCTACAATGAGCTCAAACACAGAATTTGGAGATTTCTCAACACTTGCAACACAGTCCCAAAGTGACTGATCTGCTACAATACACTTACAACCAATGTTCCACGGAGTTTCTTGATGGGGACGTGTACCCTATCGGGGACGGGCTTCAAGGACGAGGGGACAAAGGGTCTAAGTTTGGGTATGGCAGGGGGATGACGGCGGGGGGCGGTGCTGATATACATATGGTACTTGAATAACTAGTTATAAAAGGATGTTTAAGAATAACATTTCAAATTAAACTTTGGCAAATTAGTAAAATAGCAAAATTGCAAATACTAACATTTTAAATACTTGAATAGTATTACTAAAAGATTAAAAGTAAATAAAATATTAAAATTTGACAAATGAAATTGTCGAATTTGAGATTTCTATTATATCAAAAATATGACATGTCACATCATAATATCATATCATAATGATGATTACAATGAGTAGCATGATACATTGATATCAAAATAAGAACAAAATGCAAAAATGTAGTGAAGGGAGGCCTCTAATCATCCCCAAACTCCTCATCACTCAAACAACTAGAATCCTCGTGGTCAAGCTCTGCCAAACTAACACCAATCATCCCTGCATCTGAAGCCGAAACTGAAACATCCTCATCAATCTGTGCTGGCTCCTTTGGCTCTACATCCCATCATGCTACTGGACTCTCTTTGTACACAAGTGTTTTGCGGTCAATGAGAGCACTATGTACAGACACAAGCTTCTCTGCTCTCCTAGAGGTAAGTTTGTTCCTCTTAAGAGAGTGGATGAAGCTATATGTAGACCAGTTCCTCTCAACAACTAAAGAACTAGAAACCTGAGATAACAATCGGATGGCTAGAGTGGTAGTCAAAGATCCTGATCCATGGCAAGTCCACCACAAAATTGGGTCCTCCTGCGCCATAGTTGCCATATCCATCTTGGGCGCATCTAAATAACCCCTAAGAGTGGAAAATTTGGTCCACTCAGTGTGAATCGTGTTGGCATCTACAACACCATACATCCTCTCAATGCACCTGAAGAACCCTGCCTTCACCTCCGCATCCTCTATCGATGTCACTCTACCAAGCCTAGTCTTGTACCACTTAGGATTCAATGCATAGGTTGCCATGTCCAAGGGGTGTTGAGCTTCTCCCATTTCCTATGAATGATTGGCTGAATGTGCTCATGGTAGAATGCTAATGTGGGGTCCCTCTCTCGCATAGCAACCCTCATCTAATCAAGCATAGAATCGATGTACTCATACACCTCTCCAAGGTTAGGTGCATCCGCATCCCCATACCTAATAACATGGAAAACTGGAGAAATGATGGAGACAATATATTTTGCATCACCTTAGAACACATGACTCTTCACTGTATCCTTCACCCTCCTCACCTAATCTGTCTTAGACTCAGCCCACCTACTCCATTTTGCTATCATAACCATGAGTTGCAGTGCCTCTTGCAACTCAATCATTCTCTCCAAGAGAATGAAATAGGAAGCATATCTCGTATCAATAGGTTTCCGGAACTCCTTAGCAAAGGTCCTGAAGAGTGCATGTGATGTATGGTGGTTGCAAATAAACATCTGCACATCTCTCACATCATTTACCACTGCTCTAATCCAACCAATCTTCCCCATGTCCTTGAGTGCATTGTTCATGGCTTGCACACAACATGGAGTCCACCAAATATGCCTATAAGCTGCCTCAACAAGTCTCCCCGTAGCTTTGCACACATGTGTTTGCATTTGTCACTATTTAGATCACATTTTGTAGCCCAACCTCCTCAATAGCCTCCTTGAGGACCTCAAACTAAAAATCAGCATCTTTGTGATGCCCTAAACAATCAATTGCCTTAGGAAAATATGGGCCCTCAGTACATGTAACCATGATATTAATGAGTGGACAATGGCTAATGTTCGTCCACCCATCCATGACTATGCTGCATCTTGTCTTAACCCAACACTCCTTCATCTTCTCCATCAATAAATCGATCTTGGAATAGTTCTTATCCAAGATCATGGTCCTCAATTTCGTCTCACTTGCTGGCACATATGATGGTCCTCCCCTTGCCACCATCGATATCATCTACTTATAATAAGGAGATCATGCAACATGAAATGGGATGCCATTGGCAAAGAAGAACTTGCCAATGGCATCATCTATGTCATCCTTGAGCTACACATTAAACAAATCTGCTATGGGGTTACTTTGAGTTTGACTTTGCAATTTCCATTCCCCCCTCCCCTCTCCTGCATAGGCACTGGAAGAAGAACTTGGTGTCCCTCCTACTCTCGTCTACAAAGTATGGCTAGAACTCTATGGCTGGCTATGCTGAAAATGTGTCCTATGAAGCAAAGTAGTAGGCACAGGTGCAGCTAGAGTATCATCAGGAACACCCCATAACTTATTTATTTCAACTTTGTATTCGAGGTTTTCCAGTTTTGCCAAAAAAGAACATATCTCCACACCTTTTCCTCTAATGAAAAGAAGGTGTGTATTAACTCTAGTGATGCTCCCAAACCACTCTACATCACAAAAGTGGCACTTCCACCTCCTTGTGCCACGAGATGTTGCCCCTTGCCTACTTGGTAATTTGTTGCAAACTATCTGAGAGGGGATTTGCAATCAAAAGGACCCTTAGCATACTCTGCCAGTATTGCAAAAGGGCACTCTAAAGTACTTGCTTCACTTGCCATGGAACTAGTTTGGGCTTCAAGCTCAGCCCCATGGTCACTCCCCTCAGCCTCAGGAGCATATTCAATATCAGGATCACAATGAGAATGAACCTCATTCTCACTCATGTCATGAGAGCTCATTGTGACATTGCAATAAACAAATAAATTCTATAAGTGCCTAGTTTAACAATGAAAATAAATTTTAAAATTCGATGTTGAATCTTGATGGAAAGATGAAAAGAGACCAATGAGCCTTGAAATGAAAATATGAATATGCATTTGCAGCCATGTTTATGAAATCGTGATTAAATTTTTAATCATAATTTCATAGACATAGCTGCAAATGCATATTCATGTGTTCATTTCAATGCCCATTGTAAGATTCAACATCAAACTACATTTTCAAAATGAATCTAAAAGCTTAGAAAAAAAACAAAAAAAAATTGAAAAAACTTCAAAAAAAATCATAAAAACCTACTTTGTGCTTGAAAAATCCTTCTAAGTTGGTGTAGAATGCTCCTCCTCTTCTTCTTTCTCCTTCTCACCCCTCTTGCACTGGCAGCACCTCAAACTCACTCTTCTCACTGGTTTTCCTCTTCTTCACCTAGCTGTTGCAAAAATGAAGAATGAGAGTGTTTTGTTTAGCTTATAGGCTTTTAGAAGGGTCCCACAAGCCTTTAGGGCTTAGCCCAAGGCTCACATTCCAAAAAAAGTCAAAGATTTTTTTTAAAAAAGAACATTTTTTTGCACTTCCCAACGCAGGGGACACCTGCACGTCTCTAAGATGCTCGAGGGACAGTTAGGCGTCCTCAAGACGTCCAAGCATCCCCACCATTTCCTCGAAGTCTCTCAAGTCCCGGCAGCGGTGGGGGGGTGGCGGGGGGACGTTTCTCAGCCGTCCCCAAGTCTCTAAAACGGCTTGAATTTTTTTTAGGGGAGCAGGGGGGGGGAACGCGTCCCCATGGAACACTGCTTACAACAGTCCAAAATGGTCTTCCAACACTCATACAATGAGAACCAACCCTTCTACATTCATGAACCAGCACCATAAAGACTTCTCTCAGCCTCCCATGGCCTTTGAAAAGCCAAAAGGCATTCAACTGAATTGTTTCCACATTGAAAACTCTTTGAATTCCAGCCTTTACCTATATCAGAATGAGTTTGTTGCTTTACTAATATATAGTTTGCCAGTTCATGACGAGTTCACCAATGGTGAATGTGTCTTCGTTAAGGTGAACACGTATTTGCCACCTATAGAGCTGGCAAACTCATTATCCTCACTTTTCTTAGTTGTTTTCAGGCCTGCAACATTGAACAGATGCATTCCAAATATGTCAATTCCATTCCCAACCTGTGCTAATCCTTTCCAAATCCCCTGCATACATGTTTGATAAAAAATTCACACTAAAGGTGTCTCAACAACGCCCGAATGTGCTAAGATGACATGGCCCCAATGGTCTAGTGTCTACTTCATATGAATTTTCAGATCATACCTCCCCAAAAACTCTTCAAAATTGAAAGCAAGTAACCTTAATCACCATCACTCCATTAGGAATACTTACATGACTTGGAAAGAGCAATACCAAGCCAACTCATCCTTCATCCAAAGAAGAACCAACCATGGCACTCTGCCCTTTCAATGACCATTGCAATACAGCAGCAAAACTGAAATGAAAATGTTCATGCCCCATTGATGGCATCACCTTGACCTCATGCTTGACCTCTTCTCTGAATTGTACATGCTTGCTCTCTTGTGACAGCCTTGCACCTCGCTTTACTTGCTTCCTCACAGTCTGCTGCTCTATATAAGATTGAGCCATAGATCGCCAACTTGGCGAGTACTCACCAAGCTGGAAAGTACTCATGAATTCCAAACTCTTGTGAGTAACTCGGAGGTAAACTTGCAAGTTGTACATGCAGAAAAACTCACCATTTGAATGCCTGTAACTCAGCGAAAACTCTCCAAAAACTCACCAAAACCACGTTCCAAGGAAAACACGAGCAAGAAAGCACGAAAATGCAAGAAAAACGTGGGGCAAAGCCACAACACAGGAAAAATGCAATTTTGACGCAATTTTTTCCGTTTAAAACCTACACCAAACTAACAAATATTCACATCGTTTCTTGCGATTTTTAAGCTGCCTGCTAAGTCAAAAATTTTGGGCTTGCCAAGTACTCTTGGAGTCCAAGTCTGCAATCTATGGTTTAAGGTTCTACAACAGCCATAATAACAGCCACTTCATACACACACAGCCCTTTTTCCACTAGAACATTCCACCTTCCATCAACACTAATTAGTCTCCTAGACTTTTAAGTACTAACAATGACCACTTTTGACCTACCAACACGGGAATTCACAAGGAAACTCTTGCCATTTAACCGAATGGAGGCTAAATGCCAACTTGCATTGCTTGTATCCACACTATGTTGCAACCACCCCAGGACATATGGATGCGGCTAATGCACAACCTTAAGATTCAACTCACTAACTAGCTTGGTAGAAATGTGATCAGATTGAGAACATAAGTCAAATAATGCATTCAACTTCTTACCTTTCACTTTTACCCTTGCATGAAACAATTGGGTGAGCCTTTCCATTCCATGAGAGCTATCACCATACTTTGGAACTCCCTTCTTGAGCATGGTACAAGATATGTGCCCACCATCATCAGAGGAGTTTCCATTAATTTCTATGCCCTTTTCTAAGTAAAGGCATTCTTACCTTACCTCTTCTTCGCATTAGAAGGAGCCATCTCGGGGTGCAGCTTCCAACACCTCTCATCCAAAGGGCCTTCTTTGTTACAATGTATACAATGGTGCTTGCCCCTACTTTTGCTTTGTGAATGTAATATAGAAATAGCATCCTTTTTGTTCTTCACTTTGTTTTCATCCTCATTTTTCGTACCACCATACTGCTGCTCATCGCCATGCTTTCTTTTATTGCCTCGTGAATTTAATAGTAGACATAGCATCCCTTTTGCTCTTCACTTTGTCTTTATCCTCATTTTTGGTACCACCAAACTACTGCTCATCACCATGCTTTCTTTTATGGAAAGATTTATCCTCTTTATCTGGCTCAAGGTACCACGCAAGAGCATGTGATTTGTCTATGTCTTAGGGCTTGGCCATGAGAACATTGCTCTACAAGTGACCAATTCCTCCAACATATTAAACAGTCAGTTTATCCGCAATATCTTGACCATTTGGACTGCCCTCTCTTGACACTCGCTTTTGTATGCCAAAACGCTTTGTGTTTGCCTCTATCTCAAGTAATGCCATTGCATCACTCCCTCCTCTTCATCGCATATAGGATAAAATTGCTTATATAGCAGCCTCTTGAAGTTTACCCATTTTGCAACCAGTGGCACTTTCCTCATTTCCAACAAGTGAGCATTATCTCTTATAACCAAGTAAGAGCATATGTGGAAAGATTTAGCCTTGCAAAAGAAACTTATTGGTGTGTGTATGGCTAATGAGGACTAAGTGTACCTCCATTTGGAACAACCATTGATCCAATTTTTCAACACTAATCTAACAACTATATGGCTGAATATTAGTTTTTGCCTCCACCTTCAAGAACCTTGCCTTAGAGAACTCGCCTTGCCGCATCCACTTTCTCTGATTCACCTTCATCCATGTTGTCATTGGTAATTCCTATCTTGGAGATTAGAACCGGTATCATGCTCTCCAATCTATCCAACTTCTCAAAATTTAAAACCTCAGCAACATCTTTGTCAAATTTTCAGAACCTAGCTTCCCCTTCATCTTCTCTTGCCATTCTTGCTCTCCTCAACCACTCCCTTGATCCAATTTCAAGCAAAAAAGTCAGCAAATCTTCATTCCCACTTGATATTGTAGTTGACATACAATTAGAGAACTTACAAACACAAATTTCCCAAAGAATACAACTGCTCTAACACCACTTGATCCATAAACAAGGAAGTTACACCTCTCTAATATGAGAAGTGGATACTCCATGCACAAACCCTTAAAAACTCTTGACACGCACTTCAACCAATAAATAATGGAAATAATGGAAACAAAACATACCAAAAGATTGTACACCAATATCATTCATTACTTTATTCATTAAGAGTGGTGTGTAATGTCCCCTTCTTCGACATAGGTTCGAGAAGGACTCCTTAGCCTATTTCATTCCCGTAGATTAGTTTGGGGGATTGAAGTGGGAATATTTTAATTAATTAAACTTAAGTTGTCTTACATTTTCAGACAACTTTAGTTTAATTAATTATTTTATTTAAAAGATGACCATGTACATTAAAGTGACTTTTAAGGGACCCAATGTGAATTAAAAATTAAAAGGGTGATTTTCCTATGGAGTTTGTCATTGATAATAGAAAGATTTATTCAGCTGAAATTGTGTGATTTTCCTGTAGAGTTTGTCCCTGATTATGCTACCCTAGTCAATGAATTGCTTTCCATAGGTGATGAATTAAACAAATCTGGGAGAATTTGGATTTTTAGCAAGCAAATTTGCGATAGGCAAGTTTTCACAAAAAAAAAGGTTTAAATAATTAAAATTTTCTCTCTACCAACTATGAGAGTGAAAATAACCGAGTACCTTTATATTTGAAATGCTTCTCTATTCTATTTGGCCCTTGGAATCCTTTATGCACTTCTCATTTGATGCACTATGAAAAATTTTGCCTTCACACTTTTGTTAGCTCTTCACAATCACTCATTAGAATGCTTTCTTTGTGCTTCATATTGGCTTTATATTGGTCGACATTAAATGTTCTCAAGCTTTGTGAGTGCATTAATGGTGTCTTTAATGTTGGCACGTGTGTAATCCCACCATGTTAATGATACTTGGCTTTATTTGAAATGCAAGCTTTTTAAACTTGTTTGTCAAAAGTTTGAGGGGTTTTCAAAACCTTATTTTGGCCTTCAACAATAGTTTTGAAACCACTTGTTAAAGCCAAACAAGTTTGTTCTGCTTGTATTAAATAGCTTCTTCTACCATTGATGAAACACCTTTGAGTTTCTCTTTTGGCTTGGTCGTGGTTATAAGTAGCTTGTCAGCTCTTGATGGGGTTTTGACAACCTCATCGGGCATCAAAATGGGTTTCGAAACCTTTAATATGTACCAAACATCTTTATAGACACTTCTTATTTTACTTTTCAAACATGGCTGTAAGCAGGGGCTGAAATAATTTATTATATTCATGATTTCGTAATTACAAAAGGAGAGAAGATCTCCTTATAAAGAAAAATACAAGGCAGTGTTTCAAAAAAAAAACAACCATTAACTGAAGCAAACTAAAGCTAAAAGTGGAAAGATGCTAAAAGTAGACTAAGTTAACTACAAGTAAACTTATGACTAACTAAAGACTAAATAAAGCTAAGATGACCATTAATATTACATTTAATATTTTAATACCCTCCCTTAATGGTCATCGTACAAACAAAAAACTAAGTCTACCAATATTGTGTTGGTCATCAAAATGCATAGTGTGCAGACTCCTACTCAGTCTGCTTTGCCACTAGAGCACTTTGTTGAGATGCATTCTAGTTGGACTTCTCATCAGCCAACCGCTTTCTGCAATACCTCTATATATGACCAATCTTCCCACAGTAATGGCAAGTAATAGACTTCTTGGAGCCCTCCTCCGAATCACCTCATCCTTTCTGCTGAGTGGACTTTTCTTTGCCAACGTCCTTGGCAGTAAATGCTTGTTCAACACTTGGAGACTCACTGCTGCTCCCAAACTACTTCCTCCATCGATCCTATTGCAAAAGCTTGTTGCACAGCTCATCAAACTTCAAGTCAACATTGGTGGATGTAATGTTGAGCGTTTCGATGAAGTGCTCATAGGAACGTGGCAAACTCTTCAAAGTGATCACCACCATATCCTCCTCTTCTATCTTATGACCAATTGCCTCCAATTGATTTCGAATATTTTTTATTTTCATCAAGTGCGCCTGCAAAGGCACTTCGTCATCCATCATAGAGAAAAGCATATTCTTCAGAAAGAAAGCCCTTCCCTTGTCTGAGGTCTCATGAAGATCTTTCAAATGCTTCTAGATCTCCGTAGCAGATTTACCAAATGGTATTTCTGGTAATATCTCATTGGTGATAGATAATTTTGGAAGCATAACTACCTCCCTATTACCTCCATCATACTCGTCCTGATCCTTCCCAGCAACAGTGGGACGAACTTTTGTACCTAGAACAAGTGCATCCAGACACCAGTACTCAAAGATGGTAAGCATCCTCTACTTCCACGTGTTGTAATTCTTTCCATTGAACCTCTGCGAACTTTCCAACATAACATTGGACAAAGACGCCATCCCTCCCATTTTCCAAAGCACGAAAAATGAGGTAACTTTGTGATCAGCTAGCAAAACACTGGACAAACAACTAGCACAACTCTCGATTTTTCAAAAATCATCTAAAAAAGAGGCTCAAAAACTGTAAGATTTTTTTAGAAAAACACTCAAAAACTCTAAAAGATTTTCCACACTATGTAAATTTTTTAAGAAAAATTTTGAAAACTCTACAAAAAATTTATTTTTCCCAGAATTTTTGTCAAAATTGGCTCAAAAAACAATAACCTTCAAGCTCCCATTAAATATCAAAACCCAACACAAATTTCAGTCACTCAGAAAAGAGAACACAAAAGCCCAGAAGAAAAACCCTAGGTCGCTGCACAACCCTAGGTTCTTCACAAACTCCAAGAAAAGAAACTACAAACCTTTCAGAAAATTCGTCTTCAAACAAATCAAAACCCTAGTAGCATAGGCTGAAAATCGCGCCAAAGAAAGAGCGCTCAAGTCGCGATTCAAAACCCATCACCAATTCTTCCAAAAAAAAGACGTCCTAGATGCCACAACAGAAGCCCTCAATTTGCACCGACCAGGACAATCGCGAGTCCAAAAAGACGCTTGCAGAGGTCACATTCTTCAGAAAATCACGATTTTATGAGACTAGAAAGGGCCACATTAATCAGGAACAAAGACATGAGAAGGATCACACACAAAGAAATGCACCCAAAAGAATTCAAATCACGTTGCGCGGGAGAGTCAAAGGTCGCGTGCAGAAAGGAAGATCACAAACCAGAAAAACGCGCCAAAAAACCACGGAATGCTCAGACGTAGCTGCACAAGCAAAAAGAAACCCGTGTCGGCAAGAGTAGATGCTAATAAAGGTTGCGATTTAAGCAAAAACATAGGTGCAAAAAACATAAACCCTCACATGATTTCCTCATATCCATCGCACAAAAGAAACATGCAGAGAAGGGGCACGATTTACCGTTAAAAATCCACGAATTCCCTCTTCAAAAAATAACGTGATTTTTCAATCTTAAAACCCTCAATCTTTGCTTAAAAAAAAACTCGAATTTTTCCTAACTATTTCAAAAAAAATTCTAAAAAATTTCTTCAAAAGATTCTTCGAAAAAAAAAACTTGCTAACACTACCCAGGTTCGAGCCTATGCTCTGATACCATGAAATAATTTATTATATTCATGATTTCATAATTACAAAAGGAGAGAAGATCTCCTTATAAAGAAAAATACAAGGCAATGTTTCAAAGAGAAAACAACCGTTAACTGAAGCAAACTAAAGCTAAAAGCGGAAAGATGCTAAAAGCAGACTAAGTTAACTACAAGCAAACTTACGACTAACTAAAGACAAAATAAAGCTAAGATGACCATTAATATTACATTTAATATTTTAATAGGGACATCTTTGTGATCAAGCATAGACCTTCAAAATTCTTCATGTTGCTTCATTCATGGAAGTTTTGAACAATGCTTCAAACTCCAAAATTGTTTTGGAAACCCTATCAAAGGTTAACGGGGTTGTGATAACCTCATCAAGCACAGACATGAATTTCCAAACCATGTGAAATAACTGACTTCGGCCTTTGGAAAACTTTTTCTTCAAAATGGACCACGTCATCAGCATTTGACACAAATCCTAGAACCTAGAAGCAACTTTGATATTTTCAAAACTAAAGAGGTTGTGATAGCACAGTGGAGTCCAACAAGTTTATGACAATCTTGTGGGGAGCCAATGGAGTTGTGAGAACATCTTCATGGACTGACAAAGGTTTTGAAACTCAATAAATTTGCCAATGACACAATCCTTAGATATATTTTTAAGGATAACAACTCAAGATAAGGAATGGGAACAATTGGCATGAGAAAAATTAAAGGCAAATAAAAGACTGAAAGCAACATGGTCTAATGGTAAGGGCAGTAAGAAAATACATGCAGTTAATTGGTCTTGGTGTTGTCTTCCCAAGGCCTTGGGTGGTTTGGGGCTAAAAGATCTTAAGCTCCAAGTTATCACTCTAGCTGCTTGTTGGCGTTTAAATTTGCACCTCTGGAATGCGTATTTGAAACGGACAGCTATGCACAGATAAACTGCTCTTCAAATTAGGAGGGGAAGCTCCCTCTTGCTGATGGTGTTGAAAGAAAGTAAACTAAGAACTAAGTTGCCTATCTTTTTGATCAGCTTAGAGCACAAGGTTTATTAAACACAAACGTCGCAGCTGAGATTTTCCGTTTTAAGAACTTCAACTATGACTAACTTAAACTAAAGACATTTCTAACTTCTCAAGTAATAAGCAGAGCAAGAGAAACTAGAAATTAACAAGGTTGATCTTCTGACAAAATACTTCAATAAACTCTTTCTCAACAAACATCTACACACTTCAATGTAAGCTGAAATCAAGATCATAAAAGTAGAACACAAATAACGGAAATCTGAGATGTTATATCAAGGCAAAGGAGGCTCATGATTTTATTACTCAAACTTCTGGAACAAAACTTACTTCTAACATGCATGGAACAAGAAATTGCAGCTAAAGAGGCTTGCAATCTTGTTTTTTACACAATACGAACAGCAATTACAATAACTTCTTGTTGGCTAAAAGAGACTCAACAATTGGCTATCATAAAACAATTGAACAACACTTGAGTAATAAATAGAAGGCACAATAGGCTCAATGTTTTGTTATCACTAGCATGGTTAAAACAAAGTGAATTGAAACCGAATAACAACTTGCTGCAATACAGGCTCGCAATTTGCTATCACAATAACCGTTAAAGAAAACTAATCAGCAAAGGCTCTTATTTATAGACAAGCAGAGGAGTAGGGAACCCTAAAATCTCCTTGCTTTCACAATCTAGGGCTTGCTCAGCAAGCAAGCTTTATTTCTAAATCTGGAAAGAAGATAAATACCAACACCTAAGAAAGCAGAAAAAGCGGGAAACGCCAACTATTACATTTATCTTCTTTCTCTTCTCAAAGAATGGATAAGAATTATTCCAAGAATAGAAAGAAAGCGGGAAGAAAGCTTCTAGAAGAAAGTTGCTTTAAAGCTCGATCACATTCGCTAGAAAATTAGAAATTGTGTCCCGGTTTGGTGCATCTATACCCTCAATAGCAAAACACCGCTTTTCTAGAATATCTTCAGCATCTGCAATAGATCTCAGGAAATCTTCGACCTCATTGGCCGCTTTCTCAAACTTTGCTGACATCATCGAAATATGACTCATCCTTCCGCCAACTGGATTGCAACTACGAACAACACTCTGAAATTGAACTTGGACTTCATCAAGCCCGACGTTCTTTGGCAAAGTCTTATGCTTCTCTTTCATCCACCTCTGTGCAATCTTCTTACTGTACTTGTCTTTGTGCATTTCCCATATCCTTTCACATTCACCCTTTGAGATAGTAACACTTTCAGGCCATGGGGGAATGGAAAAACACTTCTCGATCATATCAGGCTTCAAACTGCAAATCAATCTACCATCAACTGATTGAATCTCCCTTGTAGCCGGGTTATAATGCTTGATGCAAGCGATTACGAACTCAAGACTCTAAACTGATATAGGGATAGACGCTGCTGCGAGGAGTCCAGAGTGTCCCAGGTTCCTAATTGAGGTGTTGCCTGCACTCTCCAAAGCGTGTAAATCAAACACCGGCTTCATATGATGCAAGTTTGTCTTAGCTGTTTTGATGAAATCATGATAGAGAGTTGATTCAGTCTTGAAAACATTGGGAGTGTACTCCATTTCGGAAATCTTGAAGAATGACTGTAAACTCGCCTATGTTCAGACAAGTTTTGAGCAACTTACTATTTTTAGAATGCTGATTTTCTTCGCTCCAACGGACAAATTTTGAAAAAAATTCTGAGATATGGGTTTTGCTCAGAATTTCATTGCAAGACAACCCAGATCATTCGTTTTTGAAAATTTTGAATTTTGCCTAAAAGCAGCAAACCCTAATTTCTTCAATTTTCACGAAAAAAGTTGGCACCTGGTTTTTGTTCAAAATATGATTGGAAATGGACCCAGTTGATTAGATTTGCAAAACCCTGATGGCTGATCGAAAAAGCAGCCAACCCTAGGATTTGAAACTTTCTTGAAAAAAAGCTGTGATATGGGTTTTCTTCAGAAGACTGATTTGAGAGGACCCAGATGATTGAAAACTGAATGTACTGAGGATTTCACTGACATGCAAATAAAAAACAGCTGCTGCAACTTGATGAAGTTCTTGAAAATTTTCTTCAAAAGAATGAGGTGATACAACCCAAATGACTGAAAACTTGAAAACCTTGGCCTTCTCCTTGAAAAATTTGATCTTCTAGATGAAAAAGCAAGGGTTTATGTTGCTGATCTGAAAAATTTGATGAATAACCAGCAAACTGAGCTCTTGAATCTTGAAAAATTTCTTCAAACTTGCTGCTCCAACTTTCTCCTTTGAATGCTACCTACAAAAATAATAAAAATTACATGAAAGAAAGGTGTTAAATAGACTTAGGGTTTTGAAATAGGTTTGTTTTCTTTTGCTTTTATTTTCAAAACCCTAAAATCTCAGCTCATTGAACTTGGACGCCTTCTTCCTCTTTGCAATTTTGAAACTTTGAAAACTTTGCAAATTTCTCTAAGGCATGAGAAATTGGGCGCCCTTCTTGGCTAGGGGCGCCCACTTCAAACAGTGTTAGTCATTTTTTTTTTATATTTTCAACTTTTCACTATTTTTGACCCCCTACTTCGCCTTCGATTTTCGGCTTGCAGACTAATCTGATGAGCGAGCTGAATGATTCATCGCGGAGCCTGACGGATTCTGAGAAGATTGTTCTGGAGGCGTCTCTAGCTAAAATCTTCATCTCGACCTTCGAATTCATGGGAGTTTTTCTTCTCTAGGGGCGCCCATTTTGTCCAAAGTTAGTCATTTTTCATGATCTTCAATTTCTTCATTAACTCCTCTTCTACAGATGATCTTGTCGAATCTGGTGATCCGAGCATCGGATGGACTGATGATTATGCTCATTGCGAAGCTGAGGAAATATTAAGAGGGGTCTCCTGGGAGGAGCTTCATCAAACAGTGAGTTTTAAACCTTCAAAAGCTTGGGCGCCCTTCTTGGCTGGGGGCGCTCAAGTTCCCCAGAGTTAGATTATTTTTCACTTTCCCTTGTTTGCTTTTGAATTTTGAAATTTCACTCTTGTTTCACCCTATGTTCAGCTTCCCGTATCTGGCGACTGCAAACTCCGATTGACGCATTGAATATCTCGTTGGAGAGCTGGATCAACTGTGAAGAAATCATATTAGAGCTACTTCTCCAAATTCATCTGTTTTACCCCTTGAAATCTTGGGCGCCTCTTCTCTCCTGGGGCGCCCAAACCTTCCAAACTTAGCCATTTTTATCTAACTTTCATCTTCAAGTTTGAAACCCTCATTATGTATGTTCCTCTTTGATCTGAATCTGCTGAAGATTGAACAGTCGGATGATTTGATGGAGACAGGCGTTGCGAAGCTGGTTGAATACTGAAGAGATCGAGCATATTCTCAAACCCTAACTGCTGAGTTAGGTGCTTCAAAAAGTTGGGCGCCCTTCTTCACCAGGGGCGCCCAAGATTCCCAGACTTAGTCAAATTTTGATAATCTTCATGTTTTCCATTCTGACTTTAGTCTGGACCTCCCCTGTTCGGCCTCGAATCCTAGATAGCTGGATGATCTGTTGACTGCACCGTTGGACTCGCTGCGAAACTAGAAAAGAACTGAGCAACTTTGGTTGGAGGCGTAAACCCTAATTTCATCATTTAATGCCCTAAAAAGATGGGCGCCTTTTCTCTCCTGGGGCGCCCATGGCTAGCAGTGTTAGAAATTTTTCACAAATTTTCGCTTTCTCCTCCATTCTTCATGCTTGCTCACCAACTCGCCTTCTGTTGAATGCTTTCAATGTTGAATCTGACGCCTGGCAGCCGACTCACCTCCATTGATGACCTCAGAGCTCTTGTTATGCTTCTGAAAAAAGCAGAATAGACCCACTAGGGCAAAACTGATTATTTTGAGATTCTGACTGCACGACCCTGATATGGACGTATTTTGAGCCAATCAAAATCAATTTGGACCCTAACGGACCAACTTTCTATTTTTAGAAAGTTTTGCCAGTATCCGTTTCAAAAGAAACCCAAAAAAAGTTTTACTAGTTTTAGAAAATTTCTAAAAATAGCAATTTTCTTAAAAAGTAGGGATGAAAAACTGAGATCTGGGTTTTGTAGATTAAGCTGCTCTGAGCAAACCCAGATCGTCAGATTTTGAAAATTTTGTGTTTTAACCCCTCATGCAAGACATGCACACCCAAATTTTGACCTTTTGACTGATTTAACAAGACTTTTACTCATTTCTTCAAAATGTCTAAGTGTAACCCAAATTTTAATTTTGGGGTACAACACTGCTAAATGGATTATTAAGGCCCTTGAAGGTAATGAGCCATGGAAAGTGTTTGTAAGAAACAATATTATCCTAACTATGCCAAAAAATTCAAAGGGATCGGGCTACTCTTCACCCTCATGATCTATTGTTTTCCAAGTTTAGTGTCAAGCATTTTGGTTTTAATGTTTTTAACAACATTTGGAGGGCTTGGGAGAGTATTAAGCATCTATTGAGGAGTCATGAGATTTTTTACAGATCTGACGGTGTATTCATTGGTTACAGATCTTAGACAGGAAGAATAAACCTTTAGCTTTGACTCAAGGCTGCTTGACTAAGCAGTGAACCTATAAAGGTATCAATGTTTCTAATGATATTTTTGTGAATGTACAGCTCAAAGATTGGGACAGTTTGCAATCTGATTTTGATATTTCCATCAGGCAAAGAAGAACCTTTTCAATCTTAAAGGTTTCTATGAAGTTTAATTCTGAGATTTTGGACAATATTAAATGGTCAGATGTTACTGTTTTCAGCAATGTTAACACAAAGAAGTTGTACACCATGCTTGCTAACACCAAGGAATTTTTATTGAACTCAATTGTAACTGAAACATTGATTAATCTGCTGAACAATGGTACAAAACTGTCAATTCTGTCTTGTCTGATGTGCTTGGACCTAAACAGGCCTGCTTTAGGTGGTTACTGTTTCTAAAGAAAAGAGCAATTAACTCTAATGTTTCTGCTTTCAGTACTCCATTCAGGGCCTGTAGCTTTTGCAGTGTTATTGAGTCTTTTGATCATATGTATTTTTTTGCATATCTGGAAAGTGAGGAGTGACAAGGTTTTCCAGGGCAAAAGGAGGTGCCTTGCAGAGTCATGACGTGAGCTCATTCTCTTACAGATTCTTATGCAGGTATCTGTGGTGCTGGATATTCCCAAGGACATATTTTATACTCCTTGAAAAAGGACAAACCATTACCTACAGGAAAGAGGTCAACAGGGATTATTTTTGTCTTCGTGATAGAAGTCAACTTAATGAGTAGGAGCTCAAGTTCCTAAGAGAATACATGAAGGAGCATAACTACAATTATTCTGAAAAGCTGGACTTTGTTGTTAGAAGCAAGGTCCCTCAGCATGTCCTGGTGGTCAAAGATTCAGAATATTCTGACAACGCAGATCCAGTCATTGGCACCTTTGATGAGGATATGTATCAATGCAGCAATAATGTGTAAGTGCCACTGGGACTAATGCTTTAGTAATGGCTTAGTAACCAATGTTTTGGTTTATAATATATGTGATTACCTGAGACCTTCCATATTATGATATTCTTCATACTCTATTAGTGGTAAGTTTTGGCTTATGACAGATGATCTTTTAGATTTATTTTGAGCTGGTGACAGCTGTAACTGGTACTCTGCTTTTTACTTGCTGTCATACTGGTGTAAGTCTTATCTCCTACCATGTATTGTATCATGTTTTTGTGAATGGTCAATAATATAAAAATAAAAATAAAAAATGAAAAAACTGGTCAAAGAAATCCTTGGGAAGGATGATGGGGCTGATACTGATTGCTTTACATCCCGCACTAATTCTTGCTGAATTTAAGTTTTCAAAGGCAGTGGTGAATGAAGAAATTGGGACTTGTATTATACAGCTTCTAGTCAAGGTTAAAGAGGAAGATTATGCAAAGGAAGGAGACCTTTTCTTTGGAGAGCTGAGGTATGTGGTAAATAAAAAAATGGCAACAACCCTCCAGTTCTGAGTTTGAAGCTTCCTTTTTACATCTTCAGGAAGAAGTGCATGGACCGAGGTTGGAAAATCAAATATTGGAAGAGTTTTGCCAGGACCCATGTATGCCTATGTGACATATTGTGATAACATCTCACAATGGTACATTGGAATTGTCTACTGGCTTCACAATGGCCTTGTTGGAGAAGGGGCTGATGACCAGGGCTGTGTGTCACTTGGAGATTAATAGTGCATGAAGCAGTGCCTGCATCTGGTGCTTTTGCACCATTATTGAAGGTGGTCCTGGCCTCAGGGAATGGGGTGTAAGGATGTGCCTTTGAGTGTTACAAGATGGCTCCTCCAGGCAGTGCCAGTGCTTAGGCTCCTTTTTACTTTCATATTTTTATTGATGTTTTCTGGTGCTGTGGATCTATATGCTCTTGTATTTCTTCTATAAGTGGGCTTATATTCAGGCTGTATTAGCTTTTTCAGTGACAATTATTGTAATTTGCTCTTTGGCTGGCTCTTATGCAGGTTATAGTATTGTAGACTGCAGTGTTGATGATGGGCATATGCCTTGCTTTTATGTTATAGTGTAATAGTGTCCTTTCTTATTTGGTGTTAGTATGGTTAATCAATGGTTGGGCTGGGGGGCCCATTAATAGATCCCTGATATTATAATTAAAAAACTATTAATAAAACTTTAATATAAAGTTAAAAATTAAAAAATCTAAATTAATAAATAACATTGTATGAATCACAGTAACCAAAGTTTAAATTCAAAGAAAAGTCTTATAAAAGAGGTGCAATCAAAATGAAAATGGTTATTACAAAATGCATGGCACATCTTCATTGCAGTTTCACTGGCGCAGGAACCCTAATGGCAACACACTAATTTTGAACACTATAAAACACCAGTAAACACAGTAGCAAAATGCAGGCAGTCAAGGCTACAGAAGAAACACAGCAAATCTTCACAGAACCCAAGTGTCATGGATCTAAAAATAAAAGGATAAACTCTAAAGAACATGAGTGCTTTATATTTTTTATTTATAGTCAAAACCATAACAATTTAAAAGGTTTTTCACCCACACAAATTCATTGGACCAATTTTAATCAATTTTGATGTTTTTATTAAGTTCTCACCCAATTATTTAAGTCCATAGTCTTTGTGTGTAAATAGATCCCACCTATAACAGCTTATGCAGCAGGGCATAAAACAAATTTGAAATGGTACTCTCATACACATTTTTCTTTTTTGACACAAATGATGCTCCTTACCTTTTTGGATTAGCTGGCCATCTGAATGGCCATCATGTAGTTATTAATTTCAGGACTTGACTTTAATACATTGACTTGTTATAGTGAAAAATTAGAAAAGTGAAATGATGATTGAAATAGCAAGCAGTGACCACCTTAATTATTAAAAAAAAATATAATACAATGTCCAAATGCTTCGTAGTTTACAGAAACTCAATCAGGCAAGCTCAGCATATAAGTAAGGAACATGCATGCTTAACTACAAAATCCAGAATATTTTCATTGCTGAGGGAGGACTTTATAACAATTTGTGGCAAAAGCCAATACTATATAAATGCAATATAAAATGCAGAACTGCTAAAAGCATGTCAAGAACTCAAATGTTGGCAAAGATCAAATGTCATCATAATGATTAACAGATCAAATAGATACAGCTGACCAGTCAGATTTATAACAGAGCTCAAATGTTGGCAAAGGTCAAATGTCATCATAATGATTAACAAATCAAATAGATACAGTTGACCGGTCAGATTTATAACTCCAAACCCATTCACCAGAAATCACTTCAAGATACATTTACTGACCAATAAAGAAAACAAAAAATAGCACATTCTAATTTCAAATGGTACAGAAAACAGCTGAAGTCAAAAACAAGAACGTGTAGCTGACTGTTTCAAAGGTTTTCAAAAGTTGACCAACCTCCCCAACAACAGCTTCATCTTCAACTGGATTTAGTGAGCAGGTGGAATAAATCAATTTCCCTCCAACTTTAAGCAAGGCAACACCTGAAATACATAGAAGAAAACTGTACGGCTTTACAGACTAGCTAATGTTCAGAAAACCACTTATCCAAACAAGAAATATCAAAAGAAAACAATCATAATAAAGATGGATGGAAAACCAAGGGAAAGCTTTTAGAAGACAAGTAGTTTATTTCTCTTTTATGAAGACTATAGCTTATTTTTTGTTTTATTCTTTCATCAAATTTATTGATATAATTAGATATCCCCATAATTTAATGAAATGTAATACAGTAATGTTTAAACCATAAAGTTGAAAGAGCATTGCTTCAAAGTTTTCTTGATATTATTGCTTAAATTTAGATAACTACATCTCAAATTTATCAATAAATAACCATTGACATTCCCTGTTGCCTAACTTTAAAAAGACATGTTTCTGAAATTGTCCCCATTCAACAACATTTATCCTTCCTTGTCTAACTAAACCCTGAATGTGGTTTGGCTCAGCTCTTGCGTTTCAACAAGACAAAAGTAGAGTTATCAATGCTCCAATCAGCATTCCCAAAACAAATTGTGCAAACATCAACATCATTCCATGTATGTCAGAGTACAGATTAGACAATCTTACATTCTCAATATGCATATCATACCCACTTAAGCACCTTAAAAATAATATTCCAGTCCTAGGCTTAAGATTGTGTTGAAAATTCAACTTCCAGAATAACACAGTCAAATAGTTAAAAATATTATAAGACATCGCACTATTGCTTGGAGTCCAAAATGGAAAATTGGAATAGACTCTATAGGCAACTATACTCAATGTACAGTGTACAATAGAAGCAAATATCGACAAATATTCTGTCGTTTCAGAGACTAAATTTTAGCTAAATAATATCTTGCACAAACAGTGTTGAATGACAGAATCAACTTTTGGAGAGCATAATCTTCATACCTTCATCTAGATTACTCAGAAAAACTTGTATAGCAAGAAAGTAAAAAAGAAATCATTATCATGTCCACAAATGACCAAATGGCTCAATGAGACTTGAAAATACGCCCAGTTAAATCCAAGTCCAAGTCAGCCTCAGCAAATATGCAGCCTCAACTTAAAGACTTGGACATGTTGGACTGTCGAGACTCACAAGAGTGTTGAAACCCAATTTTCAGCACTTCCAAGTCTCAGCTGTTAGACACAGCAAAGTTTGTGAAAAGAACAAAAAAACCAATTTCATTTTTCTTTAAAATAGATAAAACAATTTTTTCATAATTATAATTTTTTGTTATTGAGTTTTGGCTGAATTTTTCTCCCAAGTCTAAGTCAAAGTCACAAAACAGATTGCTGAGTTTTTGCCAAGCGCACGTCTCAACACTGTGGTATAGAAAACCTGAAGAGAAAAACTGACAGAATGACAAAACAAATAAGTACCCAAAGGGAGTACTTCAATCAATATTATCATAAGTCAATGGCAGCCTAGGTTCAATGCATGTGATCAAAATCCATTTAATCAAACATCAGAATCAAATTTTGGAGCATAGGACCTCCTGGCATCATGTGGAGTAGTAGCTGTTAGGACCACCTTGCAAAGTTCTAGGTAGTAGAAACAAATATAATTATTTAATATTGCATATTTGTAATTTCAGACCCTCTTCAAATGGGGTGCCACACATAGCAAGCTCTCATAATTCCACATAAGAGAGCATTAGATATGGGGCTCATCAAGTGGACTTGAAAGAGCATAGTTGGCACACTCGGTGAGTTCTCGCCAAGTTTTATGTCTGCCGAGTTATTTGCCGGTTAACTCACGAGGTAAACTTTTCAAGTTTTTGGTGAGTACTGACCATTTTTTTGGCGAGTACTGGCTAGAAACTCAGCGAGTCTGAGTTAAAAACTCGTAAACATAGGATGCTGTCTGGAACATGTCGAAAACGCTTCAACAACACTTTTTTTTTCCTTTAAAAGCATAAACGCGCTCACAATTCCTCACACAGCAGTTAAAGGGCAAATTTGAGCTAATTGGAAGGATTTCAAGGCAAATTTGAAAATTTTCAAGGGCAGGTTAGCAAATTTTTTCTTTTTGCTTTTTTTTTCAAGCTTTTTAAATTCATTTAAACAGCTAAAATCTAGCATGCAGGTTATGAAAAACTCATAATTTCCTAAAATTATTAGTATTTTGAAATTTACTTCCGAAAAAGTGGATTCATCACCATTTTTTATTCATTCATGCCGAATTTTTTTAGGAATTCGCTGTTTTTTTATACACATTATTTTCCTGATTTTAAACTATTTTTGGAAATAAAATGATTAGGTTATATTGAATTTATGTTGATTTAAACTAATTTATGTTAATTTATATAAATTTTAGGTTAAAATTATGCTGATTTATAGTAATTTATTGAATTTAGGCTAATTTTTTGTATTTAAAAATTAAAATGTTGTATTTTCAATTCGAACTTGTAGGTTAGATACAATGGCGAATAGAGAGACCTCTAGATCAGGCTCAGCCCAATTGATGCTGGTTACAAGCACTCGTCCCACAAGAACTAGAGACCCTACTTGGAAATATGTTGTACAAGGACCGACACTTGAGACAATTATTTGCATTAGATGTCAGAAGCTACATTGTGGAGGCATAAATTGCCTCAAATACCATCTTGCAAGCATTACTCATTGCGATGCAAGGCCTTGTATCAACACCACAAATGAGATCAAACATGAGATGAATGCACTCCTTTCATTGGCAAAAGAGAAAAAATTACAAAGGGAGAAAACAAGGGCAACCATAGCAGCATCCATATCTAGTGGTCATGGTCCTCAAATGCAAGCAGAAACAAATGAAGAAACATCATTTGAAAGCATAGTTAGCTCTCTTTGTGATCCACACATATGAAACACATCAGGCATCCACTTCATCTACTTCGAGTAGAGTGCCACATTGGCTACACACACACAACACAACTTTGTGCCCAAAATCATACCTAGAGCACAACCATCATTGGAAAGTATAGAGTGGATCAAGGAGGTGCATCAACAAACAGATAAGGCATTTGCCGATTTTTGGTACTTCAACAACCTTCCTTTCAATGTGGTGAGCAATACTTATTGGGAGAATTTGGTAAATGCATTGGCAATTGCAAGAAAAGGCTACAAGGCACCTTCTCAAAAAGACTTAAGTGGGAGGTTGGTAAATAAAAATTTATGTTGATTTATAGTAATTTATTTTGAATTTTAGTCTAAATTTATGCTAATTAATTTTGTACTTTCACATGTGTAGGTTGCTCACAGATGCAACCAAAGAGGCAAAGCTAATAGTGCAAGAACAGAAGAAGCAATGGCAAAAATATGGCTGCGCTATTCTTTCTAATGGATGGACACACGGAAAGAGCCACACCATTATCAACTTTTTGGTAGCTTCAAATGGTGAGGTGATATTTTTGAAATTGGTTGATGCTTCTAACAAAGTGAAAAATGCAAAAACATTGAGTATAACGTTGGAGGAGGTTGTCATCAAGGTGGGCTTCAAGAATGTGGTTCAAATCATAACTGACAATGCAGCAGCATATGTGGTGGCTGGGAGATTGCTCCAAGAGAGGCATTGGTCCTTTTTTTGGACTCCTTGTGCAGCACATTGCCTTGACCTTCTTTGAGGACATAGGGAAACTTGATTGGGTGAGAGCGGTTGTAGATGATACAAGGAGCGTAACAAATTTTATTTACAATCACCTTTGGTTTCTTAATTTGATGACAGATCAAACCCAAGGGAAAGAGTTGGTGCAATTGGGTGTCACAAGGTTTGCAACGATTTTCCTAATGTTGCAAAGCATTAATGGTTTGTTGACTTCTTTGAAACAAATGTTAGTGAGTCAAGCATGACTAGAATCATCCTATTCAAAGAAGCTTGAAAGTGAGAAGGTTGTAAATTTGCAAGCATAGTCTTTGACAACTTTTTTGCACAAAGAGCTACAGAAATCGTGAAGGTAACCTTAAAACATCGATTTTAAATTCAAATTGAATATTTATTGATTAATTTAAGTCTTTTATTATAACTTTGTAGCTTTAATCTTTTTATATTTGAAAATTGTAGGTGTCAAAGCCCTTGGTTAAAGTTCTTCGTTTCGTAGATGTGGACCAAAACCCAATGGGATATATTTACAAGGCCATGGATAGGACCAAAGATTCCATCCGAAATTTTATAAGTGGGACAACCTCAAATTTGATCCTATTTGGGAGATCATTGATCGAAGGTGGAACAATCAACTCCACCAACCCGTCCATGCAGCAAGGAACTTCCTCAACCCCAATTTTTTCTATTTAAATAGCTTCTCAAATCCTAGTGGAGAGGTTATGGAGGGCCTCCCGACATGCATTCAAAGGATGACACCCTAGATTGAGGTGAGAGACCTCATTATTCAAGAATTGCACAATTATAGGATTAGTAGGGGTAGGCTCTTTTCTTTGAAACTAGCTATCCGAGGAAGAACCACTTAGTCACCACGTAATTAAATTTGGAATCTTTACATCACATGCATCTTACAAGTTCCAAATTTTAAATTTACAACTATTGATAATTTGATAAAATATGGTTTGACTTTGTTTTCTAACTCTTAAATATTTTATTTTGTAGATTCTTGGTGGATAGATTGTGGTACAAATACCCTAAATCTCCAAAGATTAGCCCTATCCATTTTGTGTCAACCTTGTAGTGCATCCATCTATGAGCACAATTGGAGTTTGTTTGAGGCCATCCACACAAAGAAGAGAATCAAATTAGCTCAAAAATGCCTCAATGACCTTGTCTTTGTGCAATACAACCTTTGGCTTCACACATGAAGGGTAGAGGACGAATCAAAGGAGCTTATTGATTTGGATGGCATTGATCCTTATAGCGATTGGACAGGGCAAGATTAATAGCCCCCATTGTTTACTAAAGATGAGATTCTTGATTTTGAGAGGCAAGCATTGGAGGATGTGGGTGCAGTAGGAGATATAGGATTTGATGACATTGATGAGGCTAAGGAGTCATTTCCATCTACTAGCAAGATGTGATGTGCCGTGCTCCGGTGATCCACTTTGCTACCACTGTGCTAATACTCGAACACCACTTATGATGAACCAACTCACTGCTGATTTGATTTTTGCTCGTTAAAGGTCTGATTTTTTTGTTTGTAATCTGCTTTCTTGTTTTTGGTGTTTTTTTGGTTTTATGCCAATGATTCAATAATTTTCTTACAACCATATGCATATGTAAATTCAAATTAAACTAACTTATGAGAGATAACTCAAAGGAACTCAATACACTAGTTAAGAGACCTTCTTCATTCACAAAGAGTGCTAAAATTACATCCCTCTTACATGCTTTTGGAATGAGACATCTTTTACAACTAAAAACCAACTTGCAGCCAAAATGCACTGTGAACAGTGCTTGCTACAGTACCCGCGCCCACCCTAATACATATAGAAATTTACTTACAACTTTCTCCTGCCAAAAGATTGAAGAAAAAGCTTCTAATACCAAGGGCGCCCCCTTTAGACAAGATAGCAGCAACCAAGGAAAGGCGTTTTCCTTACTTGATGATGATGAAACCCTTACTTCAAAGCGGCTGGCTGTAGGTGCATAATCAGCTTCAACAAACACTGACAAATACGAGCCACGTCCTCCAAAATGCAAAAGGAACCTCCAGCAGCAATCTCCCTTCACATGGACGACTTCAACAACTGATAACCAGCAGATTCGAGCTCCAATGCAGCAACAAGATGCTCATACAAAATCAAATACAAACTTTCCCTACCGATTTCTTGATGGAAAAGCTTCTAAATAAGATGGCGCCCCTTTTAGGAAAGAAAGCAGCAACAATATGAAGGCGTTTTATTTCCTCCAAGCTGATCAAACCCTCAAGAAGGTGCGGCTGGCTGTAGATGAAGAAATCAGCTTTCAAAATCTTCCAAAATGCAAGAAACTACCTCAAGATGGCGAATGGAGATGCTGGCAGCAAAAACCCTTCCAAAAGATGCCTCCAACAGCTTGTAACCAGCAACTTTAGGGTGGTCTTTCACACCGTCAAGAAGCTAAAATCCTAACTACAAGCCCAATCCAGGCTTACCCACTGCAGAAATCGGGAAACCCTAGTTTCCTTCTCTCCCAAACTCCACACTTCAAGTTTCAATCAGCAAACATAATCTTAAGCATGAAGAGGTCGAACTTTCTCTTGCTCTTTTATAAATTGACATTGAAACACTATTCATTAAAAAAAACACTATTCACTTAAGTTGTTTCTTTTTTCACTTTAGCCATGAATAGTAACTGAAAAATAGAAAGTGACCCCATTAAAATATAGACACATGGTCCCTAAGCCTGAGAAAGTGACATAAGTGATGATGATCAATAATTTAAGCTCCCATTACATGCCAAATGCGCAAATTCACCACGTCACCAAGCTCCGGATACTATTACTGCATTTTACCGACCAAGTGCCCGATCAAGTGACCCTCTGTCCAGAACCACTAGCCTACGAGGATCGACATAATAGGCTAATCCAATGACTCTGATGCTCGCGAAATAATGGGGACATTACACAAGATGGAGGTCAAGCCATAGCCACAAGCACAACCTTCTATGCCAAGCGAGGAGCCACAATAGACTCCAAGGATTAGAACCTCAACCTCACTCCCCAAATTTTCGCTAGATTAAGGAAGAGGAAGTTGTAAAATGTTGTACTTGTAATGTAATTTATAAAGTATGATGATATTTTCTAAGGCAATTTATAATAGTTGTCAATTATCTACTATATCAAGATTTTGCATGATGATGGAACTTTGTACTCACTTTGTATTCAAATTAATAAAATTTAATAGAAAACACATTTGTACTCATTTATGGACTCATTGGATACATCTCGTCGTTGACTTTTGCAAAAAAATGTGTTTCTAAAGAAATTTAAGCAATTTTTTAAGTTGATGAGTTTTTGCTGAGTCAAAACTTTTGGGCTTGCCAAGTTTTTGCCAAGTCCAAGTCTGATGTGAAAGAGCATCTTAGACTGGCTATTTTTGGCAGTGTGTAAGAGCATCTTCAAAGAGGAATTACCCTTCCAAACATGGAATGCTTAATTTGACTAATTGACTAGTCAAATGGGGAGTTACATTTGTATGCATGAAAGGTGGCACTTGGGTTGGTGTATGGTCATTTTGACCATGATTGGATGCCCGCCTTCGGGAGCCTACAATCTTGCTAAAACCATATGTGGTTTACAAAAATGGAAAAACTTTATATATTTGGGGCATAAAGGTTTGGCATCTGTTTGGATTCTATTGCAACACTTTGCAAGTTTTCAGTTTGGAGCTAAGTATTGGCATGAAGTGTTGAAATGGGGGCTCCATCATTTGTGAAGGTTATCAACCTATTGTAACCTTGTTTTGAAACAATACATTGCGGCCTGCATTTGGTGGTGGGTTATTTTACTTGAAAAACAATTCCCATGCATACCTATGTCATATTCTCTTATGTTTTATCTTCTATCTTCTTCTTTCTTTTAAGTTTCATCAAAGCATACTTGTGTTTTAAATCAGCCAATTTCATTACTTTCCATTGCTCCTAATTAAAGTGTAGATAGTGTGATTGTTCAACTTGATTCTACAAAGGAGGAAATGCCTTTCTTGTGTTGGTTTCTTTGTTTGTGGGGGGAACATTCATGTGGATTTGAAAACAAATCTGAAAATCAAAAGTAATGGCCAAAATCTCAAAAGTGGAGATTGAGAAATTCAACAAGCCACACTTCAAGCTATGGAAACTAAAGATGCAGGATCTCTTGGTTGAAAAAGATCAAAGGATTACGATAGTCACTCCACTAGGTCCTTCGTTGAATGGAGTGGATCGAGATGCAAGGGACACACTCAATAGAAAGGCAAGATGCACAATCAAATTATGTCATTCTGATTCAGTCTTGATGAATATATCAAGTGAAAATACAGCAAAAGCTTTATGGGATAAGATTTTTGCCTTATACCAAACTAATAGCCTTGTAAGTAAGTTATTTCTAAGGTAGAAACTGTATTAAGTGAAAATGACTGAAGAAGACTCTATAACTAATCATCTAAACAAATTTAACGTTATAGAGAGCCAACCAACTTTCATAGATGTAAAAATGGAAGAAGACTTTGCTTGATTCATTACCAAATTTATGGGAGAATCACATTATGGCTATTAGTAGCACATCTTCTAATTTCAAACTTAAAACTTAAAAGAAGTCATGTTGGCCTTACTAATTAAGATCTTAGGACAAAGTCCATGGACAACTTATCTAAATTCTTTGTTTTTAAGAGGTCGGTCTAAATATATAGTGAGGTAAGAAGAGTCACGGAGATACAAGGAAGTCCAAATCAAAGGGTAGATCTAAGCTCCCTGGAAAGTCCAAAATTAAGCATTGGAGTTCTAGCAAAAAGGGTAATGTAAAGATGGAGTATTAAATAATAAAAAATAAAACTAACAACTCTGCAAATAAATTCTTTAATAAAGATGATGTTTGCAATGATGTTTTCTAACCTCTTGTAACATTCATTATGTTGATGATTTATGGCTAATTGATTCAAATGCTTCAGTTCATATGACTCCACACAGGAAGTGGTATTCAAAATATAAAAAGTATAATGGAAACAAAGTTTTCCTAGGTGGCAACTCTTCTCACAACAGTCATCCATTGGAGGGTCAACTTGTTATTTAGTGATGGTAGAGTTAAGACTCTTTCTACTGTTATTACAAGGTTACCTAGAAGAAACATTATTTGTGTTTCAAAGATGAATGGTAGTGGTGTGCATACTACTTTTGTTAAAGATGGTCTTAAAATGGTAGGGGGGCTCTTGTTTTGACAAAGGGTGTTTGGGTAGTGTTGTGACCTTTTCACACATCGCCCCATCGCAAATGGGGACCCCCAGTTCCCTGCTAGTTTTTAGGGTTTTGTCTCCTTGCAACGATTTCATGAGGTCATCACTTTGAGAGTTTCAAGTCAGTTTTTCAAGAGTCATCCGAGCCAAGTCAACAATCCATGCTTGAATCACTACATAAATGTCATGGAAGCGCTCAGAAGGCCCAAGAAACGAGGATCGCCTGTGCTTTCGGCCAATTCTGACACTTCCTACTTTTTAGGGAATCTGCTTTTTCGCTTTTCACTTTTTTTCATTTTTGACATTTTTGGACCAAACGGGGTTCCCTATTTTTTAGGGATTTTGCTTTTTAGAAATTTCTATTTTTAGAAAGTCAACCCTGGTCAACGAGTCAACTTTCCATCTTTAGATCCAAAAATCAATCTAAAAATCGAAAAATCATTGAAAAATCTGGAAAAGCAAGCAAAAATCACGGAAAAATCAACCAAAAAAGAGTGAAATTCATGGTAAAATTCTGGCTAAGTCTGAAGAATTCGCCATTTTCAAGGTAAGGAGGTTGGCCCTTGAAATGTGGGACATAAGGAGAGGAATGTCAAACACTAAGGAAAGTCCGCCAGTCATAAAGAAGGGAATGTCCAAGACTATGGAAAGTCCGCCAGCCTTGAGGAGACTTGTCCAACACCCTTTGAAGTCCGCCCAAGCCATGAGGAGCTTGGCAAAGGCCTTGGAAACTCCGCCACACCTTGTCCAAGAGGTAGAAAAGTCGGCCTAGGCATGTGGAAGAAGAAAAAATTACGATTTTTGCTAAGTGTTTGGTGCCTAGAAGAAGAAATTTGAAAATTCGCCTAAGTATAGAGGCCTAAAGGATGGAAAATTGAAATTTTGGCCAAGTATTGTGACATTTTCAACAGGTAAAATGCTAAAGTTTGAAAGGCAAGTGCTAAAGGAAGTCCGCCTAGGCATGTGGAAGGTGAAAAGACTTGAGGAAGTCTGCCTAGGCCAAGGTGAAGGAAAAAATGAAGTGTGCCTAGCATAAAAATGGAAGAGAAATTTAAAAATCGCCTAAGTATGGATGTCTGGAGAAAATGTTATAAAATCGACAAATTTGGCCAAAGAAAAATGCACAAGGCAAAGAGAAAGGAAAGATCGCCCTTGGCCAGAAGGAATAAAAATTTGTCAAGCATCACAGAAGTGCGCCTAATAAAGACATCCAGACAAGGATTTTGCCTAGAAAAATTCATCCGAGCAAGAAAAAAATTGACTTTGGCATAGGAAAGTAAGCTCAGTGCAATTAAAAATTTCGCCATGGCAGGGAAAAATAAGGATCTGGCATAACAATTGTCGACGGAATGGCTTAAATTTTGACTTGGCTAGACGAAGTTGGGAATAAAATTGGAAAATAAACTTTTAGCCAGAGAAAATGAAGAGAAAGTTGAAATAGCCATGGGTCCAAAACGAACGGGTTGGAATAAATTAAAATATTTTAATAATTTATTTTCAACTACTCGGAAATTTAAAAGTCTTGGACAAAATAAAATTTGCCAGAGATGTTTCGGAAGAAAATAATTTGCGCCGGCCAAAGACAAAATCCAAAGAATGAATTTAAAGTTGGGAAAAATCGAATTTAATTGAATATTTAATGGTTTTTTCAAAATTCGAAAAATAAAGATAAACATTTCAAGCAAAAATCGAATTTTTGAAAATCAGAAAGATTTGCCTGGATAAGCTCAACATAGTTTCTTTTTCGAAAAATATTGGAAACTTGCCTGTTTGAACAAAAGAAAACAAATCGAGATCGAGAGAGAAGAAGGCAGTTGCTAAAATAAATCAAGCTCTTCAGCATTATAATGAGTTTCAGCAACTCATTTTTCACACACAGCCAAAGAGAAATTTAATCTCTCTCGAAATTCTAAAACAATCATTTTCTCAGCAGGCAAGATCGAAGTTTCTCGGAGGAAGAGGAAGTTTTATGCTGAAGGAGAATTTTATCGGAAAAGGAAAAGATTTATTTGTTGAAGGACGAATTCTTCTGTGCAACAGGGGCGCACTTCATCACTTGCTTTTTGAGTAAATTATCAGAGTTTAAATCTGATTTGCAGCCAGCAGTCTTTTTCTGAGGTTTGAAGTCAATTGATAAAATTCGCCATTCTTCTTCTGTCTCTTTCATGTTGATTCAATTCTGGCTAAAATTTCAATTTCATCCATTTACTTTCAGCTTGCTTTTTCGCAGCAGTTCAATTATTTAATAAGCTGAAAGTAAATTATTCGAACACACGGTCTAGAAATAAATTTTTCTTTTAAAAAAAAAAGTCTCTGTATTAATGTTAATATTTTTGACTACAGGTTGATGACCACGGTAGGCGAATCATCAAAGAAACCAGCAATGAAGTTCGCCAGCAAAGGTGCCCAGCGAGAGTCCAAGATAAATTCAAGATGGAAAAATGTCGCAGACGCCGATCTGGGACATGTCGACTTCGAAGAGTTCAAGAAAAGAATGTATGGGCAGAACGGACTTCCAACACCAATTGCCAGAAGAATGGTCAGAAATGGAATATTTCAGGCAGCTGGATTCCCGCCTGCGATGGATTGTGCAGAATTGATGGTAGAATGTGCTATCAACTATGATGCTCATAAGAGGCAGATCATTGCGCTTGATGGCAGAATTTTGGCACACTTGAGCGAGGTGGCAATTCAAGAAACTTTTGGCATCCCAGTACATTCTCGGACGATCTATAAGACCAAGGAGGAAGCTCAGCGTTTGTATGACAGCCAGCCAGACTTATGTGCCACAACTGTTAACAAGGTATGGCTGGAGAAGCCTAAGCCGTCAATAAAGAAGATGCCCAAGAGGCCCCGCCGGACAGACTTCAAGGAGGATTTTGGGGACATCATCTTGATGTTGAATAGAGTAGCTGGCAACCCTCAAGGTGCATTTTTCGAGAGCTGGATGTACTACTTCATAGATGAGATCACTTCTAGCGTAAAAATGTTCAATTGGTCTCGAATGATAAGTAACAATCTTCACGAGCAGTTGGTCAATTTGGAAGAGACTAAGTCTTTTCACATGAGCTCGTATATTATCTACTTATTGGCCAGGTCATGTAAATATCCAGGACTAGTTTGCAAGGGCAAAGTTGGCAGCTGAGAAAACGAACTCAGACCTTATGACTGCTACCCACAACTCCAACTGAAGGAAAAGTCTCATTTCAGAAGGGTGCATGATGCCTTCTTAATGCATATTACCAGAACACTTCAAGGAGGAGTGCATCAAAGGCTAAGTCATGAGGCAAAGCGCCTAATCAGTAGATATGGATCTTGGTTCATCCAGTTCCCAAAATTCACGTATGTCAGGATCCAGGGTTTACTAGAAATCCCTATAAGTTGCCCATTTATCCGACAAATCGGATGATTCTGCTCGAAGTCCTAAGGCAGTTAGAGGAATATCAAAACATCCAGAGGCCAACCAAGAAAGCATCTGTTACATTCCCATTTTTCATCGGGAATATGTTAGAATCATGTCCATCAGCGCAGGCAGCTGAGGGCGCCAAGTTGGAAATCCAGTGGTACCCGTTCACGGCCTACAAGTCCAAGGCCAATTTTGACCCACATCATCACATCCAGACAGTGGATGGGAGAAGATACAAGCACAGGGTGGAACTGGAGGACTTCTGGGCGAACGCTGCTGATGAATATGAGGTTAGGAGGAGATTATGGTCCAGAATGCTAGTTGACTTCATGAGGGCAATTGAACTTTGTCGGGTGCCTGACCAGTTGCAGGATGATGGGAACTACATCCAGCCACGCTTCGAGGACAGTCGACCTCTTCCTCCCGTTAGGTGGTCAGAACCTGAGCACGCGGACTTAGCAACGTTAATGAGTCCAGTAGTCAAGTACTCTCAGTGGTGGGTTGACCATCATGTCCAGGAGATGAGACAGAGAAGAATAACGCTCACGTATGATTTACTGAGCGAGTCAGAATCGTATTCCTCCAACACTGGTGCATCCCATCAAGACTTGGTTGAGATTGGAGAGAAGAGGAAAGAAATAGTGCCAAGTGCAGAACCTGTTTAGAAAAGACATAAGGGAGAACCATCTCGTTCAGCAGCATCTCGGAACATTGACGAGCTGGTGGCTACCATAGATGAGTCCTTGGTCGAAATGATTGTACCTCCTACAGTTCAGGAAGAAAATAATGAACCTATTCAGCTGGATGACGAGGAGCCCTCATCACCTACGGGCACGGAAATACTAGGTTCAGATAATGAGATGGAAGTCCAACATAATGACTTCGAAGAGGGAATGATTTCCGCTCTCAGAGAAGTAGTGGATGTTCCAAATAAGGAGGATGTTCAGGTAGAAGATGGAATCGAGCAGCCCACCATCCCGGATTGGCTAATAGAAAGGATGAAGATCCAGGTACCAGAGGAAGCCCAAGAGGAAGATGATACTGCGGATTTCTTGGCAAGGTTGGAACAAGTTGCAATTAAGAAGCCGGCCAAGAAATTTTCCACTATTCAGCGAGACGAGGCAGGCAGTCGTTCCATACACATCGCAGTACCGACAATGAACAAGCCACAGGATGAGATCACTCCTCAAGAGTATGCCATAACCACCATAGATCTTGGCCCAACCACAAAAGGTCAGGAAGTGGAGGAACTAGACAATTCTGTCTCAACTATCAAAGCGAGACTGGAAAAAGAAGTGGCGAAAAAGGAGTATAAAAGGGAAGTTGAATGCCTGAAGGAATACATACGGCATCTGACCCAGCCACTTAATCAGGGTGATTCGGCAGCTCCTCCTCTCCTTAATCTCTCACAGGAAATAGCCAAGGATGTAGAGCACGGGATGGTCACCGCCAAGGAGGCTCAGGAATGGATGACAAGCGAAGGCACTGAGGCAGCCTTGTTCATGGAGAAGCTGGCACTTGCCTATGGGCAAACTTCTTTTCTTTCCAGACTTGTTGATATGGCAGAGACATGGGAATGTATTCTAGATATGCAGGATAGGCTTATTCCAAGCCTTAGGGTCCTGAAGGGCACTCCAAGAGAGGAGTTGGTTGAAAGAAGGGTGATTGCTGCAGGAGCGGCGTATGATTTTCACCATTGGTTTTGGGCAGTGACTATACGGAGAGAAATTTTGGAGAAGGCGAAGGCAGATGGGCTTAGAGTTGAAGAGCAAGTCAAAGAGATCCAGGAGAAAATTTATATGACAGCTGCAGAGGTGTTTGACCGTGAGATTGTCCAGGAGAATGACATGCAGCTGGAGAGGTTGAAACATAAGGTTCAGGAGGTTTTCTTCTTGGCTACTGGACCAATTCTGAGACGAGACTTCGCGAAAGTGGCAAGTCTCTTGACCATCCGGAATGATTTTGTGAAGCAGGAGGCAGATTGGGCAAGCACATTCGCCAAATGTGCCGAGGACTTGGATGGATTGGAATTCCGGATTAGCATGCTGCCGCCTGTCATGATGGAGGAGGTTATCGCAGTCGTGTCCAGGTTCGTCGAGTGCAATGCTGACCAAGCAGATAGGGACGCCTCTCCTTGATGATAGCTCCAACTGCCACTTTACTGATTGTTCACTGATTGATGATTCATGTTATTTTGGGCAACCCTAATTAGGGTTGGGTTGTAATAATCTTGGCCGTTGATATTGTTTTAATCTCGGCCCTTCATTTGATTTTTTGAAACTCTATATAAACTGGTGATCTCTCACTTTCATTTGTGTGGAGACAGTATATGAAATTGTTGCATTGAGACTATTTCGAATAATAAAAGCTCTTATGCATGATTTGCTTTGAATAACTTTTATTGTCAAATAATAAGCGAGGTTGCATATCTTCTTCCGCCATAGATTAAAGTTAGCATTAGATTAAGTAGAATTTACTTTTGAGTATTGGTTAAGTGAATGAGAGATTGATCGTATAGATTCAATGGTGAAGTATTGCTCATACTTTCTTCGAATGGATGATTTGCATTCGATGCGTAAAGTTAGCCTGACCTTATAATTGTGGAAGCTTAATTTCAGTCTCATTCGAGGCTTGAAAATCATTATCACACCCCTTGAAGATTGCACCCACTTTGCGTATGTTGTCCAGCAGGAGGCGAAACAAAGTGTGGTTTATTCCTTTCACCGGATCTTTACTGTCTCTTAAATTCTTAGGCGTAGAATAGATCCCCCTAAACCCTTATCTTTTTGCTATTTTTTTGAGATCCAAATTGAAGTCCTAATTGAAGAGAGCCTTTAATGAGAAATCCGCCTAAGTCCCAAACTTGTGAAAATTCCTTTAAACGTAAGTCCCCTTGTTTATTACCAGCAAATCACAACGCCCATTGAGCTTATCCACACGTCAAGACCTGACAAAAGAAACCTTGGAATCGCCAGATGATCTTCTCGCAATCTTAGCATACGCGGTGGTTTTTCAAGAGAGGATAGAGTGTCTTTGGACATTTTATTCTGTGTGTTCCGTGGATGATAAAACATACACCAACAGGTAGGAAGATTGTTTAAATCGAATGCCAATAATTTATGAAACTTTATCCTGGCCCAAGCAAATGTAATTGAACTATCTATTAGATCAATGTCATGGCATCAAAGGATGGTCATTGTGGAGAAGGGACTGAAAAATTTAAAGAACAAAGATATGGTTGAGCGGATTGTTGTTGAGTTTTTAGCTCAGTTCTTCTACACAGTTTTAGTGTGAACATGCAAGGAGTTTGAGTCTCTATTTGGTAATTCACTAGTGACAAAGTAAAAATCTTTTATTTATTTAATTAAGTCTAATAGAGCGAGGACAAGCACTAATGATTTAGAGTTATCTTCCAAGTCATCTCTCGCATGAAATAAGATTCCTTTTTTTTGCAAGATACAATTGCTACTTTTGGAAGATTAGATATTTAACTGAATAGTAGAAAGATAGATGCAATATTGAATTTTATTAAGTCAGTACAAAGTAAAAATTCTATGCAACTGTTAGTTTGACAGTTGTGGAGGTTTTCTTGTAAGCATTTGAACTTTGAAGGAATGCAAAGCAAATTTCAAGCTTTAAATTGTTTGTACCTGTGTTCATTTTCGTTGTTTCAATATTGAAAATTTGTGTGATTAATTCAATGTTTTCAAAGCATTAGGTAATTAGTCATTGCGATTAGAATTTTAATTTGGTATCAAAGCTAGTTAATGCAGGAAGTAATCGCGTAGCCCAAGAAAAGAATCTCGAGGAATTTCTTTGTTGAAAATCATGTCTCTTTTCAAGTGAAAATTGTGGTGTTTGTCAAGAAGGAAATAGAGTAGACTATTCATGTAAAATTGCGGGCCTAAGAATAAGGAAAATCACAGCCAATCTTTTATGAAAATCATGGCATTGTTTAGGTAAAATCGCATCTGTTTTATAAGAATTAAATCTGCTGCAAAAGGAAATAAAATCCATGAATAGAAAGTTTTGTTTTTGTTTGTAGTGTCAAAGGCAACGACTACAGCACAGTTGCAAACAGCCAGGGTATGGCTTTTGATGGATTTTAGGCAATGGCTATGGCACTATCAACTAGAGTTTCCATACAACAAACCAGAAGTTTTTTTTAAACCAATAAGGTTTTTAAACAATTGAGCTTGGGTTTATTACTGTAACACAGGTAATTGGTAAAAAATTGATGTATTTACAAATGATCAAACCGATCATTAAATAGAATTACAAAGAACAAAGTTTCCAATAAGAAACTCGTCAGAATTAGAAAGAATCTAAATATACAAGATTTACACAATATTGACCATTAAACAAAATAGAAACAAATAATACGAAGATATTATTCTAATACCCTCCCTTAATGGTCAATCTGTTTACTACACCAAGCAGCCCTCTGAATTTTGCAAACTTATCTGGACTTAGCGACTTGGTGAAAATATCTGTTGTCTGCTCCTCTGTTGGAACATACAGCAACTAAACTAATCCGTCTTCAACCAGCTTTCGAATGAAATGACAATGAGTTTCCACATGCTTGGTTCTTTCATGGAAGACCAGATTCTTGGCAAGTTTGAGAACTCCCTGATTATCACAGAACAAGGGAGTCGGACCTGCTTGAGATATTTGCATATCCGCAAGCATCCGACGAAATCAAACTGCCTCACATGCTGCTTTTACTGCTCCCCGACACTTTGCTTCTGTCAAGGAGAGAGCCACTACCTGCTGCTTCTTACTAGTCCATGTGACTGAACCGGATCCCAAACTGAACACATACCCAGATGTTGATTTCCTGTCATCAATTGAACCTACCCAATCTGAATCTGTGAACCCACTGAGTTTAGGATCGTGACTCCGAGTGTACAAGAGTCCAAAATCAGTAGTGCCCTTCACATAACGCAGCACACGCTTCGCTACTACCCAATGATCAGCCTTGGGAGCTGTCATGAAGCATGAAATGTAGCTCACTGCAAAACTAAGGTCAGGCCTAGTGGTAGTGAGATAGATGAGGCTGCCCACTAGTTGCCTGAACAATGTTTCATCTACCACAGGTGAATCGGACTTAGCTGACAACTTAAGCCCTTTTTCCATGGGTGTGGAGGTAGGTTTGCAATCCTGCATTCGGAACTTATCCAGAAGACTTCGAGCATACTTGGATTGGGAGATGAAAATACTACTCTCCTGCCAAACCTCAACACCTAAACAATAATGCAGGAGGCCCAAGTCTGTCATGTCAAAAGTTTTGCACAAATCCTGTTTGATCTCAGCAATCAAATGTGTCGAACTGCCAGTAATGATCAAGTCATCCACATAGACAACAACAATCAGGATCTCATTACCAGTATTCTTGACATACAGGTTCGAGTCAGATGGACTCCTCTGAAAGCCATGATCTGTGAGGTACTTGTCAATTTTTATGTACCAAGCCCGAGGAGCCTGCTTCAGGCCGTAGAGTGCTTTGACCAATCTGCACACCTTCTGTTCTTGACCAGCAACTTTGAAACCTGGAGGCTGCGTCATGTATACTTCCTCCTTCAACTCACCGTTGAGGAAAGCACTCTTCACATCCATCCGATGGACCTTCCAACCAAATTGGGCTGCTAAGGCAAGGACGAGCCGTATGGTACTCATTTTGGCTGTAGGAGCAAAGGTCTCCTCATAGTCAATGCCTTCTTTCTGTGAGAACCCCCGTGCAACCAGACGAGCTTTGTACTTGTCAAGGGTTCCGTCAGCTTTGTACTTCACCTTGTACACCCATTTGCAGCTAATGGGCTTCTTCCCTGGAGGAAGATCAAAAAGGACCCAATTGTGATTCTTCTGAAGACTCTGGTATTCAGATTCAATCACCTTTTCCCACTCAGGAATTCCTTTAGCCTTTGAATATGTCTGAGGCTCATAAACACCATGGATGTTGGCCATGAGAGCAAAATTTACTGTAGACTATTGTTTGCTCTTGTTTCTGGATGATCTACCCTCAATGAGCTCATCAGCACAAAGATCAATGATAGTCTTAGCCCACCACTTTGGCCGGAGAGTAGAAGTGCCAACATCAGATGCAACAAGAGGAGCTGGATCTGGTTGTGGATCTGGAACAGGCTCAGCAGGGTGATTGTCACTATCATCCAGAGGAAACTCAGGTTGAGCATCATCAAAGACTAAGTCTTTGTCATCCCTCCCATCAAGTGTACCTAACGGAAGTCGTACGCCCACATCAGGAGTTGGCAGGGGTCGATCCTCTAAATGTTGAATAGGTGAGGAGAGTTGGAATGGTCCTCGTTCCTCATCAAAGACAACATCCCGACTGAAGATAAGACAATCAGTGTCTATATCAATCAGTCGATATGCCTTGTGGTTGTCACTGTACCCTGTGAACATGAGTTTCTGGCTCTTGGAATCCAGCTTAGAGCGCTTGGCCTCTGGAATCCAAACATATGCAAGAGAGCCGAAAACCTTCAAATGACTGATCCTGGGTTTGTGACCAATCCAGACTTCCTCAGGAGTCTTCCCCTTAACGGCATGAGTGGGTGACCGGTTAAGGAGATAGACTGCAGTATTGACTGCTTCTGCCCAAAACTTGGTAGGAACACTCCTGTGTTGCAACATGGAGAGAGCCATCTCAACAATCATACGATTGCGCCACTCTACAACACCATTTTGCTGAGGAGTCTAGGGTGTTGTCAACTGACGTTTTATCCCATGGGTATCACAGAAGTTGGAGAATGCGCTAGAACAGAATTCCCCCCCATTATCTGACCTAAGAGTTATGATACAAGAACTGGACTCTTTTTCTACCAAGGCCTTAAACTTCTGAAATACATTAAAAACTTCTGACTTCTGCTTAAGAAAGTACACCCACATTTTCCTACTATAATCATCAACAAAAAGTAGAAAGTACTTGCAACCAGTTACAGAAGAAGTAGACATAGGCCCACAAATATCAGCATGAACTAATTGAAGTACCTTAGAAGCTCGCCAAGAGTCGCCATCCTTGAACGGTGTGCGATGTTGCTTCCCGGCCTAACAAACACCACAAACACCCTGATGTTGAGTCTGAAAGTCAGGTAAGCCATCTACAAGTCCCTCCTGAGCAAGCTGAGAGAGATAGTGCACATTCAAGTGCCCGTACCGCTGGTGCCAAAGACTGGTGACAGCTAAATTTCTGGCTGCCAAGGCTAACTCCGGAGAATCACCAGTGTCCACAAGCCTGTAGAGGCCATGATCCTCTATCCCAACGGCCACCGTTGTGCGAATCTCACGATCTACAATTGAACATTTGTGCGAGCTAAACACCACATCCATCTGGGGAGAATGCCGCATTATCTGACTGACTGAGAGAAGGTTAAGCTCCATATCAAGTACATAATACACGTTGAGGAATATGAGATCCCTCCCACCAAACTGAACCTAAACAGTGCCTGTGCCGACAACTGTGTATTCCTCGCCTCCAAAAATTACCGAGTCAGTGCAAGGGGAAAAGTCTGTGAACCAGTCATGCCTATGTGAGAAATGACGCGAGGCACCAGAATCTATGTACCAAGCAGAGGATTTGACATGGTCTGCTGGCCTCTTTGCCATGAGTGCATAAAAGGTAGATTCCTTCTGCTCAGAGTGCTTGGCGACATTCGCTTTCTGCTGAGACCCTCCCTACTTCTTTTGCTCAAAAGCTAAACGAGCACGGCAATCCTTCTTTATGTGGCCAAATTTATGACAGTAGTTGCACTGAACATTTTTCTTCTTCGGGCTGGTGGAGGTCTGACTTGAGCCTTTCAGCTATGAAGGTTGACCTTTCCCTTTTTGCTTCTGTTGGGTTTTAGCTACAAAGGCCTGCTCCGTGGAGGATGATGATGCACTGCTACCGAACTGTTGTCTCCAACGATCCTGCTGCAAGAGGATAGTGCAAAGTTCTGGAAACTTGAGATCAACATTCGCAAATGTAATGTTGAGAGTCTCTATGAAGTGTTCATAGGACTTCGGTAGACTCTTCAAGGTGATCACGACCATGTCTTCCTCCATTTTCTGACCAATCGCCTCCAATTGATCTCTAATCTCCTGGATTTTGTTCAGGTGTGCTTGCAGAGTTGTCTTCTCATCCATCATGATGGAAAACAGCATATTCTTCAGAAAAAACGCACGGTGTTTGTCGGAAGTTTCATGCAAGCCCTTCAAATGATCCCAAATCTCCGTTGCTGATTTTCCAAGCGGAATCTGGGGGAGCTGATCATCCATGACTGAAAGCTTGATAAGCATTATCGCCTCACGATTCTGCTCATCGAACTTCTCCTGATCCTTACCCGTCGATGTGGGACGAGTAACTTTGCCGAGGATCATCTGATCGAGGCAACGGTATTCAAAGATTGTCATCATTCGCTGCTTCCAGGGGTTGTAATTTTTGCCATTAAATCTTTGACTGCCCTCCAGCATCAGATTATTTAAACTGGCCATCTTCACGCTTTTTGAGGCACGAAAAACGAGGTACTAAGAAGAGGCTGATGCACGAAACTCGAAGCACGAATTCCAATGCAAAAAGAACAGAGGCATAGTCAGAAAGTACAATGTACGAATGGCACAAAATTTGAGGTACGGAAATCGATGCACCCAGAAAATTCGGAGACCAACCCAATTGAGATCTCGAAAAACCCACCAAGAATCTGTAATCGAAAAAAAATTCTGACTTGAAACAGATGGTCAAAACCCTGGCCAAAGTTGCAAGATGCCCTAGGCATCCATGAAAGCTCAAAAAAATTGGAGAAATGAGCTTGAATCTACACAAAAATTTGACAAAAAGAATGCCAAACCCTAGGCGACCATGAGGGAAGACAAAAACGACCACTTTTAGCTCAGAAAACGGGCCCAAACTTAATGAAATCACGCAGCCAAGAGTTTTGAGAGACCGCATGTCCACAGAGATTACAAACGCGCCCAGGTTTAGAGTAAAACACGCCTGAAACATATGCTAGAAATGCATCAAAGTGAGGCGAAAGCAAGTGCTTTATCGCATGAAATAATCATGCCCAGAAATCCCAGAGTCACGCAGATTTTTCCACGAAAAAGCCAGTCAAAAACGCGACAGATTTTGCCTGGAAAATACACAGAAATTGCGATCCGTCGTGCAGAGACAAGGGCACGGAAAAAAGGCACACGGATGGAGACAGAACGAGCCTAAACTAAGGTCGTGCAGCCTGCAGAAGACGTGACGCGAGCTTAAAACGCGACCAGGGTAGGTCACGAAATCCGCCAGACGATTCTGGAAGGGCCGACACCAAAAACGACCTTTTGAAAAAAATTGCGCGCTAGGTCTATAGAGAATTTTGAAATTGCTGGAAAAAAAAAAATTCAAAAGACAAAAAATTTCTTTCAAAAATTTTATTGAAAATATTTTTATTTTTTTTCGAAATTCTAAAATTTGATTTCGAAAAATTTAAGCAAAATAATTTCGAAGAGAAATTATAAATTTTTCGAAAAATTTCTTGGGCTCTGATACCATATTACTATAACATAGGTAATTGGTAAAAAATTGATGTATTTACAAATGATCAAACCGATCATTAAATAGAATTACAAAGAATGAAGTTTCCAATAAGAAACTCGTCAGAATTAGAAAGAATCTAAATATACAAGATTTACACAATATTGACCATTAAACAAAATAGAAACAAATAATACGAAGATATTATTCTAATAGGGTTCCCCAGCATAACCAAGGGTTTTGAAAAAGGTAATTTTTAAATTTTTTAGCAATTTATTTATTATTTCCAAATTTAAGAATTTATTTTTACAAAAAAAAAAATTGAATGATGTTGCCAAGTCTCCATTTAGAGGATAGATTAGATGGTGCAAATTCAAGGTGACTTTGTTACTCAAAGAAAATGATCTTTGGGATATCATAAAGGATCAAGTGGCTCCACCTACAAATCCACAAAACTTGGCAATTCATAAAAGAGAAATTAAAGCCAAGGAGATGATCCTAGATGCAATGAAGGATCATTTAATTCGTCACTTGGAAGAAAATAGCCAGTGTGATGTTTGACACTCTGGTTTGTCTTTCCTAAAGTGAAAACATCAATAAGAAAGTGATATTAAGAATCATTCTCAGATCTATAGAGATGTCTAGTATGGATACTATTACTAGTTACTTAATGAAGTTCACTCAACATCGTGTCCAGCTTGCAACAGTTGGGGGAAAGGTGGAAGGTGTAGAGCTAGTGAACTTAGCTTTGAATGGTTCCTCACTAAGTTGCCGGTTCTGGTACAAGATCAGGTACGAATACGCCGATATGGCAAAAAAAAAATTCTTGGGCACTATACATTTGGGTACGGCTGTATAATATATATATATATATATATGCAAAAAAATTAAAAATATACAGAATTGTAAATACATTGGGCCTATCTTGTGAAGATTTGGTAGAGAGGGGCAAATTGTTTTCAATTTATTGGAAGCAGCCTTGGGAAGAGTAGATGAAGTTTTATTGGGAAAGGCAAATGAATATTGTTCACTGAATAGCTATTGCATCCCACCTCCTAGGGAATCAAATTAGGTCTCAATAAAGATGAAAGAGAAATGAAGAGGGCTTGGATGGTATCGAGCGGGTGAAAGAAAAAGGAAAGAGTCAACAATGAATAACTTAAAGTTGGTCGTATAATCTAATAATCATCCATGAATGCCACAAATTGGCCCCTCCCTCCACTATGTTCGAGGATTCAAATGCAAAATAGCGAAAAAATCATCTTTGACTGTTGGGGAGGGAAACTTTGACCCCACCATTACCACTTTGATTGGACAATGAACCAAACCAACCATATAATACTACCACTTCCACTTCAGTTTGATTATTCTTTACCTTTACTAGATTCCAAAAACTATATTCCAAAAGATTTAATTCATCTCCCATCTTTCCCCTTTCACATTCCAACAATGTAGCATCCACTTTGATACCCACAAAACGGATCAAGGAGCTTCTTACATTTGACAAGCTCATAGAGTTCTTTGCTCAAGATGCCTTACACACTAATATCAGTGATGGTCGATCATAGAGGGACACAGTGACCAAAAATGATTATATTTTTAACTTCATTTTTGGCGCCCACGAGAGTGCCTAGGAGCGCCCAAGGAGCGCCCCGGACACCCCAAGTTCCCTTTGGGTACACAAGACGCGTAACCAAAAGGAACTTGAGGCATCCAGGGCATTCCCTAGGCACTCCCAGGCAGTCCCAAACCGAAACGCTCCCAGAGCAAGCACAACAGCCTCAACCAAAGAACCCAGTAGCATAGGTTTCTCATCTGCATGGCATGCTTTTGTTCAATGCATTTGTGCTAAGTAAAAGCTTCCTTCCTTTGAGAGACTATGGGATGATTCTATCCAAGAGGAAACTTGAATAGAGTCAAAAGCTAGCAAGAAAGGTGGTGACGGCAATTCAGCTCTCTTTGAACAAAGCAAGGAAAATAAAGGAAAAGGAAACAACAAGGGTAAAGGAAAGGATTAGGAAGGATCCTCATAGTTAGGAAAGAACTTGAAACACATCAAGTGCTTCAGTTTTCACAAGTTTGATCGTTATGCATCAAATTGTCCAAACAAGAAGAACCAAGGGAAGCAATAGCAACATGAAATTTAGACTCTACAAAAACTCAAATGAACGAGTTTTCCACCAAGTTTGGAAAAGATTTCTCAATGGTTTCTTGTCTTTCTACCAACACAATTCCAAAGGACGCTTGGTTTGTGGTTGGCGATGCCTCTAGGCATAAAACATCAGCCCAACAATGCTTTACCATACTAGAGGAACACAACTCTAGAGTTCATGTTGAGCTTAGCAATGATGCCAAGAATCCAATAGCGGTAGTTGGTAAAATTCATTTTTTATTACAATCAGGTAACTCTTTGGAGTCTGATGTTTTGCTTGTTCCTTGTCTCATATTAAAAATTTGCTTTAAATTTTGGTAACGGAGGATAAGGGCTTTGGAATTGAATTCAAAGATCAGCAAGTTCTTATTAGGACAAAAGGATCCACCTAGTTACAGCACAAATTATAGGGGTTAGAGAACACAAGCTTTAAAAGTTATAGGGTGAACCAATTTCAATTTTAGTTCATAATAAAGATAATTTGTGCAAGTTATGGCACAAGAGGATGGGGCATCTACATCACATAATGTTACATATTATGGAGGAGATTGTCATAGGATTTCCAAAGTTCAATATTGAACAGTAGGGAGTTTGTAGAGGATGCACACTTGGCAAGCATGCCAAGGCTACTTTTCCAAGTAGTGAGAATATGTCTAAGGGGATTTTAGACTTATGCATTCAAATATGTTGGGACCAAGATCAATAGGATCAATTGTTGGAAACATATACTATGTTACCTTCATTGATGATTTCTCTCACAAGACATGGATCTATTCTTAAAGTCTGAGGATGAGGTTTTTAGTAGGTATTAGGAGTTCAAGACTCTAGTTGAGAACCAAATAGGGAAGAAGATCAAGTTCTTGAGATCGGACAATGGGGGAGGCTATACCTGCAAGGAGTTTGAAGGTTTCAATGAGGAAGCAAGGATAAAGGAGTTGATAGTTTGTACAACCCACAACAGAATGGGGTTACAAAGCGAAAAAATCAATCAATCATTGGGGCTGCTACAGCCATGATTCATGACCTGGACTTGCTAGTGTTTCTTTGGGAAAAAGCATGTCTTCCAACAGTTTACATCCAGAATAAGTGTCCTCACAAGATCTTGGAGGACAAGACACTCAAGGAGGCATTCGACGGTGTGAAGCCAAGAGTGATTAATTTTTGTGTCTTTGGTTGTCCAATATATATGAATATACCTATAGAGAAGACGACAAAATTGGAACCCTCCAATAGGAAGGGTTTATTGTAGGTTACAATAAAACTTCAAAGGCCTATAGGATCTACATTCTAGAGCTAAGGCAATTTGTAGTCGACAGGGATGTCAAGTTTGAGGAGAACTTTGAAACCAAAAGGTCACAAGAATTCATTCTAGTAATAGAAGATGAGGAGCAAGAAGCTTTGAAGTTTGAATCTTCAAAGATTCCAATTGTTTCTAGTTTAGGACAGCAACCTTTAGGTGAGGAGGAAGAAACATCAACCTCTTCTTTCTCTATTAGTAGACCTCAATGGTTCAAACTTCAAATAGACATTGAGGGATTCTAAGGAGCATGTTGAAGCTCCTAGGAGCACATTCAAGGAGAGTAGGCCTCCAAAGAAGTTTCCTAACTACATAGCATTGATGAGTAACATCAGTGAGTCTTCCAGCCTCCGAGAAGCAGTGGATCAGCAATTAGCTAATATTTTGACCAAGCCTATAAAAAAAGGGAAGTTTGAAGCATGCAGAGACAAACTTGGATTGGTGTAGAATTCCTTCCTCACTAAGAGAGATGTTGAGTAATTAGCTTAGTTCAGAACTGCTGCATGGATTCAATGTAAACATAGAAGTAGTTAGTTATTTCTACTTTGTAATTCACATAAGGGATAAAGTGAAAATATTTCATTTAGTTAATTAAGTCTATTAAAGGGCAAATAAGCACTAATGATTTAGACTTATCTTCCAAGACATATGCTGGGTGACATAAGGTTGCTTTCTTTTTATGAGATAAGATTGCTATTTTTGAAAGATTAAATTTTTAGTTGAATAGTATAAAGATAGACACAAGATAGAAGTTTTTATAACTCAATACAGTGTAAAAATTCCATGCAGTTGTTAGTTTGACAGTTCTGGAGGTTTCCTTGTAAGTTTTAAAGAATGCAAAGCAAATTTCAAGGGATGAATTGTTTGCATACTTGTGTTTATTTCCACAGTTTGAATTTCAATGATTTGTGTTATTAATTCAATGTTTTCAAAGCATTAGGTGATTATTCATCATGATTGAAATTTCAATACTTATCGATTATTCTCTTGATTCTAATTATTGTGAACACTTTGTATTTGATAAACAAAACAACATTAAATTTTCTTCCAAAAGCACTCTAGCAACTAAGATCTTAGAGTTGATACATAATGATGTTTTTGGTTCAGCAGATATACAATCTCTTTATTACATTTCCTTCATAGATGACTTTTCTAGAAGAACTTGGGTTTACTTCCTCAAGCACAAATCTCAAGTTTTTCACAAATTTAAAGAATTTCAGGTACTTGTTGAAAATAAGATAGGAAGATGAGAAGTTTTGAAAACTAATAACGAAAGGGAATATTGCTCTAAGGAATTTGAAGAATTTTGCAAAACAAAATGGTATAATTAAAAAGAAAACACCACTATACCCACTACAGAAAAATGGGATTGTTGAGAGAATGAAGGATACTTTAATGGAAAGAGTAAAAAGTATGCATAGACATGCTAACTTATACAAAAAATTAAGCTAAAGTTGTTAGTCTTCTATGTTATCTAATAAATAGTTCTTTCACTTTGGCTCTTGTTGATAAGACACCACAAGAAGTTTGGACACATAAAAAACCTTTTATTACACCTCAGAGTTTTTGGTTATGAAGCTTTTGTTCATGTGCCTAAGCAAAAATGATCAAAATTAGATGCTAAAGCCAAAAAATGCATTCTCATTGGTTGTGTTGAAGATGTTCAAGAATATAAGCTTTTGAATCTATTAACACAAAAAATTGTGTATTCATAAAATGTCACTTTTAGGGAAGAGGGAAGGTAGTGCTTTTCCTAATACTAAACAGTCAAAAGAACAAGATAGTACTAGTGTGCATTTTGAAGCTAAGCAGGAAGACAATGTACCTACTCATGAGCAAAATGAAGATCAAGATGAGGAACAAGAAGAAAGTTCTGATTCAAATGAAGAAGTGGAATGTCAAACTCCACTCCTAGGTAGATCCACAAGAATAAGGACAATTGAAAGGCCCCATCTAACTTTCATTGTATAGTTGTTTTGCCATGTACTAATGATGAACCCAAATTTATGAAGGACCTCTTACATCTATTGAGGGCAAGCCTTGGAATGAGGCTATAAAAGAGGAAATGGTGGCCTTATAGAAATGTGAAACTTGGGATCTAGTTAATCGAAGTAAGAAAATTGGCTATAAATGGGTATTCAATATGTAATGCAATGCAAAAAGTAAGTTGGACAAGTACAAAGAAAGACTAGTGGCCAAGAGGTATTCCTCAATTGAGGGAATAGACTTGGATGAAATATTTTCTCCTATAGCTAAATAATATTCTATTAAATTCCTACTTTCTATTATTGTTCCTTAGAATTGAGAAGTAGAGCTAATGGATGCAAAGGCTTTTCTACATGGAGATCTAGAAGAAGAAATTTGTATGTCTCAACTTGAGAATTTTGTTGTACAAGGAAAAACCTAGTTTGTAAGTTTAAAAGGCCCGTGTATGGTCTAAAACAATCTCATAAAATGTGCTCCCAAAAATTTGACTATTATCTATTGAAACTTGGGCTTGTTTGTAGCAAAGTTAATCACTCTGTCATCTTAAGCAAGTTAACGATCATGTGTCATTTGCAATGTTACAAGACTCGCCAGGACTCACCAAGACTCGGTGAGTCCCGAGTCTAGTCACCCTGGCCGAGTCCTGGGAGCTCGAACTCGGACTCGGCTGAGTCCTGCCGAGTCCTGGCTGGACTCGCCGAGTTTGGTGGACTCGCCAAACTTGCCAAAGTCCAGGAGAGTCTTGTCAGCAGGACTCGGCAACAGGCAGGGTTTGAAAAGTACAAAAAATTACTTGAAATTTAAAGTTAAAACTTGTTTTTTTCTTGCTTATTGTGAATGCAAAATGATGTACGCCACGGGACCCATAGGGGCGTTGCCCCTCGCGCAACTCCGCGGCGCTGGGCGCTGCCCCCCACCCCCGCAACTAAAGGCCACGGGGCGGCGCCTCGAACCCACTAGAGGCACTACACCTACACCCCCACAAAGGGCACTGCCCCTCAACCCCATTAGGGCAATTTCCCTAATACTTGATATTATGGCTACTGCATCATCCATGACCTATCTTAGACACATTTGTAGGAAGGATGCAGGCTCCTTTGAGCCATAGACTTCTAGTTATTGTTTTGAATCTTTTGATATTTTATATTTGTTTGGAACATTTGATGTTATGGATTTCATATTCGATGATTTTTGTATACATTTGAGTCTTTGACTATATATCTAAGTGTGTTATTTCCTTGGGCAACTCAACTACAATTTGTGTTTATACTTATATGATCAATGTATACTTGTGTTAGTGATGAGGACCTTGATTGGGTTGATCGGGCAAATAGAGAGGCTGAGGCTATAGCCATGGCAAAGGAAGAGGCTAAAGCATGAGCAAACACATCCACAACTAATGTTGGTGAGGGTGGCATGGAGTCACAAGCAGAGACTATGGTTGTAGTTGCTACATCATCTAGGACCCACCTTAGATGCCTTCGTAGGAAGGATGCAAACTCCTTTGAGCCATAGACTTGTAGTTATTGTTTTGATATTTCATATTTGTTTGGAACATTTAATGTCATGGATTTCATATTCCATGAGATTTGTATACATTTGACTAATTTTATATATCTAAGTATGCTATTTCCTTCAGTAGCGCAACTACAATTTGTGTACTTTATACTTATGTGATCAGTGTATACTTGTGCATGTGATCAAATTTGCTTTTATTTGTGTTGTATTCAATAAAGGGTGCTTCAAACAAGTTTTAAATCCTTAAAAATCTCTAAATTTCTAGGGTTTTTTCAACTTTTTTTCATTTTGCCGAGTCTAAGTCCCGAGTCGCCGAGTCGAGTCACCCTCGCCAAGTCCGAGCCCAGTCTGAGTCTCGTAACTATGGTCATTTTTGAGTATGTTGATGATATGTTAATTGTTGGAACAATTAAGAAATGATAAAAGAACTAAAAGCTCAACGTTTTGCATAGTTTGATGATATCAAATATCTAAGAGCTGAGAAATCCATCTTAGGTATGGAGACTAAAAGCGACCATGTTAGTATGAAACCTTGGTTAAACCAAAGAAAATATCTTGAAACTATCTTACAAAAGTTTTTAGATGAATGATAATAAACCAATGAATGTTCCTTTTCTAGCTAGGACAAAACTGTCAATGGAACAATGTCCTAAAACAAATGAAGATTCCATATTTTAGTACTAGAGGAAGCCTTGTGTATATAATGCTCTATTAGGGGTTTGTAAAATCAATTATGCCTCTGTGCCTTTGTTCACCTCAAGTTGGGCCTCTAAAATCCATTATTGGTCATGCCTTTGGTTTCTTCCCGCACTTCAAAGTCATCTATGGACTTGGAACTTTAGGTTCCAAATCCATATTTCCTCCCTTCCCCTTCTAGTCTATTTGCATTGGTTTCCTTTCAAACCCCAAGTCCCAACATGGACCTAGAACCTTAGGTTCCAAATCCACATTTCCTCATGCAGTTTGATCCCTAACATGTTGTCCATTGATCCCTTTCAAACCCCAAGTCCTGATTGGAATCTAGAACCTTAGGTTCTAGTTCTGATTTCCTACTCGCTCATAACCTCCACAATAGATAATCAAGCTTCGGACTCCAATTAGGACTTGGAACCTTAGGTTCCAAGTCTCGATTTCACCAACGACCCAATGCCAACCAATCTTATTTGTTCCAATTCCCTATTCTGTCCCCAAACCCAGACCCGACATGCAAAATTTCACAATTAAAAGTTCCTCCAAAAACCTTCAAGGCAACTTTCAAGTTTTTGAAATTGCATTAAGGTCCCGACACAATTTGTCCTTGATAAAATACTTATCTAAAAGGGTCACTCTCAAGTTCCATGTCAAGGCCAAATCTCTAACACTAGAAACATAAGGGAGGAAAGCAATATGTCAAAGTGTTTCAAGGTTTTGGAAACCAGGAGAAACCCAGGCAAGGTTCTTGACAACACCGAAGTTCCCGACAAGTTCCAAACACCAAAGAAGATGTAGAGTTCCAATAGGGCGACGCAGCTCCAACAACTAAGAAACTACAAAAGTGTGTTTGATTAATTCTAGAAAAGGGTAATATGGCCGACTAAACTTAAGGAGATATAGAATTCATTGAAGCATCTTTAGGGATTAGCAACCACAAACTTCAACCAAAGTTTTGAGTTCCCAATGTACCTCCAACAAGTGATAAAAAGGGAAGAAGAGATATGTGTTTGTCAACGATTTGCCATGGTTGGAAAACCATCTTTAGGGCCCGATATTATTCTAATTCTTGCTCGTATTACCGACAACTTTTCATAAGCCAATGTTTGGGTAGGGAGATATGCAATGGTCCCAATCTAAGAAAGCAAAAGGCAAAGGGAACCTGGCATTATTTTAGAAGTATTTTACAAGGGTTTTGAGTGCCAAACAAAGTGGTGTTGTATTTACTCCCACCTACTCGCATTACCGCAATTTAATTCTCCCGACTACCAATAGTAAATTCTCCATATATCTTCCATCCTAGGTGTCCATTTTGGGTGGGATTGATTTTATGCAATTGACTTTCAATTTGCTAAAATGCTACAATTAGGGGTTTGGTGTCCAACATGGTTAATGGGACGTTTTGTGCTCATTTTGAGGAATTGTTCAGTGATTATTCCTAGCATACACTGCAGGTGCGAGAGCTTTATAGGGTATCAATCACTGAAGTTCAATTATACGAAGGTAGCAGATTTATTTGAAGCACTAGAAGAGAATATTACAAAGTGTATTGTAGACGTTATGTCTCCAGAACTATAGTTACATGTTTTGGGTAATTTTTTAATGTAACAAGGTTTCCTCTTAGCACAGTTGTTGCTACAAGTGTAAATGTGATTTGATAAATGTGCAGCATTTTTAAAACTATTACAATCTTTATAATGATCACTTTATATTTACGCATGGATTTGTGCAGCCCAATAATGGATAACTATGTTTCATTAGTGATATTCTAGCCTTGATGCATTTTCATGCTTTGATCGACTATCTTGCATTTTGTTTTTCACTTCAATTTCTTCTTGTCAATTTGACTATATAACCCACTAATAGGCACTAATCTAGGAATATATTGATTCAATCAAACAACTAAAAGAACAAATCTTAAACTAGTAATTCCAGTTCAGTCCCAACTTTCATCCGATTCATGATTTCACAATAAACTAGGAATGGTCTTCACGAAATTCATATCTAGTACACTCTCTAAGTTGTGCATCTTGTCCCCACCTTGTACTCATTGTAATGGTGTCAAAATCACCTATATGGAGATATTAAGATAGCTAGTTGATCTCAACTCAATGACAGTATTTGGAGTTGAATCTTAAACTAGTAATTCCAGTTCAGTCCCAACTTTCATCCGATTCATGATTTCACAATAAACTGGGAATGGTCTTCACGAAATTCATATCTAGTACACTCTCTGAGTTGTGCATCTTGCCCCCACCTTGTACTCATTGTAATGGTGTCAAAATCACCTATATGGAGATATTAAGATAGCTAGTTGATCTCAACTCAATGACAGTATTTGGAGTTGAATCAACAATTTAGGTTTAGATATCAGTGTTCTTAATTGTTTATCTCATTTACTCTTACATCTAGGTATACCATCCTGTCTAAGTTGAGCTCAAAGTGTAGGAGAGAAAATCCACTCTCGTAGAGTTGACTTTTAACCCTCCACGAACTATGGATGAGCAACTGTAATGTCCCCACTCTAGTCAGTTATCAGAAGCAGTTGAGTTAGCCTATCTCTTGGACCCTTGTAGGCTGAAAGGACTTGGTTAGAGGGTCAGTATCCGTTTTGGTGGGTATTGCCATTCCCAACTCTTTCACCTCAGTATTGGTACCAATGCAGGCACATGAAGTTCAATGTTCGTCAGCTTCTAACGGCACGACATTATACTTAGTTTGGAGGAAGTTATGAGTATTTCAGTGGTTAAGTTATGTATTTAACTTAAATGATTAAATAAAAAGTCAATTTGACTTTATAAGAAAAACGCCACTTAAATCTAATATAAAGTAATAAAAGGTTACTTTATAAAGTGATATTAAAATCACTTAAACACCCAAGAAAGTGCGCCCAAGTATTTTTGGGGAAACTATTGAAATAAATTAAAATACATTTAAATGTATTTTAATGAGAAAATTAGTACTTCTTGAAACCCGTGCCTTTTTCTGAGTATAAGGCAATGCATTGCAAGTCGACCTAATATCTGATTATCATTTGACATTGCAATTTTCTTCCTCTGTGATTTGTCTGAGGACAAGGGTTACAAGAAAACTCCATTGAAGAACAAGAAATCTTCGTTGGATCTATGATTGCGAGGCTGTGAGACACCAGCTGAATGATTGTCATTGATGAGAGCCTCAATCAGAAGTTCTTCTAGGCCAAATCAGTATATATTTGTTTAGTTATTTAGTATACAGTTACAAGAGAGGGTTAACAGTTGGATAGCTTCTATCTTCTGCCATTTCAACTTCAAAGGTTTACAGTTACCAGAGGCCGTACTTCTCCTTGCTCTGGCATGTTTCTCCAGAAGAGGCGTGGCTCCTTTTGAGGCAAAACGCCTCCTTTTTGGCTTGTTTCTCAGTTGCAACTTGGGCGTCACACCTTCTCAGCTCCTCTTCTTCAATTATTCTGCAGGAGAACTCAAATCTGAGACCCTGACATACATTCAGGCCATTTCCAGCCATTGTTGCCTAGCAAGCTTCATATTTTCTTATTTAAATAATCTAGAGGACTTCAGGTACGTTTGTTGTTTGTAAATTCATTGTATGTATTGCCAATGATGATTTACAGTACCTGTTGAGCAATTATTTCTTGCATTTTACTTTTATCTGCATTTTTATGCTATACACCCCTTCTACTTTTGTCTAGAAATTCTCTAAAAACTAAAAACACAAAAAGATAAGCATAAAACTATAGGGGTTTAGTTGGAGCCAGTTGGGCTCATCTCAGTGGTATCAAAGCACATAATCCTGCCAGCCTGTTGGAGTTAATATCATATGCGTTCTCATCAAGGCAGACATAACAGGTACTATTCACGCAGGAGGCCTGGTAGTCAGAGGAATCAGTTTGAGGATTATCCCTTTGACAATCCATTCGAAGAAATGGGTGACAAAGAAGAGACTGGGGAACCTCACAATCGAGCTCAAAATGAGGACAGGGAGGCCCAAGACCTTTTGAGAGGCTTAGCTGCAGGACAAGAACAGGTGGCTAATGCACTCCAACAGTTAAGCACAGCAGTGCAACAGTTAACTATCCACAGGAGACCACCAAAACAGGAGGAAGATGGCAGTGTGCATGGAATTGCACGCCAAAGAGTTACTCCTACACGTACCTATGAGAGACCCACATGTCCTATCTTTGCTAGGCGTGATCCAGTTGATGGCAACATGGAGGTGGGAGAAGGTGACGTGGTCTTCACAGATAACATCATGACATTACATGATGAATGGGAAGCTTTACCCCAACGAGTTCAGGATCACCTGAACTTTGACAGATTTATGAGTCAAAAGAGAGAACATGGGAGGAATCGTTGACAAGAGGCCTTGGGATAACAGAAACAATGATCTGAGGCAGGCGACTAATAAACTCACTCTTCCTACTTTTGATGGCAGCGATAGAGTCACTGCTAGAGCTTGGATTAGCAAGCTTGATACTTTCCTGACTTTACATCTGATGGCGGAGGATGATGCCATTAAATTCTCAGCATTGCATTTGGATGGTGTGGCCCATGATTGGTGGCACCACATAATGGTTACTCTACAACACGACCGGATTACTAGTTATCAGGAATTCACAGATAGACTTGTGGAAAGATTTGACAGAAAAGACCCCGAATTGTATTTCAGAGATTTAGCACAGCTAAAACAGATGGGCAGCTTGGAGTCTTATATTAGTGAGTTTCAAAGGATCTCGATTATGGTGATAGGGATTTCAGAGAGAAGGCTGGTTATACTCTTTGTTGAGGGGCTTTACGAGCCAATGAAGGGATGGATCAAGGCTTTCGAATCCCCCCAATTTACAGGAAGCTATGAGGAAAGCTTGTAGCATGGAACTTACTACCTCACATAGTAAGTCCAATTCAGAACCTTCTTCATCACAAAGTAGCAGCAAATTAGAAGATGTTGATACCAAAAAATTAGACAATGTTGAGCAAAAGAAAATATTTGCAACCCCTTTGGATAGGGAAACAATCAACGATTTGCGCAGAAGGAGGCTATGTTTTTACTGTAAGGGTCCATATGACCTTAACCATGACTGTCCCCTCAAGCCTAAAGGACAAAATAGGCACATGGAATGGTATTTTGAGGGAGAAGATATAACTGATTTTTCAGACCAGCAAGCTGTTCAAGTGGATACAGAAGCTGAAAATTCAAAACTTGAAGTGGAAACTGAAAGAGAGTTGGAGCCACCAGAAGCTCACATGTCTAGCATGCGAAGGGAAGGCTCTTTTAGGTTACGGGGACTCTTGGCTGGCCAAAGAGTCATCTCCTTGCTCGATACAGGTGCAACACATAACTTCATTGATGCACAGTTGGTGGAAAGATGTGGAATTCAAACTCATGAGTTTGAAGGAATAAGAGTAAGAGTTGTTGATGGTTACATTCACAAGTGTGAGAAGATGGTACCGGATCTGCCGATGAAACTCAATAACTGTGAGTTTACAGCAGATTTTTATGTGGTGAACATGGGAGACACTGAAGTGATTCTTGGCATGAAGTGGCTTCATGCGATTGGAGAGTTCACTCTCAACCTTCGTGAGATGGAGATGAAATTCAAGGTTGATGGGGTTCCTCATGTGCTTAAAGCCATCAAGGACAGTAACTTAAAAGTAATTACCATCAGAAGAATGGAGAGGTTGGTTCGACATTCCATTCCCAGGATGAGGGGTGCAGAGAGCAATTTTCAGCATCCAGCTTTGAGTTTGCTTGCGGACAAGCAAATTCAGGGAGGGCGGATTGTAATGTCCCCACTCTAGTCAGTTATCAGGAGCAGTTGAGTTAGCCTATCTCTTGGACCCTTGTAGGCTGACAGGACTTGGTTAGAGGGTCAGTGTTCATTTTGGTGGGTATTGCCATTCCCACCTCTTTCACCTCAGTATTGGTACTAGTGCAAACACATGAAGTTCAATGTTCATCAACTTCTAACGGCATGACATTATACTGAGTTTGGAGGAAGTTATGAGTATTTCAATGGTTAAGTTATGTATTTAACTTAAATGATTAAATATAAAGTCAAATTGACTTTATAAGAAAAATGCCACTTATATATAATATAAAGTAATAAAAGGTTACTTTATAAAGTGATATTAAAATCACTTAAACACCCAAGAAAGTGCGCCCAAGTATTTTTGGGGAAACTATTGAAATAAATTAAAATACATTTAAATGTATTCTAATGAGGAAATTTGTACTTCTTGAAACCCGTGCCTTTTTGTGAGTATAAGGCAATGCATTGCAAGTCAACCTAATATCTAATTATCATTTGACATTGCAATTTTCTTCCTCTGTGATTTGTCTAAGGACAAGAGTTACAAGAAAACTCCAATGAAGAACGAGAAATCTTCGTTGGATCTGTGATTGTGAGGATGTGAGACACCAGCTGAATGATTGCGATTGATGAGAGCTTCAATCAGAAGTTCTTCTGGGCCAAATCAGTATATATTTGTTCTATTATTCAGTATACAGCTGCAGGAGAGGGTTAACAATTGGATAGCTTCTATCTTCTGCCATTTTAGCTTCAGAGGTTTACAATTGCTAGAGGTCGTACTTCTCCTTGCTCTGGCATGTTTCTCCAAAAGAGGCTGGCTCCTTTTGAGGCAAAACGCCTCCTTTTTGGCCTATTTCTCAGTTGCAACTTGGGCGTCCCACCTTCTCAGCTCCTCTTCTTCAGTTATTCTGCAGGAGAACTCAGATCTGAGACCCTGGCGTGCATTCAGGCCATTTCCAGCCGTTGTTGCCTAGCAAGCTTCATAATTTCTTATTTAAATAATCTAGAGGACTTCAGGTACGTTTGTTGTTTGTAAATTCATTGTATGTATTGCCAATGATGAGTTACAGTACCTGTTGAGCAATTATTTCTTACATTTTACTTTTATCTGCATTTTTATGCTATACGCCTCTTCTACTTCTGTCTAGAAATTCTCTAAAAACTAAAAACACAAAAAGATAAGCATAAAACTACAGGGGTTTAGTTGGAGCCAGCTGGGCTCATCTCAGCAAGTTTCACCTTCATGATGACAACCATGGCCTTGAAAGTGATATTTTGTTCTAGGAAGAGGAGCAATGGTTTTGGGGCCCAACATGGTCTACAGAGGACAAAATATTTCCCAAACAATGCCAATATTGAGCAAGTTTATCACTAACCCAAGCAAGGAACATTGAACTTGGGTTAAGCGAGTGTTTAGGTATCTACGAGGAATAACAAATAATTCCATTTGTTATCTAGGAATAGATGAGTCATGCAAGGCATTGGACATAGAAAAAGTTTTCTGGATAAATAGTGAGTAAGTGATTTGGATAGTAGAAAGTTAACGATGGCTATGTATTATCCCTATTTATCGGAGCCATTAGTTGGATGAATAAAAGTTAACAAGTTATTGCCCTTTCAATTATTGAGGCAGCATATATACTACTACACATTCTTGTAAAGAAACAATTTTGTTATGGAGGATTTGTGCAAACATTGGTTTCACAAATAGAGCAATAAGACTCAATTGTGATAGTTTCTATGCAATGAGCCTAGAAAAGAATCCTCTTTTTCATGCTTTAAGGAAACTTAACAATATTCAATTTCACTTTATTCGAGATATGGTGGACAATGGTATGGTTTTGATTCACAAGGTTGATACTTTGGTAAATGTTGTGAATTCCCTCACTAAGCTAGTGAGTCCAAACAAGTTTACCTAGCACAGATTGGCTTTGGGAACTTTTTCCCTTCGCTGTTTTATTTTAACCCCTTATACTATTTTACAATGTATACAAAATGAGGGAGATTATTACGATTAGGTAATGTACCACCATGCAAAGTCCTAGGAGCGACTACAATTATTTAATATTGAATATGTTGTAATGTTTTTCCTTCTTCAAATGGGGCACCACATATAGAGGAATCTTGGCATCCCATGTAAAACATACTCCAACATGTGTAAGATATGTAATGAAGTGCATAAAAGAGCACTAGATATGGAAATTACAAAGTGGACTTGAAAGAGCATCTCGGACTATCTTATTCGACTAATGCATAAGAGCTTCTTGGAAGAGGAATTACTTTTCCAAATTTCAAATATAGTTGATTGGTCAAATAAGGAGTTTCCCATGCATACATGAAAGGTGGTGCTTGGGTTGTATGGTAATCTTGGCCATGACTTGGACACCTCATTCTGGGAGCCCATGGTTTTGTTAAAACCACAAATGATTTATAGGATGAAAAACAAACTCTACATTTATCAGCCTCGGCACAACAATTTGGCATCAATTCAGATTGTATTGTAGAGATTTGAGTTTGGGACTAAGTAACAACATGATGCTGAAGTGTTGATATGTGGGCTACATCATTGGTGGAGATTTTCAATCTATTCTAAGCTTTTTTCAAAGTAATATATGGAGGCATGCCTTTGGTCATGGGATTTTCAGCCAAATGTGTTTTCCCATATATATATTGTCATACTCTCTCATGTTCTTTCTATCTTCTTCTCTTGTTCTTTTAGGTTAAATTAAGGCATACTTGTGTTTTGGATAAGCAAATTTCATTACTTTCCTTGCCCCTCAGTTCAGCATAAACACTATAAAACTAATAGAAGCACCAATAATGTCATCATCTATCACTCTAGATGAATTGTTGTACAAAGTGAAAATGCTAATAGAGGAATACATAGGACTGAGGCATAACCCTATAGGTATGGCAAAGAAGCTTTCCCTACCACCTCTCATTACACTCAAGGCTAGCCAATCTAAAAAATTCTATTCATAAGGAAATTATCCGATTAGCACCCCAAAAATAAAATGTAAAAAGCATAAACAATTTCCAGTTTACCATTAAAAAAAGACAAGCTCTCAACCAAGCCCTAGATGCAACCTCATGTAGCTCTTCTATGTATGTACAGGCAACAAGGGACGAGATAACAACTTTTTCAGAAGAACTACAAAATCTTGCCAAAAATATAGGAGAATAGGCTCAGATAGAAATAGCTCCAGAAGAACATACAGGATTCTTCTCTAGAATAGATAGAGATTAAAGATTAAGCTACAAGCCTCTAGTTATTGGGCATGGAGACCAATCAATAAGCCAGATACATCATTTGGCTAGAGTGAATTCATAGAGATTCAATTACGAATTCAAATTGACAAAGAGCATCATCTCCACAATACAAAGCCCACATTAGATTAACAATTATGGCTCACTGAAGCAAAAGAGCCTTAGTAATTTCAATTCAAATTGACTATGTTTCATTCAAAAAGGTATTTCAAAGTATTTTACATACCAGCACATTCCAACAACCCCTCCTACTAAATTAATCATCTTTACCTTTGCAAACATCATGAATAAATATTCAAGGCAAGAAAGAACAAGATGCACCAGAATAAAAAATGGACATTCAAACTATAAAAGCCTAAGCATCAAGCATAATGGACAATGCAACCACCATTATTTAGGCATATGCATGACAAAGACATAGACAAGTTAATTCATTAGCCATTTTTTGTCTGAGAGTAGAAGGGGACTCAAGTTTAATTATCTAGAAAATTTATAACTGAAGAAGAAATCCATTTATAAAAATCCATAACTTAAGAAAACTAGAAAAGTAGAGCAGCACAAAAAAGTAGACAAGCGTAGAGAAGCAGAATGTTGAGAGGATAGTGGCGGAAGGGAGAAAAGATAAGTGGCACAAAAATCTAATGCTATTTTGAGAAATATGAGCAACCTTCACAACAACAAGAAAATATTCATTGGCTGGACAAGTGAGCATACACCATCTACAGCCTTACTAACAAAAGAAGTCAACAACATTCATTCATTGAATGTCAATTCCTAGGCAAAGGCAGCTTTTTCTATTAGCAATGTGTTGGCGTAAAAACTAACACCTCTGGAGTGCAAGTTGGTACGGACAGCTATGCACACTGCGTAATGAGTGCTCTTCAAATTAGGAGGGGAAGCTCCCTCGTAGTGCTGAAAAATGCGTGAAAAGAAAGTAATCTAACTCCTATCTTTTTGTTCTCAGCTGGAAGAGGCACAAGGTTAAGAAAACCAAGAATGTTGCGGCTAAGGACTTTCTAGTTTTGCGGATCATTAACTACAACTAAACTAACTTCTTTAAATCTATCCAGTTTCCTCAAGAAAACAGAGCATGAAGAAATGGAGCAAGAATGTTCTTATACAATAAACTTCAGGTACAGTTTCACAACGTGAAGGCAAGGTGGGCACAACTATTTGCTCGGCTGGGAAGAAGTTTATTGGAAACAACAAATATACAATAAACCAGGTACAGCTTTACAACATGAAGGCAAGGTGGGCACAACTATTTGCTCAATCTAAATAGGCTTATTAGAAACGCAACACAAAGGATAGCCAACTAGGATAGTAAACTACATAGACGAGACACACATACAATTTACGATCGAACTAGCCACTATATCTAACTAAGATAAGCATTCACCATAATAATTGCATGAAACCCGAATGGCATAACAATTCATCATCATAATAAATACTCGCGAACAGATACAGAATAAGCAATATTACAGGCAAGGTGGGCACAGCATATATTACTTTCTCGTGCAAAAGTTAATTACAAATGAGCAAAAGCTCTTATTTATAGACATCAAAGGTGTAGGGAACCCTAAAATCACCTTGAGTCAACTACAGTCTTGCAATGCATGCAAGATTTATTGCTAAACCCTAATAAAGCAAACTATACAGTTAACTGGAAAGCTAACATCAGTTAATCGAAACAATTAATCTAAATGGACAATGTGCAAGCATGCACGTCCTTATTGAAAGCAAGTTAACTGGAACACTACCATCAGTTAACGTAAACCCTAAAAGAAACTCCAAGTCCTGCAAAATATCTCTGAGGATAAAGATAGGCATGTGTGGACCCTGCAAAGAGAACTAAAGATGAAAGTCGAGTTCTAATTGCATGCTCCGGATTCTGTCCTCGTAGACAACCGCAGGTTCTAACTGACTGATCACTGGCCGCTATCTCGAGCAACTCAAACAACCTAGGAAATCTCCACACACTTAAACTGGCATTTCACTGACTAGTAACTTTGGCGGCTCTGTAACTGAAGTGATGGCCACTATTTCTTCTATAGCTTGATGCTTCTTACTTTTTCTCAATGGACAAGTGTTGCATGACGAAACTGCGAAGTTTGACCATGAACACTTTGGTTGTGAGAAATGCACACGAATCACTGCACACACATAGCTCCAACAGTATCATCCCTCTAAACCAGCCTTGGAAGACAATCAGCTATACGAGGCATACAACCATATGGACTTGAGTGACTACGCCTGTCAATCCTCTGAATACACTTGATACAAATCGATGTCAACTTTTCTAATGAAATCTTGAATTAAGACCGACTTGGTCTTGAATTCAGTCTGCGTGAACTATATTCTAAAAAACTCGCCCGTTGACTATGAACACGGCTATATTCTGACAAGTTTTCTGGAAAGCTCAAAATACCCTGCTGAGGCTAAAAATAGCCCGTCGGAAGGTAATTTTCACGGAAAAATTTGAGATATGGGTTTTGTCCAAAAAAAGATTCTAAGACAACCCAGAATGTCAGAAATGCAAAAATTTGACTTTTACTCGACCATGCAAGGAATTTTCAGTTGAGAAAATCAGAGCTTTGAGAATTGATGCTCTGGAGTAAATTTTCCTAAAAAATTCTGGCACATGGGTTTTCTCGAGGAAGCTATTCTAAATCGACCTAGATGATTTGTTTTGTCAAAAGTAACCAGTTCTTCAACCATGCGAAAGAATTAGAGACAAAAGATTGAGGTTTTGATGCTTTTTCTTCTGCTATATCGCCAATTTCCCTTGAATTATGCTGATGAATTTGGACTTGTATCTGCAAAAGGAATTTTTTGATGTCTTCGAACTTGATTGTTGATGAAAATTCGCCCAACTCTGAAGAGAAATTTGCCCCTGCTAAGCTGGATGAATGAGAATGAACGCCATACTTGAATAAATGGAGCAAAATCACACCATAAAAGCATGACTGCAAGATTTAAAACCCTGACTGTGAAAAGAATTATCTTATTGGACCCCCTCTAGTTGAACTACGACTAACTTGAAGTCCCAAATTACAAAATAATATTTAAAAATTCAGTTCTTTCTCACATGCGATTTTGGAATTTAATATTAAAAGGGCACCAATAATAAATTATTGAAGAAAATCGCCACTTTTGATGCTGGCATGCAAAAAGTCGAATTTAATATTATTTCTGACAAATTAGCAACAATCTCTGCATACTGATTCCGAAAAGTCAAAAATTAACTCTCCAGGTATCCGTTTGCAAAAGTTATGAGATTTTTCACTAACTTCCTACTTTATAGCTCCCTGAAAGTTCCAGTTGCCCTTGTTCAGCACTGATTTATGGATGACTAAGTGAGGTTGTGACCAAGCTGAGATATCCACTACGAAGCCTGCAGAGCAAGGATGAAATGTCTGTTGGGAGTTGCAACTGCTAAAATCAACGTTTGACACCTCAAAAAATTAGGCGCCCTTGATTAAATTGATGCAAGGTCACCAGACTTGGCCACTTCTCCATTTTGCCATCTGACGCTTCAAACTGCCGCTGATCACGAACAATGAACTCTGCTGACTGGATGGTAGGCTCACTGCATGACTGGGAGTATTCCACATCCAATGACTATATGTAAGGCACCTGAAAGTTGCATTAAGGACCTCAAAAACAAGGGTGCCCCTAGCCTGTGAAGGCTCAAACACTATTTAGTCAAAAGTGCAACTTTCAACCGGATACCCTATTTCACCCCTTGACACCAAGAGCTGGAGTGCTCCGATTCGCGCACCGTCAATCTCATCACGTAGCTAGAACAACTTACGAGAGATGTCTCTGGAGGCGAGGAAACAAGAAAACTGCTTCTAAGACCCCAAAGAGAAGGGTGCCTTTTCCAAGATGAAATATACACTCTATACTTGGCCATTTTTCGAACGTCTTCACTTTTCAATGTTCTACAAAGACCTCGCACATACGAGCGTTTGCCAAATCCCGGAGGCTGACGGCTAGGCTCGTTGGATAGCTGGAGTAATTCTGCACAAGTCTCGTGAAGACTACGAATGCTAAAAACCCCATCTGGCAGGCCTAAGGGCTGGGGGCCCCTGGCCTATAGAGGTACAAGTGTATAATACCATATTTCTCCACCTTCTGATTTACGTGCCTGGTAGAATCTCTGCTACGATCACTCAGAATGTTAGATTGACTGGCTGACTTGTGCGTTGCGAAGCAGGACTAGATTAGAAAAGATCTCAGGAAGCTATCATCTGCAAATACCATCATCTGATGGGCCATATTCAAGGGCCCCCCTGGGCTACAGGGGCGCAGAAAGCTGTGAACTGACATCCTTCGTAATATGCAACCTCTTGAACCTTTCGTTTCTGACGTCAGTTGCCGGAGTTCTGCAACTCGGATGACTTCGCCAGATAGCTGAGCTAATTCTGAAGAGATTGAGTGCATTTGCAAGCAAAAGCAACAAGATCTGGAACTTCAAAAAGAAGGGCACCCTTGGGCTATAGGGGCGCAGATTTGCTTTCTGCTAAAAATCTTCATTTATGATATCTTTCGTAAACACCTTTATTGCTACTGAATTGACCATACAAGGGTATAATCTTGTCGTGAAGCACTTCTCCATCATGATATATCTTGCTCTGAGTCCCAAGTTCAGGTTCTGACCTCTAGGTACTGACCAATTGCTGCTAACGACTGACATGACACTAACCAAAGTCCATACTTGACTTGCCCAAAAGCTGTATTTTGACATCATTTTAGCAAGGTTTAGACTCTTTTAAGCAAAATGCCTTAATGAAGCAAAAAAATTGGTTTGGGTACAACACAATGTAAAGATTATTTCAATTGATATCCCATACATTAACATTCCTAATTTAAAGTGAAAATTAAAATACACAACTGTGGTGTTCCTTAAAGGGTCCATAATTGGTATTTTTTTGTATAGATGGCCTTCGTGGTGAAGTCGAAGGTACGGATTAGCCTCGGCCCTCAACAAAAAAGATTGCCCCAAACCTGAGATTTCATTCTCAGCCAAAGTTTACTTATAAATTCTTTTTCAATCTTTAGCGAATGAAGAAAAAATTTCCAAAGTTGGCCCATACTTCCTCAATAACTCAAGAGTATATATGAGGCCATTGACTCCACTATGCAATCCTTAAAAAGAATTTTTTACTTGTGTTCCTCTTTGTGTTCAATAATATAAATTAACCCCAAATTATTGAAGTGAGAATGCTATTAAAACCATCACAAATAAAAATGGAATTTTCAAATGTCTTGTTAAGGACATTGATTGGAGAAAATTATCCACTTATGCAAGACCTTTAAACCATATTGTCAAGTTATGCACTTCCTCAAGCACCTAAAAGTAAAAATTTGACTATGGAAGTTTGAATAGGGCATCTTCAACAACAAGGCATACGTGCTATCCAGCTCTGTTAGGACTTGCACCTCTTTCTCTTCTTTGACCAAAAGTTGTTTCTTTCATTCATGTAGCTTGCCAAGCCATTGCTCAACATCAGCAATGACATTTCATGGCTTGCTCTTGGATGCAAACTCTAACATCTCAACATAAAAAAGTCATGGAAATATTTGCATAGATGGAAAGAAAATTGCTCGTAGATGCAACATGATCTTCAATACACACAAAGACTTCTTTCTCTTTGTGAAAGTGTTATGCATACCCAAGCTGATATACTTTTGATGCTATAGATGTTTCATTAACTATTGCTTCATGGACAAGAGTTGTTGTAATCTCATATGCTCCACTAAAGTTAACCACCTTAGGAAGGTCTTGAATCATCTAAATCATCAGATTTGGACTTTCTCCCAAAGGAGATTGCACTACTACTTCCCAAGCATCATGGGTTTGGCCATTAGCTACCTTCTTAAAATCATTATCCTTCACATCCTTGAGAATTACTCTACACTCTCCATTAATAAATGGAATGATAACATCATGAATTAAGAGTGAGTAAAAAATATGAGGCGTTAAGCGAGGACGTAGTGCATGCCCCACTTCAACCTCCAATATCAAGTGTCTCAAAGTATCACTCAAATCCCATACTCTTCTGAATAAAGAATTTTGGACTTGCATGAAAGGATCAATGTGCCTTCAATAGTAAGTTGTGTTCTTCACCCATTCAACCTCATAATGAACAGAATCATACAATAATATCAAAATTCTGCTAAAATCGATAAAAAAAAAGTATTCTCTTCTAGATCATACATTTCAATAGAATCTATCTATAAGTCAATCTGATAAGTTTCTTGCATCAGAACATCCCACTCATATTCTGAACTAACATCACCGGATTCATCCAAGTGGCTATCATCCTTTGTTGATGCTTCTGATAGATCAACACCAACATTTTGGTGATTTAGAAGATTCTTCTCCCTTTCATTTTGACAACTATGCTACAAATTGTCCTTGACGGTTGTGTTATGAACAGGGAAATTTTCCTAACTTTTGCATTTAGTAAGTGATCTTTTCTCCTTGACTTCATGAAGATGAACTTCTTACTGATCTGCAGTCTCAAAAGTCAATAAAATGTTTTTCCTTCATTAAATTCCATACCTTCTACCGGCATGGTAGATTCCTCCAAGGTTTGTTTCCTCTTATTTTCTTGCTACTCTAAGTGCTCTTATTTCTTCGGCTCAAGCTCCACAATAGCTTCTAGTATCTTTGATGCTGACATCTTTTCTTCCTTCAGCTCATGTTTCACAACTTCTTCCTCTTCTTGAATTTGTGACCCAGGTGTATCTATCACTTTTTATGGTTTCATCATCTCCCTTTCTGGCTCCTTATCAATAAGTTTTTGACTCTTTATCTGACAAAACTTTCAAATAGTCCACTTGTCCTTTGCTTGGACATTTATGGCTTAGCTTCTAGTGTTCTTTGCATGAGAAGCAACATTTCTATCTTCAAAGTTCATTTCTTCTGTAATCTTTCCTATTTGCAATTGGAGAGCTCTTCTTTTGCTGGTTGGGAGGAGGTTTCTTAAAATGGAATTTTCTCCATGGCACTAAGGACTCAGACATTTTCTTCATCTCCAACTCCTTGGTTGCTTCTTGTGGCTTTGGTTCTACTTTCCATCTTCCTTATGTAGTCATACCAACCTCTCTTTTTTGGATACTAGTCTCCAAGTATCTCCAAGTAATCATCAAAAGGAGCTTCAGCTTTGAGCTCATCAGAACTCCTTTGATTTTCTTCAAGGATCTTGAGGGGCTCAAGTTTGTACATTTCCTTTTCCTTCTATATTTTTATCAGTGCCACTTCAACAAGATCTACATCCTTTTCTTTCTATAAGAACCTAGGTTGAAAAATATTGGATGTATGATATCATTCAGCTGAACTTAACACTGATAGACCAAGGACATGATGATGTTGACGAACTCAGTTCCTAAGAAGGAATGTAGGATGTCATGTCCTTGAGAAGAGATGTGCATCTACATGATTGTCTAGTGTTTGTTTTTCATTTTGTATTAAGTCAAAGGGACTTAGCTCATGCACAATAGCGTGACTCTTATATCCTCCTTAAGTTGTAAGAAATTGAGTCTGGATTTGCTTGAAAGTGAAGTGTTCGTTTATTATTTGCTTCCCCTTTCTTGTGTACATCATTTCAGAGCTACTAATGTATGAGACATCAGATTAATTCCCAAAGACTACATTAGATGCTATCGACTTACATCACATGCTACTACCTTGATAGACTCTTGCAAACAGATAATCCATGCTGTTATTACACATGCTAATAGGTCCACTAGGGTACACAAATGTATGTGCTCTTCAGGCAACAATATGGACCCATTGCAAGGTAATTGAGGGATGACACCATTATCACTTTGCAAAGGATTTTGAGTCTTGTGAAAGATGCCATGGATACAGATAACGCATAAAATATAAAAAGATATTATCATAAAAGTGAAGAAATAACAAATTAGGTGAAAAAAATCATAAGAGAAATGAGCAAAGGTCAAAGACATTGTGTCTACATAGCAGCACATTGTCGGATATACCTAAACTGGGCAGTTAAATCAAAATAAAGTTAATGATAAATTATCAATAATGTCTCAGCGGAGAACCATAAGCAAATCCTATTATATCATGGACAAGATAAGGCATGTCAAAATTACAATCCTTCCGACTTTCAGCCAAACACATTTTGGAAACAGCAGGGAGAGGGGGGTGGGGCGGACGGGCCAGAAATGCCAAACATCCATCTTCCTGAAATTCTCAGAGTTTTAATCCATATTTTATCTTATGCATGTCTCCAGTGATGCAGATTAGTAAAGATGCACAAGACAACAAAAAATAAAGTTTCACTCAAAAACCTCTCAGAAAGTTAAAAGAAATTGTGATAATGAAGCCAAAAAGATTTCTAAAATCAAGGATCAATGACACAAAGTACATTCTACAAACTTACAGATTTGTGTTTACATGTATGCAGAGACTATAATTCTTCATTTCTATAGAATATAAAAATGTCTATTTCTGAAGAGATGTCGATACTATCTTTGAGTACTTCTTATAAACAGATCTAACAGCGAAGCCAAGAATTGTGCAGTATCAAAAAACCATCCAAATCATGACATCAGTACACAATGATCAATAAAAATAAAATTAATTAGCTGCCTGTCACATGAAACTAACATTCAGTTGCATAACAATCCAACGTAATACCTCGCATAGCAATTTGCACTTGAAGGCGATGTACCCCATTGCCAAGCCCAGTGTTCCTGAAGTTCAGATCATTTATTTTCATCCAAGCATTAGTAGAAGATAAAGTTTGTACACATAAAATAAAAAAATTACAAGCCTTCATAACAATCAGATCAAATAGCAATTTAATACCATTTTCTCCATATATCAGGTGCCTTGCGTATCGTGCCATCTCCACTGCATGGCACATCACATAATATGCGATCAAAAGTCAAATCTCTTGTTTCGACTGTCTCGATGTCTCCGTTAAACTCAGAACTTCCACCTTCTGCTCCCCTGTCAGGAACTGATTTTCTCAACAAGCTATTATTATTCTGCCGGCATCCTGGAAAGTTTTGTGCTTCATGATTTGTAACTATCAAATTAGCACTACACATCCTCTTTGTCTGATGAATAAGAAGATTGCACCTCTGAACATCAACATCATTTGCTATGACCTAGCCAAGTAAATCCCAGACCACAAAAGAGAAATAAAATAATTAAATGTAGGCATTGGTAGCTAATTATTTAGAAAAACATAGTACTTGACAACACAAAGGCGAACTTGTTTTTCAAATCTAATTTCATTGAGAATTTTCAATCAATGGAAGAGCAAGCAAATTTTTCAGCTGCTTCAAAAATACTATAGATCACTGAAATCTGCTAGAAGAGAATAAAACAACTTCCAGGAACATTTTGTAAATGAGAATGAAAGTCGATAGCCAGGATAGCACAAAAGAAGTACCATTCCCTCAGGTAATGATCCAGGCTCAACTGGTCTGTGAATCATCTCTAGCAGTTGAAAAGTTTTTGACCCAGGTGCTGCACACACTGTATCAATGCAATTAACCAGAATACTATGTGCTTTAAAATGAACTATTGTATGAGAGAAATTAACCTGATGACAATGTGCTATAATTTCAGGCCAAGTTAGAATCACAATTATACCAGCACTTAGAGATTAAAACAGCATGCGAGTAAGAAATATGATGATAACTAAATACATGCAACAAATATTTGCAAATTGAATTACATTGTTTGCACACATGCCAAATGTCTTGTGAAGTACATGGTTACATTCCCAACAACTATTTCTAGTGCTTCCAACATGTATCAAAAAAAAAATCTATGGTTTCCATACATTCTACTCATCCCCTTCCAACAAATAACAATATGAAAATTACGGAGTATTAAAACTCCAACATTAACTCTACAGTCTGAAGTACAAAATAAAACACTTCAACACAAACAACTGCAAACACAATATTTGCTTATGCAAGGCAATGTGCAGCTTGTGAAAAGACTGGAACATTGCCAATATCTATAAGTAAAATTTTATGAAGGAAATTCATCTATAGTCTATCCTAGCGGAAAATAGTTGCAAAAGTTGGACAAACACTGACTTTAGTCTTCTATAGGTAAAATGACAACTGAGGTCTTCTTTGACATTTACCTATCTATATAAAGAAGAAACTCCACTGGTTTCCACAAATGATCTAAAAAGTACCCTATGTTGTACAGTGATGTACTTCATCATGTTTTAAAGTTTATAGTAAATGTTGCATACTTATCATTCTAATGTAAAACATACTGGATAATCAATTTGTAATCACCAGAACAGTGGCACATGTAACGAAACATTTTCTTTATTAAATCACAATCGCTATAATTATTTGAAATTTTCTCTACTTAGCCAAGAAAACAAAGTGCTCTGGAACCCAAAATCATCTTTCAATAGTGGCTCCAACATTTAATTCTTGGAATTTATTGTTAGAAAGGATTTCTTCGATAATTTTAAGAACCCACTACATTTGCAATATTTAGTGGCTGGTAGATGAACCAATTTTCCCTCAGCTTGCTGTTATTCAAAAGTCATTCCCGAAGGAGGAAACTGATCTTAGATATTGGCACGTTCTAGTTCTGTCTAGTGTTATCACCAAAGGCAACGATTCAAAACTAAAGGATGCTTCCTCCATAGAGTTTCATCCAGTTCAATTTTGATGGAGATCCTTGTAGTAATATATGGATGTGTGGAGAATAGTACATTTATAGATCAGAATGAACTTCCACAACATTTCTCATAACCACAGGAATAAAGAGATGTAAGATTCTTAGTTTAAAAAAATGTTAGCTTCTGGTTATAGCAAGCATTCAAGCTATATAGGCTGATTAACGTATATCACTACAGTGACAGTTAGTAGGGATGTTGCAGGTAAAAATGAAAATATTTTTCAGTCTACTCCAAGTTTTCACAGCAACATTCTTCTAAGTAAAGAAAAGAACAATCTACAACAAAACACTCATCATAATCGTGGTTTCTTGGACCACAAGCAGTGCATAATTTCAATATTTATGCTGGGGCATTGAGACAATCATTAGGAAAGTGTGCCCACTTATTGCACTTACTACATTCTATTATTGCTCTACCATTTTGCTCCCCGTGATTAGACCTCTTTATTACAAAAACAGCACACAGAAAGTTAACCAAGATTGCATAATAATCTGTTAAGAAATAAGGAGCAAAAGCATCCTTATATAGGATTACAAATATCTTATCCACAAGGATAAGGATGACAAATATTTTATCCACAAAGGATAAGGATGACAACTCATAGGATAAGATTGACAACTCATAAAGCAAAAAGGTAAATCTTATCCACAGAGGATACGGATGACAACTCATAGGAAAAATATCTAAAGTCAACATGACTTTATTAAAGAAGATTCCTAAAGTCTATCCTAAAAGCTAATTGACCATTACAAGATAAAACATTACTTTAATACCCTCCCTTAATGGTCATTCTACTAACTACACCAAGTTTATCCTGAAATTTTACAAATTTGTCAGGACTCAAGGACTTGGTAAGAATGTCTGCAGTCTGGTCCTCATTTGGACAATACTGCAACATCACTGATCCGTCTTCTACAAGTTGCCTGATGAAATGACAATGAAGTTCCACATGTTTGGTACGCTCGTGGAAGACTGGATTCTTGGCAAGCTTTAGCACCCCTTGATTGTCACAAAACAAGGGTGAAGGCCCTAATTGAGACATTTGCATGTCTGAAAGCATCCTCTGAAGCCATTCTACCTCATATGCTACTTCGATTGTTCCCCGATACTCTGCTTCTGTCGAGGAAAGAGCTACCACCTACTGCTTCTTACTGGTCCATGTGACTACACTCGTACCAAGACTGAAGACATATCCAGAAGTGGACTTCCTGTCATCAACAGAACCTGGCCCAATCTGAATCTGTGAACCCAACCAGCCTAGGATCTTTTCTTCTACTATATAGAATGCCATAGTCAATTGTCCCTTTCACATATCTCAGAACCCGCTTCGCTGCAACCCAATGTTCTTCCTTTGGGGCTGTCATAAAACGGGAAGTGTAAACTCACTGCATAACTCAAATCAGGTCTAGTGGCTGTAAGATAGATAAGGCTGCCCACTAGTTGTTTGAATGCTAACTCATTGATTACTTTTGAGTCGGTTTTGGCTGAAAGCTTCAGCCCTTTCTCCATAGGTGTAGACGAGATTTTGCAATCCGCCATTCTAAATTTGTCTAGCAAATTTCGGGCATATTTAGATTGAGAAATAAAATTACCACCATTTGTCTGTCAAACCTCTACACCTAGGCAATAATGTAGGAGGCCCAAATCTGTCATGTCAAAAGCCTTACACAAATTACATTTGATTTCTTCAATCAAACATGCCTCACTACTTGTAATGATGATATCATCCACATAAATGACCAGAAGGATGATTTCATTACCTATGCTTTTGACGTATAAATTTGGATTTGAAGGATTTCATTGGAATCCCTGTTGATCCAAATACCTATCAATCTTTATGTACCATGCCCTGGGTGCCTGCTTCAGGCCATAAAGAGCCTTCTTCAGTTTGCATACCTAATGCTCCTTTCCTGCAACCTGAAAACCCTAAGGTTGAGTCATGTACACTTCTTCCTCTAAGTCACCATTGAGGAAGGCACTCTTCACATCCATTTGATGGACTTTCCAACCAAATCGTGTTGCCATGGCTAGAACTAAACGGATGGTGCTCATCTTTGTTGTAGGAGCAAAGGCTTCCTCATAATCAATACCTTCTCTCTACGAGAACCCTTTAGCCACCAACCGTGCTTTGTACTTGTCAAGTGTACCATTAGCTTTGTACTTGAGTTTGTACACCCATTTGCAACCAATGGGTTTTTTCCCTGGTAAAAGATCTGAAAGATCCCAAGTCTTCTTTTTCATAAGACTCTGATGTTCGGTTTCCATGGTCTTTTCTCATTCAAGTTTATCTTTTGCCTTAGCAAACACTTGTGGTTCATACACTCCCTAAATATTGGCCATTAGAGCAAAGTTAACTATGTTTTGCTTGCTCTTGCCTTTGGATGATCGACCCTCGACCAATTCTTCATCTCGAACATCACCAATGAGTTTTTCCCACCACTTAGGTCTCTTTGTAGAAACCCCTTCATCCAAATCAGCATGGTTATCATGACTTGGGCTTCCTATTGCTATGTTATTTGGATGCTGATCCAGGTTATCATCAATAAAAACTGAGTTTATTTCTGCGTGCTCTGAATTCCTCCCTTCAGGTGGAGCTTTTTGAAGCTAAATACCTGAATCCTAAGGAAGAATAGGTTGGTTATCAATAATCTGGATCTTAGAAGATGTCGAAAAAGGCCCTACTTCCTCATCAATCACAACATCTCTCCTAAAAGTCAAGTGGTCAGTGTCAACATCAATCAACTTGTAGGCCTTATCATTTTCACTATACCCTATAAGCATTAACTTCTTACTCTTAGGATCTAGTTTGGTTTGCTTTTCATCTGGAATCCAGACATATGCAATAGAACCAAAAACCTTAAGAACCTTAAGATGGCTAACTGTCGATTTCCTCCCAGACCATGCTTCCTCTGGGATTTGATGCTTCACTGCCTATGTGGGAGACCTTTTGAACAAATAAACTTAAGTATATACTGCCTCAACGCAAAATTTCTTGGGAACATTCTTGTTCTCCATCATACATCAGGCCATCTCTATGATAGTACGATTTCATCTCTCAACTACTCCATTCTGTTGTGGAGTGTAGGGTGTGGTAAACTATCTTTTGATGTCATGTTTAGCACAAAAATTGTGGAATTCGCCTACATTATCAGATCTAAGAGTGGTTATGGCACAACAGACTCTTTTTCTACTAAGGCCTTGAACTTTTGAAACTCATTAAACACCTCGGATTTTAATTTTAAAAAATATACCCACATTTTTCTACTAAGATCATCCACAAACAAAAGAAAATACCTGCACCCAGTGACTGATGTCATGTTTATTGGTCCACAAAGATCTGCATGAACCAGTTGTAGGATTCTCTTGGCTCTCCAAGCTTGTCCATCATCAAAGGGTGTTCTATGTTGCTTCCCAACTTGGCAAGCCCCACACACACCCTGTATCTATTGTTGAATGTCAGGAATGCCATCTACCAAGTTCTCTTGGGCCAATTGAGAGAGGTAGGACAAATTGAGGTGTTCGTACCATTGATGCCAAAGATTAGTAATGGCTGATGCACTCTTGGCTACCAATGCATGTTCCTTGATCTATCCATTTTCAACTAATCTATTGTAACAGACTAAAACTAAGCAACCAATAAAAGTGCAACATTTAATTCTGATATAAACTTGCATAAACTGAAATGCATAAATACTCATACAAAGCAGCAATATTTTTTTTCACAATAAAAAGAGCTTTTACTTTTAAAAGAAAGAGCATGAACTTTAAGCTGATTTAAATTGAAATGCACGAAAGATAACTAAAAGGAAAACTTTTAGAGTAAGTAACCATTACAAGGATACAGAGAGTTTGAGATTACAGTTTTCCTTGAATATATCTATTCCATCTGGAACTTTAACCATCTTTTACTACTGAAACTGTGGAGGAGGGAAAATATCATCAAGGTGTTTTTCCGCCCATCCACGTACTTACTAGTCACCCATGCCATTTCCTACTGGAAGGGCCCGGCCCTTCGCAAAGAAGTAATGGAAAGAGATTCTAATGCCATCTAAGACTGGTGTTTGACCCTACACAATCCCTAGTCGGTCATACACTATAGGCAACTCCTAACTAGTATGACCTCTGACTGGGGTGCATATCTGGGGCAAGAAACTGACTGACACTAACAAGTAGTAGCATCACCTTGGCCAAGGTTTTATATAATTGCAACACGACAAAGTCATGTAGTCAAGTTCATCACCCTACTCAACAAGAATCATATAATGAAATTTTAACCTTCATGTCTGTCTCTTATGCTACTACATACTGACTCATGAGGGTAACTTTAAGCTAACATGACTGGACTAGGTTGCTCATTATTTTAATAACTCATAATTAAGAATTCAATTTTGTTCGGCTATAGTTACTCATCTAAGAGTTCATAGAAATAACCATGGCGTGCATGCGAGAAATCTACAATCAGCATTCAGTACAAGAAGGGTTTAATCCATTCAAGGTAAGATAGTTCTTCTTCTAGGGAAGCAAAACTTTTCACATTATCTTTATTAAGAAAGAAGGCAATTACTCTAGCTCTTCATTAATTAAATGTTCTTGCCAAAATTCAGCTAGTCCTATTTGGGCTCCTAGCCACCTCACCCCCTAGTTAGACAACCTAATTCTGACCCCTTGTCCATATCGAGGCTCAACGCTCCTATATTTCAAGAACACACTTGACCTCTATTTCCACTTTTTTTTTCTTTTAAAGACTCGCATCTGAGTGAATCAAACAAGATTAGTTGACTTCATGAACCAAGCAACTGAAATCAATTATCTCAGGGTTATTGAAGTGTCCATGACGCATGTAAGAAAAGAATATACTAAGGACGCATCACAACTGGTTCAAATAATCTTACAGAACCTTTCATAGAAAAAGACATGAATGCATTATCTTTGGGTTAAGTAAACCAACTATTCTCTTTCATATTGTGTAGTCATGCATGCAACATATAGGGTTTGGTAGAACATTTACACACAAAATGACATAGAAAAATACTACCATAGACTCAAGAAAAAGACATGCCTATATTAGACTTGGCACGACAAGTGAGTGGCTCTTGCTCTTTTTCTTCAGATTGCAGCACCAGCCTATTAGTACACTCAAATCAGCGCGACACTCTGATTCTAGAGTACTCAACGAGTACAAGATGCACCCAATACTCAACTTATGAATCTACTCCAGCCCATTTCCAATGGTTCTGGTTAAATATCAATTATCTTTATTCAGACTAGCTTCCTTTTCTCTATCCGCCAACTAAAATAGTATATTTATAACTTTTATTAGAATGAACCCAATTGATTGCCAAGAAATGGTTTTACGATACGATTGTAAGGTGAGATAAAAGATCTCACAATAATGGATAGCTCGTGTTTACCTCTCCCCACGTTTTGCGCATTGCAGCATATGGTTACGTGGTGGATGAGGTGGTGATCATTTCAACTCAGAGCAAAGAAGTGTCGGCTACCTTACTGTCGCGACTCACTACATTCAAAAAGGCATTTAAAGAACCCGAAATGTTAATTTTCGATATACTACTCTATGCTGAGCTTTGATAACATAAGGCATATTTAAATAAACATATTTCTTACTTACACCGCCTTTAGAGGGGTTTTGCGGCTTATATACATTTTCAAAACAATTGACGATTGTCCCTTAAATAGGAACGTTATTAATAATTACTTCCATTTACTTTATATAAATATGTGTTTTGAAATTATTGATAGATATTAAGTTTAATTCTTTTATATTTGATCGTTTAAATAAAAATTAAATATTTTCAAGAGCCATTTAAATGTTCGCCAAAAGACAATCCAAAATTCAAGGTCCTTTAAAGATAAATTCAAAAGAAATAACAAGGTGATGCTACACGACCAACAACATAGATTATGTGATCCTAACACCTAGGGTCAACCTTGTGGTTTACCTGACAACTCTGAACTTGTAGTTCCAATCCTACTCAAATGACAGTCACCACTTCCAGGTTAGGTTTTAGATGGCACTAGACTTCTCTTCCATTACCCCTCGTACCTGATGATACTTTCCCTCCCTTCTCAGAGGCGATAACTTCTTGCAACCACTAGGTCAAAAGCAAATAATTAGTCTGAAATCTCACTACATCTTTGCATTTGCATCTATGTAAGCATGAAAACATGTGTCAAATGAACTTAATTTAACCAGTTATATATACATTGTATATCTCCATTCAACAAGCTAAGTAACGACATATATATATACATGCTTGAGAAACGACATCGAAATAGCTAGGGCACAACATCAAAATAGCTAGGGCACAAGTGGGATGTAACATCTATATAGTCCATGATCTTCTATACCAAGAGCAATAGTCTTCTTGGTATCCTTGTCAATGATACTGCATTTATGTTTGCTGAAAATGACATCTACATTAGGACTATGTCGCATAATCTGACTTACTGAAAGTAGATTGAGCTCCATTCCAAGTACGTAGCACACATTGAGAAAAAGTAACTTTTTCCCTCCAGAGATTAGCTGCACAATCCCTCTACCTTCAACCGTGTACTTCTCATCGCCACCAAAGATCACTGAATCAAAGCAAGCAATGTACTCTATGAACCAATCTCACCTATTGAAGTGGCGTGATGCTCCTGAATCGATGTACCATGTAGATGACTCTAACTAATCTACTAGTCTTTGAGCCATGAAGGCATAGAAAGTTGACGCCTTCTCTTCTAAATGCTCTGCGACATGAGCCTCCTGCTAAGGCCTTCCTTGGTTGGATTTTTGTTCAGCCAACCTCTTTCAGCAATGCTTCTTCATATGACCCAACTTACCACAATAATGACGTGATGTTTTTCAAATTCTTTGTTACATCCTTGTTGTGACCTTGTCCTTTCTTGTGTGACTATTTTCCCATGCCTTTGTTGTTGGCTACAAATGCTTGTTCCACACTCGGTATTTCACTACTACTACCAAACTGTTTCTTCCATCTGTCCTGTTGTAAGAGCTTACTGCATAGCTCTTCAAACTTCAGGTCAACATCCGTAGCGGTGATATGGAGCGTCTCAATGAAATGCTTATAAGCACATGGTAAGCTTTTTAATGTGATTACCACCATGTCCTCTTCTTCCATTTTTTGACCAATGGCTGACAAATGACCCTTGATATCCTTGATCTTGAGTAAATGCTCCTACAAGGACATTTTCTCATCCATTGTGATCAAAAAAAGCATATTCTTCAAAAAGAAGGCCCTACCTTTATTTGAAGTTTCATGAAGGTAACATAGATGCTTCCAAATCTCAACTAAAGTCATCCCTGTTTGGACATCAGGAAGCATGGCATCTGTCATAGATAATTTGATCAACATAACTGATTCTCTATCACATTCATCAAACTTGTCTTAGTCTTTACCCGCAATAGTTGGTCGGGTGGCGGTCCCAAGGACAATCTTTTCAAGCATTGGTACTCAAAGATTGTTAGCATGCATTGCTTCCAGGTGTTGTAATTCGCGCCAGTAAAACGCTAACTACCTTCCAACATGATGTTGGGTAACAAAGCCATCCCTTCCACAATTCAAAATCACGGAAAACAAAGAAACTTCTTGTTGTTTGAAAAATCACTGAAATTTTTGGGAAAAAATTTACAAAACCTGAACAGCAAAGTAAAGGACCCACAATTTTATAAAAATATTGACAAAAATTATGGAAAATCTGCAAAAAATTCCGGAAAAAATCTGCAAAAATTTCGAAAAAAATCTGCAGAAATTCTGGAAAAAAAACGATTATTCTAAAAAAATTGTCAAAAAACAGGTCTTAAAACCTTTTGTGATTTTTAACTGTTAAAAAAACCCACGAATTTTGTAAAAAAATCTGCCAAAAAATTACAGAAAATAGACCTACAATGTTTAAAAGAAAAAAAAAATAATCAAAAACTTTTGTGCAAATCCGTACAGCTTCCTTTGGCACGTACTTTTGTGTCTCTTGCATGCAATTCGTCATTGCCACAGTTGTCATGCCCCGAGATTTGAAACACAAATAAATTGATAAACAAATAAATAACAATATAAATGTTATATATATATATATATATATATGTTAACAATTTAATATTATTATAATAATATAATAATATAATAATATAAATATATATATAATACTAATATGAGAATAAATATATTAAATAAGATGATATATTATATATATATATAAAGCTAATATATAAAATAATAATATATTTTAAAGAGGTACATAAATATAAACATATTAAACATAAATAATGAGCAGCGATTCAATTACCAACAGCCACTATGATAGGCAGCGATTAAGGAAGGGTGTCATTAAAGGCATCGATTAATAAGGTAAAGGCAGTACTGAGTCTAGGGAGGAGTAGGCAGCAAGGATATTGGTGAACGAGCAGCAAGTAAAAGGGGTAACGATTAGTTTTGAATAGCAGTGATCATTCCTTGAATAGAATATGTTGTCCTTTCCAACGGGTGCCACTATTCAAAGGTTGCATCTCTTGACATTTCCTTGCATCTCTTATGGTTATCTTCCAAACATCCCATTCAAAAGATCACCAAAAAGATATCTAAATCTCCAAAAATACTAATAGTCTCCACCCAACACAATTAAAATTGTCAAACGAAAAACTAAACCAAAAACCTTGAAGGTGATTGTAGCTTTCCTCCAAACAAACAGCAGGTAGACAAGAATTAAACATTTGGCATTCTAATTGATTTTTGTTTCCACGGCCATACATTTTGATAATATTTATAGTTGATTTTGAATTTTAGTTTTTTCATTGACTAGGGCACGATTATTCATTGGCTTGATAGTAACATTCTTATAAATTGATAGCAATATTTGTAATGATGATAAGAATAGCTTTTTAATTATCAGATGCTGATCACTACATTATTTATTTCTTGATTATATGCATACATCTTTAACCACATTAAACCAGACAAATTATGCTCTTGGCAGATATTTGACATGGGATGGTATTCTCAGCACACTTAATGAGGATGTAAGTCCATGTTTGCCACGTAGACACCAAAATATAGGAAATTGGTACTTATGTCCCTGAGTTTATATGTGATTGGTTCCACTATAATTTATACATGCACATAAACACATATAGCCAGCCAATAACACAATTTTAAAAGATTGTATATTGTTACTGAATCTACAACTATGGTCCATAACCATACACATACATGGGTACAGATTGATGGCCCTGGTGACTGTTTGTTCAATATTGATAGAGAACTCTTCAACTATGTTCTACAATAACTGATGGCTACTCTAATAATATTATATTCTTCACCCATATCAAAAGTGACAAATATCTTCTTGTGAATTAATATCACTATCCATCTCTACTCCCCTCATCAACAGAGATCAAAGAAAAATCACTATTTCTTTCAATTTCTACAATATTTTTTATTTTATTTTTGTGTGTGTGTGTGTGTGTGTTTGTGTGTGTGCGTGTGTGCATACACACCACGCACCATGCACATGTATGAGAGAGAGAAAGACAGAGAGAAACAGACTTACTGTCAAGAACATAGTGATTTGATTGTACATCCAGAAAAAGGGCTGGCACCTGTATCACATATGTCTGAAACTTAATCTATACCGCACAAATCATACTAAATGAATATAATTAAGAATATAGCTTGGAAGAATATATTTATTATAATAATACACTGCCATAGAAACACAAAAAACATTGTTTACCATGCTTACAGCCTCCTGTCGAGTTATATTCCCAATTTCATTCTCTTGCTTCAAGAATTCATGTATTCTGATGAAGTATATAAATGAGAAAAGGTCAAGAACAATAGCAAATCCTTGAGATTTGATAAATGAAAATTGAATCAGGAGACAATGGCAACTAAGACTAAGAAAAGATATACATAAGATAGGTTACAAATTTGAAGAATCTTTAGTTTCAAAGCAGGTTCTCATTTTGTTAAATCAGTGTGCTAATACGTGATACAAAACTTAACCACTCAATCGAGCCCATTCCTACAACATCAATGTATACGAAATGCATAGTAAAAAAGATCTGCCTTACATAATGATGCATATGAAACCATGATAGGAATATATTTTCCTCTATAAATCAAGTATCCTTCACATCCATGATTTCCTACATGCTACACACAACAAAGTAGTTTACAGGCTTTTTTATTTCATTATTGTGCAATCAAAATAAGAATTCATAACAAATAAAATTGAGGCAAAAAATCAATTGTCAAGATTATTGGCCATTAAATGTACCAAATAAAAAAAATTATATGACATAAGCTTGTCCCCACCTAATGGAGAATTATGGTAGTGTAACTATAATTATATACTAAAGGATGTAACTATTGCTTGTATATATATAAAGACAAACCCCTCAATATTTATATAATAGATGCCATACTGTATTGTAGCCATCAATTCATCTATTCATTGATATAAATATTATTTATTTCTATCCAGTGATTTCAGAGTCCAATGACCTGATCATACCATTTCTGCTGTGAAATTGTCTCTATAACAGCTGCATGTTGAGCTCTAACATCTCTACCAGCTGTAAAAAGTCTGCAAGGAGGACTAAGTGCAGACAACTATCATATGAAAAACCATTGGGAAAAACTATGAATGGATTCAAGCAACCTTAAAAATACTTGAAATGCAGAATAGTTAAGAAGATTGCTAAGATAATTATTATTAGAGTCAGGAGCACCATTTAGTCGTTGCTTTCCTATGAATTTATGCATGAGAGAGGTTGTATTGAGGACCCCACAAAGGTTCCAGCTGGAAAATTGAAGAGTGCAATGTATTTTGTTTAGATAACTGCATTGTCAAAAATCTATCACAAGTTTTATTATAAAAAATTCAGTAGCTCCCCCGTTTATGGGGCTTCATAGGCTCATCTGCTGTCTTGTCGGAGAAAAGAGGTCAAGTGGGCACCTCCAGAAGAAAGGTGGGTCAAGATAAATTTCGATTAGGTGTCACGCGGAAATCTGGGATTAGCAGGAGCTGGTTGCATAATTCGCAATTGGGACGGGAAAGTGATGATGGTGGCAGCAAGGAAATTAGGACAAGCAACAAACAACAAGGCAGAATTCCAAGTGGCCCTATTAGGGTTGGAGATGGGAAAAAAAAAAATCTTCATAATGTCCATTTAAAAGGGGATTCTCAAAACATTGTTAAAGCAATCCAAAATAATCATACCCCAAATTGGAAGTTAAATAAATGGTTGGGAGCGATTAAGGATTGCTTAAAAAATTTTAAAATTACAAAGTCTCTCACATTTACTAGGAAGGTAACATGATGGCAGATGAAGCCACCAACATGGTGATTGATATGAGCGAAGACAAGGCTGCCGCGGATTCGAATGAGAAGTGGCAGGAGTAACACAGGGCAAGTTGTGGGAGAAGGCGATGTCGTGCGGAAGCTTAACTATAGGAGGATAACTGATAATCATTCCTCTTTAAGGTAAAATGCGGAGGACTGAAGATTGAGTGGAAATAATTGCAGCTGGTGCTTAAAACAGCGGATGGCTGACTCATATCCACAACCACTTGTAGCGTGTCGCAGAGCAAGGATGGATACGACAGTTTGTCTAAAGGTGAAGAAAAGGCAAATGGCCTTTCTGGGGGAGATAACGAAGAGGAGGCTGATGCTGATCTTCAAATTGAATTCCGGAGTGGTGATGCATGCAATTAGGCTGGTACTGGGAGATGCGTATACCAATGAGGCAACGCGGTATCGTGTGAATACAGATGTAACGTCAATGTTTGTGACTATGTTGCTAGATGCGGAGAGGCAGTAAGGATTGTGGAGAAAATCATGGAGGACCTGATCTAGCCACGGTGGAGATGGGGAATCAAGAAAATCCTTCGTCGAGCCTCGCCTGGAGTAGGTCTCGCGTTGAGAGGAGTGTGGCCAATAATTGCAGAATTACAAAACCTAGCTTGAGTTTCCTTTGTTATTTGGGGGTTGGGAATAAACGTGACCCAACGTCAGGATCATGCTTGAATGGGTATAAACTTCCTGAAAACCCTTGTTTGGGAAAATGTAGAGGGTGTGGTGGACTGGTCGTTAACATTTGTGAATTCCCCTGTTAAGATGGAGGTAGACGGAGGGGAAGGGAGCTAAGCCGAGGGCCAAGGTTTAAATGTTGTTTTTTGGGTTCGGTCGAATTATGTTTGGTTTAATTAGTTACATTTGATTTCTTAGGGTAAGCACTGTAGTAAGGTGGTGATAGATGTTGAAAGCTAAGAAGCTCTTTTGTAAAAAGCTTCATTTTGTTTGGCTACAGCCAGATTGTAATTAGCTGCCCATAGCAGGGCCTATGATGTATGTAAAACTTTGCAGAATATAATGAAAAGGGTGTGGCCCTTCACAACCACTTTTACTGATCAACAAAAAAAAAACAGTAGCTAATGTTTACAAAACTATTAATTGGTAAAAAGGATGTATTTATTTGGGTGAGTCTCTTGAGAAAAAACAGTCAGCATCTATATGACAGATTCCCTGCTGCATTTTTTTTTAACTGCTAAAATGAGGACTACATTGAGGCTATGACACATAAAACAGTCAGCATCTATATGACAGATTCCCTGCTGCATTTTTTTTAACTGCTAAAATGAGGATATCATTGATAAAAGATGATTTGTAACACCCTTAGTGGTGTATGTACATTGATAATGTTATATAAAATGCGCATTGAGCTTTTACTGATAACTCTTGAGGTTCATGTTATGGGTATATCATGCCATAGATGTACCTCTAACTCCTTACCTGAAATGAATATTACTCATATACCGTATTTTGTATGGAATGGAATTCTTTCGGTCCATTACATGGAGTGTCTGGAGTAGACTTCACCATACCTTACCCATGTGGGTGCACATGGGAGGCATGGGATGGCATTTATGTTTGTACAAAGGTGGTTGCATGCGCAAGTGGGAGCTCATGTGCCTTCATCCAATTCAATGAGGATATGTGTCAAGGCATTATCATATAAGTCATCTCATTTAGCCCTTTACAAGTTAATGGTTCATTTCTGTTTTTCAAACTAAGGAATTTTGATAAAAGGGATGAACTCTTGTCATTTTTGTGAGTCCTTGGAGATTTCCTTGGTGCGGGAAAAAGCTTTGCATATTTGGGGAGAAGGAAAATTAAGAGGGAAGAAAAGTCTTCCATATTAAAATATTAAATGTAATATTAATGGTCATCTTAGCTTAAGTTAGTATATAGTAACTTCCATTTGCACTTTAGTTCATTTTAACTTCTTTCTTTTTTTAGCTTTAGTTAACTTCTGTTAATGATTGTTTCTTTTTAGAAACATCGTCTTGTAATTTTCTATATAAGGAGCTTTCGTCTCCTTTTGTAATCATGCAATTATGAATATCAATTATCTTTTTATGGTATTAGAACTCAAGCTCGAACCTGATTAGTTTTAGAAATTTTTAGATGTGTTTTTTTTGCTGATTTTTTTTAAAATAAAAATTGAAGTTTTGTAAGCCGATTTTGTTGAAAATTGAAAATTTTTTTGGAGATTTTGTGATTCCAGTCTGCTGTTTGGTGTGATCCTATCTTCTCTGGTTGTGCGGATCTGCATTATTTCTAGGTGTTGTTCATTGAAGATCATGGGCAACCTATTCTCTTTTCATGGCAAATTGTGACGGGTTCTAGTTCGTGGCTGCTGGGAATTTTCTTTTCTTGGTTGTGTTTACCTAAAAATTGTGGAGTTTTTCTCCAGATTTTCGGAAGATTTTTGGGTTGCTGATTGAAGTTTGTGAAAGGTTTTTTGAGGATTTTTTCTGAAAAAATCTTTACTTTTTCAAAGTTTTCGAAGGTTTTTCTAAAGAATCTTACAATTTCTGAGCCTCTTTTTAAGACAATTTTTGAAAAATCGTGAGTTGTGCCAACTGATTGTCTAGAGTTTGTGCCAGTTGATGACAACTTTACCTCGTTTTTGAAGTTTTTGAAAAACGGGAGGGATGGCTGCTTTGACCAACGTCATGTTGGAAAGTACGCAGAGGTTCAATAGAAAGAGTTATACTAACTGGAAGCAGAGGAAACTCACAGTTTTCGAGTGTCAGTGTCTAGATTTGGTTGTTCTGCAGGAAAGGACCAGTAATCGCAAGACGGTTATTCTTCTCCAGTTATCAGTCACCGATGATATGTTTCTAGAAGATTATGGGTAGACTTAGTTTTTGTTTGTACGATGACCATTAAGGGAGGGTATTAAAATATTAAATGTAATATTAATGGTCATCTTAGCTTAAATTAGTTTTTAAACTTCCGTTTGCACTTTAGTTCATTTTAACTTCTTTCTGTTTTTAGCTTTAGTTAGCTTCTTTTAACGATTGTTTCTTTTTAGAAACATCGTCTTGTAATTTTCTATATAAGGAGCTTTTGTCTCCTTTTGTAATCATGCAATTATGAATATCAATTATCTTTTCATTCCATCTTTCACAAACTACCTTGAGAAATAGACATCTTTATAACAATGGGTTTTGTTTGTTGTATACTGCTCTTGAAAGAGTTTATTGATTTGGTGAAATATATGTTCTTGTGTGTTCTTTGGGATTGTTTGAGCATTAGTGCTCTTTTATTGTTTGAGGGAATGTGTTGAATCCACTCTTCTCCTCCTTGTCTATGTTTTGTACATGTGTGTGTGTTTAAACCTTGGTTATGGCTCTCCCATTTGATTGAAGGCAAACCATGTATATAGGGGTTGAGAGAGACGCAGAAAACTCTCCATCAGCAGCATTGTTCAATATATTATGCTTGGAATTGCAGAAGAGATAAATCATTATCATTATGTTGTGATTTTTGGTATTGAGATGCGTTGGATGGTTGGGTGAAAAATGGTGGATTGATATATTGTGAATCATGGATTATATGGTAGTTTATCTTGTTGGAATTGAGAGCCTTATTTTGATTTTACTTGAGTATGGGACCCTCCTTTATGCTTCCCATAAAGTATATTCCTCGTGGCTCCCCCTTTGAATGATCCAAAGAGTTGGTTCAGTGTGTATAGCAATCCCTTCTGTGTTCTTGATGTTCGCCTTGATATTATACATAAATGTGTGTTTATCTAGTTCTTGGATTGGTCTCTTGGATTGGATGTTGGTTAGAACCATGAGTAGGCTTAATGATGCCATTTAGGAGGAAGGTGAGCACCTCTCATTGGCTTGGTTTTTCTTGCAGTTGAAAACTATGAAGAATCTTGGCTTTTTGTAGAGTTAATGGCCCTTATGGATAGTTTTAAACCTTTTTAAAATATATCAGCACACTCGAATACATTTGGATTGTGTTGTATAGTTGCATTTATTCCTTTCAAAATGGGTGGAAAATCCTCAAGTTTTGTACTTTTTTGACAAATGTTTGTAAAACACAGTATTCTTGTTGTAATGGTGAAATGTTTTATATTTTGCATTTTTGTAATATGTCAAGTTATGAATAAATGTGTATTTTTCAAGGTTACCCCAAGTTTCTGGGACGGGGACGGCAGGGGACAGTGGGATGAGTCCCCAAGTTTCCGATTTTTGAGGCCAAATTTAGGGACGGCAGGGGACGGCTATATAAAAATATAGGGAAAATTTAAAAAATATAGGGAAATTTTAAATGTTCAATAGATAACATGGATAAGGCATGCATAATATACATTATAGAACATTCACATATAACATTTGTGTTCAAGTTGATATGGTTTATTGGGTATGCATTGATCTTAATGAATAAGTTAGAATTTATTCAATGGAAAGCTTGATTTTGAACTAAGAAAACAGATACTCTGATAATAATTTTTTTGTTTATTGATAACTGGAACAAGGGAGTGCAGCCTTCTGAGAATGATAGTGAGTTGCATTAGGCAAATAATCTGCACAGTTACCATGTTATTGTTTTGCATGATCAGATGTCCCAAGGCCCGCTATGTATCATCTTCACAATAGAGTAAGACCTGTGAGACTTATTTATGAGGCACAATAGCATTGAGAACAAGCACTAAGTGTTGGGTTATTCACTGGAATTCATCTTGGCACCTCAGTACATAAACCAATATTGATTCTTGAATAATTGTATCAGTTACACTTATCCAAAGTTTCAAGTCATCAAGCAATGGCACCAATTTATTTAATGAGTGGACATAATTAAGTTCACACTCCCTTGCTATGAAAATGTGTTTTATGTTTTATTTTGACCATGCTTTGATGCGGGGCACGGTTGACCATCCTAGGGATGACCAGGGGACTTCTAGGATGGCTAACTATCCCGAGGACAGCCAGGGGACTCCTAGAAGTCCTTTGGCCGTCCCCAAGTCCCCTAGCCGTCCCCTGGCCGTCCCCAAGTCCCCTGTCGGTCCCCGTCCCCTGTCCCTTGGCTTTCCCCAAGTCCCCTAGCCATCCCCGGGACTGGTCAGCCGTCCCCTGCCGTCCCCCCGTTTCGGGGACGTTTCCTAAAAATTTTGCAAAAAGGGGGACGGTCCCCTCCCCCGTTGCCGTCCCCCAGTACCGGGATGGGGGATTTTGGGGGGGGGGAACACGTCCCCGGGTAACCCTGGTATTTTTCATTCAAAAATGATGTTCAAGTTTTCAGCTGCATAAATAATTAATTAATAGTTGTGGACCAAAAGAGTAAACAAAAGCTAGGAAAGTACTAAGTAGAACATATCAACGCTTCATTTGACACTTTTTTAGATGATTTGAAAATTGGCGAATCAAGTTTTATAAAAGTTGATTAAATGGAGCTAAAAAGAGAGGAAAAAATAATATATTTCATAATGTTTTCATAGTACAACGTTAGTAAACGTCATGTAGGAGTGTTGATGTTATTAAACATCATGTACAGATGTTGTTCACTACTTAGGAAATTCACTCTTTTTAAAGTAAAATTTGGAAAAGTTAAAATTGCCAAAAGAAATTTAATATGAAAATATTGTGAACATTTGCTGAAATGGCAAATTCAAGCTTAGTAAAAACATATCAAAAATGCTCCTAAGTAATTGGAAATTAGAGTATATGCAAATTATAAAACTACGATTAAGTGCTGAAAATATTAAAAAACATTTGATTAGTTGTTTGATTTAAATGCTACATGCAAAATAACAAAATTACATGATTTAATGGAAATTTCCAGCAAGTAGAGAGGTTCGCTCATTTCACAGTATCTTGAAAACTGCAATCTGGGTATCTATGCTTTTTTGAGGAATATTAATAGACCTTATGAGTTTTCTATCCTCCAAAAATTGTCCAAACTTAAAAAACATAATAGAATGACTACTGCAGCTAAGAGAAATTTTTTTTTCAACAAAAAACAATTATTATAAATTGCAACTATTTGTATGGGAATAAGATAGTTTAGTATGATTATATTGTTATTATTCGTATTCCACCAATATATATTCATGCAAATAAGATCTTCTAATCAATAACGAGGCCAAAGAAATAAGGTACTTATGTATGCATATGTGAAAGGAATCTCTTTTATTTTGCTTAAGTATGTATGTGTGAAAGGAATGTCTCTTTATTTTCTCTCTACCCTACTCTTGTTTTTCTGTTATTCCATTACGAGTTGTTGCAAGACCAGTACGGTTAAAGAATGGACTAAACGTTAGAATGTGAATGGTGTCTATACTTGGGTGCTTAGTTTATGTAGTGATTGAACAGAACAGAATCCTCTATCTCTCCCTTCTCTCATTTGATGCTTGAAAGGAATGTGTTCTCTATGTCTCTCTTCCTTATTGATTTGTATGTGCTTGAAAGAAAAAATTCACCTTCATTTTATAAGAAGCAATATTATTGCTGGTTCCTTCTTATTGAATCTACTTATGAAATAAATCTTAGAATTTTAATTGTAAATGCTCATTCTCATAATCTTTATCCTTTATCTCTTGTTACTTTGAAAGGTTATTACAAAATATTGTTGTGATACTACTTGATTATATATTTTAAAGAGGAAGGGCATGAACTCGTAAACGAATTTAATTATTTTGGGTTAGCATTTTAGCTAAGGAAATGCCATTTACTTAAGTGGTTAAATTAAGTTGTTAGTATGAGCATCTCTCTTTTGGGTTAACATCTTGGGATGGTGTAGCCCTTCCACTCCCACTTGTACCTAGAAGAGTAGGCATCATGAGGATACCACTCCCCTTTGGCATCACATCCATTGATGCCATTCACCTCCTAGTATGTTTCCGTAACATAGTGAGCATTGCATGGGTATGTGTGCTACCAATTTATTCTCATTTTTCTTTGCATGTTGCTAACACATCTCTTTTACATGTGTTCAATATCATGTGGCTTCCCACGTAGTGATTACAACGAACTTTGAATCATCAAATGCATTTATACATATAATCCCATATTCACAAGTTATATTCAAACCGAGTAGCAATGCTTCATATTCTGCAACAGTGATTGTGTGTTGAAATGTAAGCTTGAATGAAAATCTAAAAAACCTTATCATCAGAGGACTTGAGGGTGACCACTGCAACAAACCCCTCTTTCAATCATGCTCCATCAAAATACAATGTCCAAAGATCATTGATTCAACTCTCCACGAGTATGGGCCTAACAATCAAATGAACATGGTTCCCAACATAGTCACAAGTGTCAATAAAGTTGTCCACACCCGCATCCAAGTAAAACACCTTGTTCAAAGCTCATTCAATATCTTCAATTATATGCATCATACTCTTCTCCTACATAGCTTTACATTTTCACCACTCAAGGGAATGGTGACATAGGATAAATCCATTTGAATGCTATCCTTTTGAATGTTTTCTTTTGAATACTTTCTTTTGAATGCTATCACCTATGGATGCCACACATTTTCCTAACAAGAGCATATCCCTTTTTGGTGGACAATTCACCACTATAATGTTCATCAAAAGAGACTTTCTTCCATACATGGCTAACTACACTTGAACAACATTACTATACCAAGGATTGATACCTCTCTAGAATCCATCACATGAGCTTTCTTGAATGCCTTAGAGATCTTTAAACCCGGATGGTTCTTAATTTCTGGAGGCATTATGTTATTGGAAGCACCAAAGTCTAGCTTACAATTGTGGACTAACCTCAACAAGATATACAAAATACAAATGAGAAATGGAATTTTCAAGCATTATAAATACCTTTCAAGTGTTTGGTTTTTCCTTAGTTGCATGCGAGAGAAGTTCAAGTGCCATGCAAGCTTGTCTGGATACCATGGTAAAGGCTTTACAAGTTCAGCAATATCGCCATCTATGTCCTAACCACAAGAACCAGAATAAATTAGTTAGCCCAATCTAGTTTAAAGACTGAAGAAAAAAAGAGCATCATATTAACATATTCTAAAAAGAGGTGGGATATACCTCAGCATTGACAGATACCAAAAAATCATTTTCCAGCTGGGAAAGAATATCACTGGCAAACTGCCCACTGAAACAATGAAGATTGCCAACAACATCCACATAAAGCATTATATGTCAGGACTTTCAGATCACAGCCAATAAATAAATGAGATCTCAAATTAGTGGCTCAGATGTGAAAATTGAAAAACAGATGATTAGCTTGTCTGATAACAATCAAAGCAGCAAAAAAATATACCAAAGATGTCTTGAAAGATTCCTAGTTTATGTCCATCAACAATAGCATGTACACGTTTCAACTTGTGATCTTTGCAACGCTTTTTGAAAAAATATGAAGTCATAACTTTTGTTCATACTTACTGTCTGAACACTAGAATGCCAACCATCAGCCATTAAAACCAGACAAATTTGAACAAAAAAAATAATTGTCTTCAAGGCATACAAGTAAATTTTGAAAAACGGGGTTGGGGCCCTAGCTTGGTTGGCTAAATCTTTCCTGTAGCAGGAGGTTGGTCACAAGTTCTAGTCTCCCCCACCCCCGTGGTACCGGAGGGCGTGTCGCACCAGCGCCGCCGGTCACGTTAAAAAGTTTACCAGGCGCACCTGCAGTTTATAGGGGGTCGTGCTACCCGATTCCTGCAGTCTAAAAAAAAAAAAAAAAAAAAATTTGAAAAACAAAAATCATAAAATTTATTGATGCTTCCTATACAGTAATTCTACAGCCATGCTAAAAAAATCAATCATTATGAATCATTGCAAAAGTTATTGATATTCAAAAAAAATCATAAACCAAAAATTCCCAATATACGTGTATTGTTCAACATGATGAATTGCTCGTTATCTTAAAATTATGTGATGCAAAGTTCTTGTGTAAAAAGGGATTTTAAACAATAACTTAAGTATACTATCCTAAAGTAATAACCTCTTTAAACTCTATTGGATTTTTTGCATTCTAAAAGGTAAGAACTTTGGATTTATGTTCAATGTAAAAGATAACTGTTTTCCATCATAGAAAAATTACGAATTTTGGAGTTATAAAAGAAAAAACTTACATTCTTTAATTGTAACGAAATACTATTTGGTGAAGTATGTTATATTCATCAAATAGTTGATTACTGATCACCACTATACAAACCAATTACACTTCACATAATAATTATGATACACAGAATATGGTTGAATCCCAATTAGGCCCTAATGACATCACAACTAAGCTTCAACAGGTAAAGTTTGAAAAAACTCTTTCATTTTCTGATAACATAATTCAAGCTAATGACAACAGGACAGATTCGTCAATTGCATTCAATCCATGGAAAGAGATCCAATCAAGCAACTCTTTCACAGTATCACTGTACTAAATGAGTCTTCCACACTTGAGGATAAGTTTCCTTGTTCATAAATATGGTCGAGAGATCAGATGGATCTCATTCTTTTTTTGGAACTAATTGGGCTCAAGAGTTTTCGATGTAACTTGTCTAATTGTTTGACTTGACCTTTCCAACTGGCCTTGGAAATACCATCTTTCTTAATCTGTTTCATGGTATTTTATAGGTGGTTTTGAGTTGACTCATAAATCCAACCCTGCTATGCTTAAGGATGACTGTGTCTTTTATACTATAGTCTCTAATATATGTCTTCTTTATTTTTCTCAATCATTCCAATAGCTATCTCTAAATGAGTTCACCCCAAATCATCAATTCTGGAGAAACTTTGAGACTTTGCAATCTTGGGTATTTTCTTGTTCACAAAAGTAGAAATAGCATAATGTTAGTTAGGGTGACTTTTACAATAAATGCCTTTCTCTTCTTTACAATCTGTTCAAAACTTCAAATCATTGTGGTCCTTCTATGTAAGCGGACAACCGACAGGAACATTGTCAAATTGGTTTTGCTGGGGTAGGGGCATCTTAAGAAGAGGAATTGAACTTTTGCTATGGATGAAGGCATTTGGCTAGTGGAACGTGAGGGTGTTGAAACACATGATTTTGAGGATGACTGAACATCAATATGAATTGAATACTAGGAATATTTACAGTGTTAGAATAACATTTGGCAAAGCGCCTTTGTAGTTGGGATAGTTTTTTTCACTGGGCAGGGGCAATCCTACAAAAAACCCACAGTTTCCTTCAGTCCTGCTCCTTTTTTTGTGTAAATTGTTCAATATCTAAAATAGCCAACTCCATTACAGTATTGTATCAAAGGAAACCTGGGGTACTTCTGCTCAATGTAAATGGGTTGTACATTGTAACCATTGCAAACAGCCTGCAACTGGCCCCAAAAAATGAGCTGTCATAGTCGCAGCTGCAAAAATGCTTCAGCTAGCCAAGAAACAGCTAACCCTATTTGCAATAGCCATTTGTTGCAGGCAGATTGTGCACCTGAAAAATGCAAACCAGATCTGTTCTGTCATGCTTCTTGCAACTAAAGCTTTATCCAACCAGCAGGGTAAATTCACCATATAGAAATGATATTTTACCACTTAAAAAGGAATTTTTCATGCTTTGTAAACCTATGATTTGGAGAGTATGGGGTTCTAAATGTGAGAACATTTCTGATTTTTGTGGAGCTTGTATCATATCACAATATGAACCCAACATCCATTAAGCATAGTAAATTTATTTTTACTGTTTGCATTTTGAGGGCAATTCCTGGTGATTAGATTCTCCTTCATATCTAATTTCCTTTAAAGAAGGTGAAAAAATTGCCCTGCTTTATTACAAGTTGAGGGTGATCTCTTATCTACGTATGAGTAATCTTAGAATTTCATAGGAATGTAAGTGATTTATTAGAAAACTTTTGTATTTTTTTTTTCACTTAGATTGTATCCATAACGTTCCTTTTAGGGTAACATGGTCTTCCACAACAGAATCTCCAATTCGAACTACAATTTCTAGGTAATTTGTGATAAATATAAAGCACATTATCACTTTATCACTCACAAACCATGAAAGATCAAATTAAGAATTAGGCTCCAAAGTAATAGATATTAACTTGGAAAATGAAACAAAAACTATTATACAATAAGTGGCACATTAGAGGGACATCAATAAATGAAGTGATGATGTAACTAGTTTAATTGGAAATATACAAGAATACATGCACACACGTCCTCGGCCCTCACAAGCACGTCCCCGTCCCCACTAGCGTTTCCAAGATGGGTATGCGACAAGGGACCTCCCCTTGGTGTCCCCACAAAAACCCAAATTGAGGAAACATCCCCGAAACACATCCCCATTCCAAGGGACGGTGAGAAATGTCTAGGGGACAACTAGGTGTCCCCGATGACAAAAAAAATTGTGGGAGTTCCATTTTAGATTTTTAATAGGAGCGTAGAGCCCCACAAACCCTCCCACGCCCCTTTTTACAACCTAAAATGAAAAGATTCAAAAACATTTTTGTTTTCATGTTGCGCTTGGAGAGGAGAGTGGAAACTATTGGTGACTGCAACTGGAGACTACTGAGTGTAATTCCTCTCAAACCCTACCTTCTTTTAAGTGTGAATCAACTACCACTACCAGCCTACCACTGTTTGACGCCTTGAAGTTGGAGATTTTTGGTTTTCTTCTTGAAAAGAGTGACTCTGGTTCAGCAGCTTGTAGGTAAGTTTTTTTTATTTTTTACTTCTTTTGCTTCAATGTTAGTTTCCCTTGCAGTTTTAAAATTTAAAAAAAAAAAAATTATTTCAGTTTGCTCATTGCTCAAAGTCAAACAAAAAATATCAAAATGAGCAGCAGTCACGAAAATGTGAATGAGGTGAGCAGTGGAGAAGATGTTGAAGTAAACAAAGTGGATTCCGAAAATCAAAGCACAACTACCAGTTCTATTGGAAGTGCAGCTCCAAAAGACCGTTTTGCATGCCTTTCATCCAAACTTCAAAAATATGTGAAAGCCCCTTTCAACCCAAAAAAACCCTTGCTTCAATTTGCCACCAGTTTGACCACTAATAAGGCTAAATATTCAAGTGGCAGCAACCATTAGTTGTCATGGTTTGCAATACTGATTATCATGGGAGTTATACCAAGGTTGAACATCATTTATTGGGTGATCCTGGCCATGGGGTTAGAGTTTGTGGAAGTATAAAATTGGAAGAACAGGTTGAAATGCTAAAGTTGGTAGGGGAGAGTGAGAAAAAACATGCAGCTACTACTACTAAGAGTAAGAAGCATTCATGTAGAACAATGTAACCTATTGAAGAACATTTCAATCTATCAATTGGAAAGCATTATGATAGAGGGAAGAGGAAGGCCACTTCTACTACAGCCATAGGTGAAAACAATACAGTGACAGGGATGATGAATTTGCAAAAGTGTGAGCAAGCCGATGATTTGGTGGAAAAGTTATTTTATGCCCATGCCATCCCTTTTCATTTGGCAAGCTCTCCTTATTTCAAAAACATGTTGAAAGATTCAATAGCAATTGGATCCTCTTATGCTCCTCCTAGAGAACATAGATTGCGTACCTCTGTCCTTGATGGACAATATTCAAAGGTGAACATGATAATAGAGGAGATGAGACAAACATGGATTAGGACTGGTTTTTCCATTGTGATGGATGGGTGGATTGATATTCGACATCAGCCACTCATTAATATTATTATTACATGCCCTATTGATTCATACTTTCTTAGAGCCATTGATTGCTCTAGGAAACGTAAGGATGCTAATTACCAACTTCCCCTTTTGAAGGAGGCCATAGAGGAGGGCAGGTCGTCGAATGTTGTGGTGTTGATATCCAAGCTGAAATAGAAAATTATTGCAGCATTGCACAATTCTCCACTTGCTGGTCACACTAGATTTTTCAAAACTTACAAACAAGTTCAAAGTAGAAATGCTTGGAAGGTGTAATGTCCCAATTCTTTGGAGTTCGATTTGCACTTTGAGACGTCCTTATTATTGATCGATTGCATCTGATCAATAATTAATTATTTTTATGTGTGATTGAATATTGATCGATCGAATACTAATGTTCAATCATTATGGATCATCGAGCATGGCGGTAGCAATAATATGGCTGATCGATTATTTTCCTATGCTAGTCGTAGCTAACAAAAGGGAAATCGGAAGCCTGAAGAAGAATTACCTCCACATACAAAGAATATTATATGGTTTGTGATGTGAGCAAGTGGACAGAATTATGAAAGCTTAAGGCGATCAACTTCTTTATAGGTAGCACTGGAAAGGATACAAACAATTGGTTATCACATCATTTGGAAACATTTTATATGATGTGAAAACAAAGGGAGTCAAGAGATCTATGCAAAATTAACGCTAGGTATGGTCAAGAAATCGTCGGAAGCTCTAACGCCAACCCTGATTATTTGAATCGTTACATTCATCCAAAGGGCCGAATCATAGAGTGATGACGGAAAGGTCTGGGAGTCGAGACTAGTTATCTCAAGCCAAAGCTATAGTATCCTTTAAGTTGGTTTACCGTTACCAGCATGAAAAAGCTACCTTCAGAAACTTGGTTTCAAGGATTAATATAGAGCACGGGAGTTATAGGCTTAGCTTTGGAAATCAAAGCCGTAGTTCGATGACCGATGGCTGCAGATTCTCTATCGATGGCATATTGAAGGAGCCACTACATCATATTGAGGAATGATAGTAATATCAAGGGTTGCATAGCCATGAATATCTTAGCAGAGTCAAAGGAGTCAAAGAATTGCTAATACAGGACAGAGGAGGATAGGAGGCCACTGTATTGGTTAGTCGATGTTCTTTAGCAATTCAAATAATTTCAGTCAATTGGAGAGGGGATTCGAAGGTGTAGATAATTTCTAGCGTCATATTATCTTTGAAGTCGAGCACTTGAATTCAAATCTATATTATTTTGGAGGGGTCAATATTTCCTTCTATATCAGCCAAAATATCATTCAATTGAAATATGTGTGTAAGGAGATGGCATTCATTCTTGAGCCATCTTTTCGTGGAAAGTTGAAGTAGACTGGCATGTGCATTCCATCAATGATCCAATACCAAGCCAGGTCTCAAACCTCTATAAAGTTCAAGTGGGATGCTTATTTGAGATGACATGAGGATGGGTTGAAGAAGATACATGCTCAAAAATTGACGTTGGAGTCTTTGCTGGGACGTGAGGATACATGTGCATCACTGAAGGAAGTAATTAAGTTTAAAAGACAACAATAGAAAATAATAAAGTTTCAAAGGGCAACGATTAGCATAACCAAGAGTTATGTCTTCTTAAAAGGTTGTCTCTTTTCTAAGAGATGTCTCCTTTCATAGAGGCATAAAGATATAAAAGGAAACAAATTGTAAAGAAAAAGGGATATGGAATAGAATTGCAGATATATGTATTTACACAGCAGATCTGAAGTGCTCAAAGGAGCCCAAGATCATCACATTATGGATGCAAGAATAATAAGTAAATATTTAGATACAGCACCCAATTATAAATTGCATGAATATAAAGATAACTTCAGAAACAGCAATCTAAAGAGGTCTAAACCTCTGGCATAAGCAACGCATGGTTCTAAATTAACATATCAGAAACAGCGCTATATTTATGTGACATATTGCCATTATTAAAATTATATTTATATCAGGTTTCTTAATTCATAAACATATCAATATACTAGTGTTTATCAGTTGCTCTTAAATAAACCAACGTGCATCATCTTTACTATCTTTAAGATTATTGGCATAATTTGACAGCTTTACATAAATACTGGATGACAACCTTTGTCAATCCAATAAGAAATTAATCGCAAATCTATTGATCCAGAGCTCAGGTCATTACAAAAGGCCCCAAAACAGGACATTCTACAACATGTACAAGCACGTGAATTATGTCAAAGGACGAAACATGAAATCACATACCCAGCAGGTCTACTTCAACCCTTCTCCATTCCTCAATAGAAGTGGGAATCTATGTCAATGAACTTCAATATAGGCTTGCCTCAAGTGGTGGGCAAGAATCGTACCTTCATAGTTGTGGATCATTTGACAAAGTTTGCACACTTCTCTATTCCCAATGAGTTCAAGGCTCCACAATAGGAAATGTTTTCTTCAAGGAGATCCTTTAACACATGGATTACCTTGTACTATGGTTAGCAATAGGGATGCACACTTCATTATTGCCTTCTAGCAAGAGTTATTCAAGTTGACAGGGGCAAAATTGACACCTTGCACCAATTATCACCCCCAGAGGGATAGGCAAACCGAGATAGTGAGCAAACGGATTGAAGGGTACTTGAGGAGTTTTGTGACCAATCACCAATCAGCTTAGGTGCAATAGTTGTACCTATAGGAGAGTATTCGACAATACAACCTACCACATATCAATTAGGAGGTCCCTTTTTCTAGCATTGTATGAATATGATGCTCCAACCTTTGTCGAACTAACACTTCTAGAGACATGAGTACCCACAACAAGGGGCTTCATTGAGTAAAGTAGACAAGTTTTAACAAGTCTACATAATCAGTTTCAATGTGCACAAAATTAGCAAAAGATCTATGCTAACAATCATCAAATGGAGAAGAATTTTGAGGTGGGAGGCCACTTTTACTCCAGTTGCAGCCTTACATGTAGTCTTGCTTAAAAAAGAAACTTCATTTCTTTGGTCCTTACAGAATAGTTCATTGTATTGGAGAAGTGGCCTATGAGTTGGAGCTTCCTCAACATACAGATCCATAACATTTTTCATGAATCTTGTTTAAAAAAGATGGTGGGATAACAAATAACACCTTCAACTAAAACTCAACCTTTTGATGACAAAGGGAAGTTATTATTAGTGCTTGAGTAGATAGTTGGGGCTATAGAGAGGCTTTTGCAGAACCAAGTATTTGAAATCTTGATGCAATGGAAAGGTTTGTCCTAAGAGGATGCTACCTAGGAGTTGATTAATATCCTAGATCACCTCGCCTTGTCTTGCTTGAGGACAAGCAAATTCAAGGAGGGAGGGGCTGTAATGTCCCCCTTAATCTACAACATTGAGTTCTTGTCAGAAGTTAGACAAGATTGAGTGGTGTTTGGGTTTATTCCAACAATTAGCTAGGTTCAAGTCTTTTAGTTACAATAAGGCAACCCAATCTTCTTGTTGAAGCCACTTGATTTGCTAGTTAGGAAGTGTAAATTTAAAGGGTCGTTGCATTTGGATTAATCTCATCACTAGGTGTCCATGTAGGTTAACACCAGCAGTTTGTGGTAGAGATTGATCAGTTAGCTACCTGCATTTGGGGAAGTGGTTTGTCAATTAAAGATCACCAATTGTGAAATTGATTGCCAGTAATTTTGGATTGCTGAGATGTATTCAGTAATTTTGGATTGCTGAGATGGAGAATACAGAAAGCATCGGGGGGCAAAGGAAGAGGCATCATTGAAAATTACATACCAAAAAGCTTCATTTTGTTTTTAGAAAGTGGGTGCTGCTATAGCAGCTTCATTCTTGAGAAGAAACCCTCAAGCTCATCAAATTGGCTCTCCTGAGGACAAAAAATCTCTAGTATATTCAATAGTGCAAGGCAGTAGCAAGGTCATTCTGAGGCATTCAGTAGCAAGGCATCAACAAGGACCATGCAAAGTTGCTAGTATCAATGAGTAGTTTAAGTTTGTGAATTTTTCTTGAGTCTATGTATTTGCATCAAAAACAAAATACAAAAAAGAAATATAGATATCAATTGTAGAATCTTTTTTAAGTTTACTTATGTGAGTTTAGACTAGGATATTACATTGGGGAAAACTTCATGATAAAGCGCACTTGAGTCGAAGTAGTACTAGGTCGAGTGACCTCCCGGGAAGTCCCAATGTTTCACCTAGATGCAATGAGTGCCAAGTGGACCATTCATGCTCCCGAGAGATGGATTCTTATGAACCACTACCAATTCAAAACTACACAATTAAATCTTGATAAAACATCATATAATTTGATAAACTACAAAAAACCGCCTAAAAGTAAATGAATGAGTTATGGAGCTCCATAATGGGTGGTTGATTAGTCAAAACAATAAGTTCTTGCAAATGGGGTTGCAAGCTAAATGGGCTTGATCTTGGAGGAAACTCCACGTTTAAGCATGCTTGAGTCAAAGTAGTACTAGAATAGGTGACCTCTCGAGAAGTCACAATGCTTCACTCTGTGAGCGTCACCCAAATGCAAAGAGTGTCAAGTGGATCATCCATACTCATGAGATATGGGTTCCTGTGAAACACTACTCATGAAATATGAAATACCTATAAAGTGTACGTTGTTGCTAAGTTGAAAATTATGTTTCATTCTTATATGCAAACCTAGTTGATTATGATATCCTAGGAATTAGACAAAATTTACCAAACTTCTATTCAAATGAGAAAACAAAAAAAATTGTGGTGAAATTTAGTGAATCTCAAAACCCTAGAAATGGGGTTGTGACATCTAACTTCGAAGGCTTGTTCCACCCTGAACCAATCTACTCATAATTGTGATCCCAATTACCCTGCAAAAAAATCAGTCTAATAAACTAAACATAAAAGACAAACATGAATACAAAACTGTCTCACACCTAGAATTTATTCGAAAAGTTGCCGGAAGAGGCTTTTGAAGCATCGAAAGAAATTCATCCCATTCCTTTTCAGGTATAATGCCTTGCTCCTGCAGCAAAAAATCCTTTCAAGAATTAGCCTAATACAAAATACAAGTTGTACTTTTGCATAAACACATACCACCATACATGTATAGAAGTACCCATCTGAAAATGTAACAGAAAGAGCAAACCATTAAAAAGGATTGCTATAATATGTACTACACATTTTTCTAATATCCAACAATTGAAAAGGAAAGAAATGTTTTTTATATATAATAACTAAAGAAAATGGTTTATTTAGTTCCTAAAAATATCCTCTATTTACAATACACATAATAATCAAACAAAGCTAACAAGAAGAAAAACTAATTTGCATGTGTGCATCTTTATTATCCACAGAATGACCAAACTGTCTTTAAGTTATTCTTATGAAATTATTGCCTCCTTTTACAAGAAAAATTCACTTGAAAATCATCTAATCAAGCGAAGTTGAAAATTTGGTCTTCACTTTACCACTTGTATGAATTTCATAAGCCACATATGTGTGGCCATAAAATGGTGCAATGTAGCATTGCATGTTTATCTTGAGGGAGACTCCTCACAAGAAAATAGCAAAACATTAATTTCTAACTTTGTTACCGGTTCACTCTAAAAATGACCAGATCTAGATCCAGGTCACCAATGGATATCAACAAGGTCCTACAAATTGGATCTGGGTTCATCTGGATACACTACAAAGCATAGCCAAGCAAATCCAAGCAGAACCCAGCACCCAAAACACCTTTTTTTATTTACTTTTTTTCCTTTTTTGACTTCATCGATTGATTGACTATTCTACCTAAAAAATTCAACCCTAACCCTAAAATTGACCTCTAAACACATTGAAATACAAAAACAAACTCATTTTGCCTCATTTTGAAAACAAGAGACACAAACCAAATGCACATGCTGAACTTTCATTTTTGTTTGTCATTGCACAAATAGAGCTGAAGATTGATTGTTAAAGGTTACAAAACGGTTGTATTGCTATTCCTATGTATGTGCAAGAGCCTATTCACTGCCAAAAGATGGTCTTTATGAAAACCCATATGATGTTGATTGCTGATTTTATTATTTTAATATTTAACAATGAATATCTATCGTGACACTCGAATTTGAAAAATTGATATCATAGTAGTATTTTAATTTTTATGGTGGTTTTTTTAATCATATGCATGTTATGTGGAATTCTGAACTTAATTCGTGTTTCTAGAATGCAAAATGTACATATTTACAATTTTTACACAGTCATACCAAAATAAACCCAACCCCAGAAATGTTTTGCCATACCAGCATACCCAAACCAAACCAGTAACTTAGATTTTTAACAAACCAGTTACTTAGATTTTTAACTATGGGATACAAAAAGCTCTGATTCAATTTTCAATGTTTAAAGTTTCTGGGATTATATTTTTGGTGCAATAAATTTCTGTTTGTTAGATGATTCAAACCATAATGTACAGTCCAAGCAAAATGATTAATTTAAAGTCAGTGTAACAGCACTTGAAACCATCGTTTCCAAACTAGGTAATTTCTTGCCTAACTAACGAGTAAATGTGCAGGGCCAATAAATCGTGAGCCAAGTCCTGCAAAAAGCTTGCCCATTTTTCACGAGTTAATGAGTGAGTTTCACCTGCCACTCGCAAATTTTCTCTGCAGACTCAGCTGCCAAAAAAAATTACAGACCCCTGATCAAACAGAAATCCTATTTTTTTGTGCTTTTCGTGATATTTATTTTCAGTGATTAAGATCTTAGTGGCATGAATTGACTGCCAAGTGATTGACTGGATTTATCTACGGTTGGTTAAAAGCAGTAAAATTATGAAAAATGGCATACAACGTGAAAGTCCCTGTGGCATCAAAGGCCTTAACTTGGGCCTGGTGGCAGGGGCTCTGCCCCTCAACCCTGCCATGCATGTTAACATTGAAAACGGAAGGGGTACTAACCCCACACCCCATGAAAGTGTTGCCCCTTGACTCCACTGGGGGCTGCCGCCCGCTGACCCCACTCAAGATTTGAAAAGGAATATATAAAAGTCATTTTGGCCTGCACCAAATGGAAAAGTTGAGTTTTTTCCCTTTATTTGGCTTAAACTAATGAATAACAGTGTTTTTCCCTTCTTTTTTGGCAACTTTTAGTCTCCCGATTGAACCGCAAGTAATTGAATCCCATTTATATTTTTGATTTAGTGAGTCAATCCCACTTCTGATTAATGTTACTATGATCAAAATAGACTTGTGTTCTTTAAATTCATTCTTCATGTGCCTCATACATTATTTAAGTTTGTTGATGTTTGCAGCGTCGGTCTCCACTTCCAACCAATCCCCATATGACATGATAATAAATTAAATAATAGCCTGGGGCTATTTAATTTATATGATATCGATTTATTGAAGAGACACAATCATTGGTTATCATATTTAATTAGTGTAATGGCACGAATTAATGAAGAGGCACGATTTGCTAATGAGGCCGACCTCTTGCATGGACGCGATTTCATTTGGAGAGGCGCATCCGTCTATGCTGGGCTGACTTATGTTTTTGAAAGGTCACATCTCCTTCTATTATATTGTATATATACTTGGTGGAGTCTCATTGTTTGATCATCGAATTAGTTCATTCTTCATATCAAGTGCAAGTTCTTCATCAAGGCAGATCGACATAGTAGAAGGCTGAGATTTCATCAGCGAATTACTTCATTGTGTTTCTGTGTTGCATCATACTCTAGTGCTTGTATATAGGCCTTCATATCGGCCTCTTGTAAGGAGATCATTGTTGTGGTGATTCAATATATAAGTGATATATTGTTGCTGGGTTTTTCTCCCTCAAGAGGAGGGTTTTCCCAGGGTATCTGCTGTGTTATTGTGTCTAATTTTGAATTAAATGTTGTGTCTCTAATCTGATCATATAATCTAACATGGTATCAAAGCGGGTTTGAAGAAGATCTTGATCAGATTTTATTACAGCGATACTCTTTATTCTCTTTCTCATTGTTGTCTATTTCTATCTCTTCGTCAAGATGGTGAACGGTCTTAAGATGGATAGACTCGAGGGAGCTTCAAATTTCACTTCATGGAGATTCAGAATTATGCTCACCTTGGAGGAAAATGAATTGGCTGAGTTTGTGGAGAGCAAAGTTCCCGAACCTACGGATGAGGAAGAGAAAGTTCAATGGAGGAAGAAAGATATCAAGGTGAAGAAGATGTTAGTTCATTTTGTGAAGGATCATATTGTTCCTATTGTCTCCAAGTTGAAGACGGCAAGAGAGATGTTCAAAACCTTGGAGGAGATGTACGAAATCAACAACACCAGCCAGGCTCTTGCACTGAAGCAACAACTTCATCATATGAAGATGGCGAAAGGAGAAACGGTTATTGCTTACTTCATGAAGATTTCGGAATTGAGAGATCAGCTCTCTACAATTGGTCATGTGATAGATGACAAGGACTTGACCATGCTTGCTCTTAATGATCTTCCTTCATCTTGGGAGTCCTACATTCAAGGAATCAGTGCAAGATCGAAACTTCCTAAGTTTGATCGATTGAGGGCGGATTGCATTCAAGAGGAGTCTAGGTTGGCTGCTAGAGGAATTGGTCAAAGCTCAACTAATGAAGACATTCATGTTCTCGCCTCTCAATCTTCGAAGAAGAAAGGGAAAGAAGGGAAGAAAGGATATTTCAAGAGGAACAGAGATAAAGGAGTTGATGGTGCTCCCACATTCGAGAAGAAGAGGGACCTCTCCAAAGTCCAATGCTTTAGATGTGACAAGTATGGTCACTTTGCTAAGGATTGTCCAACCAGGCCTAAGCAACAGGCTACCATTGCAGATGTTGATGAAGTCTCTACGCAGAAGGATTCTTGTGAATACTTATTCTATTCGGCATTGTCAAGCAATGTACCTACCGACACCAACACTTAGTTGATTGATAGTGGTGCCTCTCGCCACATCACCGGATTTAGGGAGCATTTAACAAACTCGGTGGAGAGAGATTCTAGTGAACAAGTCATTATTGGAGATGATGCTAGTTACTCGGTGAAAGGAATTGGGACCTCCACTCTCCACTTGGATTTCGGCATTTCCCTACAGTCGTGTGATGTTCTATATGTTCCAGGCATCAAGCGAAACCTTGTTTCCATTTCAGCATTGGAAGACAAGGGTTACCAAGTTGCATTCTCTAAAGGCAAAGTTCTTGTGTGGACGAAGAATTCCAACTTCAAGACTGCTCAGGTGATAGGAGTTAGACATGAGAGCCTCTATAGGCTATTCACTCATCCACTTCAGGCATTAGTACATGATTCTTCAAGCTTGTGTGACCTTTGGCATCGAAGATTGGCTCACCTTCACTTCCAAGCTCTACCTATCATGGAAAAGATGGTCACGGGCCTTCCAAAGTTCAACCAGGAGCACGAAGGTACTTGCAGAGGCTGCGCAATGGATAAGAATACAAAAGGTCCATTTCATAGTAGAGAAAGTAGATCCAAATGTATTCTAGATCTCATTCATTCTGATTTATGTGGTCCAATGTCTGTTGCTTCTTCGAGTGGTTTCTTGTATTACATTATTTTTATTGATGACTACTCTAGAAAGACTTGGATTTATTTCTTGAAAACTAAAGAATCTGAGGAGGTATTAGAAAGGTTCAAGGAGTTCAAAGCTCGGGTAGAGAACCTTTCCGAGAAGAGAATCAAAGTCCTGAGATCTGATAATGGAGGAGAGTACACTTCTGGCAGCTTTCGGAATTTACTGCATTGAAGTTGGGATTAAGAGGGAGTTTTGTGTGTGCCCCTTATAATCCTCAACAGAACGGTGTTGCAGAGAGGAAGAACAGATCTATCATGGAAGCAGCTAAAGCCATGATTCATGACCAAGATCTGCAAACCTTCCTTTGGGTGGAAGCATCTAGGACAGCAATCTATGTTCAGAATAGAAGTCCTCACCGAATCCTGGAGAACATGACTCCTGAAAAAGCTTTTACTAGGAAAAAGCCAGAAGTGAGTCATTTGAGGATCTTTGGATGTCCAGTGTATGTTCATGTACCGAAGGAAAAGAGAACGAAGTTGGAGCCCTCTAGCAAGAAGGGGATATTTGTAAGTTACAGTGAAACATCAAAAGCCTACAAAATCTACATTCCAGGACAAAAGTAGATCGAGATCAGTAGAGATGTCACATTTGAGGAAGATGTTGCATTCAGAAGATCCAAGGGTACTCATATGGAGATTCATAATGAAGAGTCTCCTCAGGATATGGAAGTTGACCATACTCCTGAGATTCAGAGGGAGAATTCATAACCGAAGGAAGATGATGATCCAGTTGTGCCCTTGGAACCTACTAATGGGCCTACCGATATTGTGATTGGGAGAAAAAGATTTCTCTGGGCTAGGCAAACAATGCAGGAGGTAGAAAGGTTTGCAGCACCAAGAGGAACCTTCAGAGAAAGTAAGAGACCTCATAAGTTCTCCAGTTATGTTGCTTTGATGAGTCAGATTATTGAGTCTGAGCCTTCCAGTGTTGAGGAAGCTTCTAGTCAACAGGTTTGGAGAGATGCTATGACAGAGGAGTATTAGTCCATTCTCAAGAATGATGTTTGGGACATCATTCCTAGACCTGAAAGCAAATCTGTGGTATCTTCAAAATGGCTCTTCAAGATCAAGCATACGGTTGATGGGAGCATTGAGAAGCACAAGGCAAGATTCGTGGCTAGAGGGTTTTCACAAAAAGAGGGAGTTGACTATGAAGAAACATTTACTCTTGTTGCTCACTATACTTCTGTCAGAACCATCATTGCCATTGCTGCATCTAGAGGATGGAAGATTCACCAAATGGATGTGAAGACAACTTTTCTGAATGGTGTAATCAAGGAAGAAGTTTATATTGAGCAACCTGATGGATTCGAGGTACATGGGAAGGAGTCTCATGTTTGCAGGCTAAAGAAGGCCTTGTATGGTCTTAAGCAGGCTCCTCGTGTTTGGTACGAAAGGATAGATCGTTACCTGTCAAGCTTGGGCTTCTCCAAGAACGATGCTAACTCAAATTTGTATTTCAAGGTAATTGATGGTGAAGCATTGATTTTGGTTTTGTATGTTGATGATTTGATTCTTACTAGAGAAGAACACCTCATTATCAAATGCAAGGAGTTGGCTTCTGAGTTTGAAATGAAGGACCTTGGGCTCATGCATTACTTCCTTGGCTTAAAAGTTTGGCAGAAGCCAGATGAGATGATTCTAAGTCAAGGGAAGTATACTATTGATATACTTAAGAGGTTTGGTATGATGGATTGCAAATCCATGTCTACACCTATGGAGACCAACTTACATAAGCTTAAGGAGGCTGCAGCTAGTTCAGATCTTGTGGATCCCACGATGTACAGGCAGATGATTGGGTCATTGATGTATCTAGTCAACACTAGACAAGATATCTGCTATGCAATGAGTGCACTCAATCAGTTCATGTGTGAACCAAGGCAGATACATCTTGTTGCAGCAAAACATATCCTGAGATACTTGTGTGGCACAGTTGGATATGGGTTGAGATATTCTTCAAGTGTGGATTTGAAGTTGCATGGCTATACTGATTCTGATTGGGCAGGGTGTGTCACTAATCGGAAGAGCACCTCTAGATGTTGCTTTAGTTTAGGGTCTGCTATGATATCCTAGTGCAGCAGGAAGCAGTCATCTGTAGCATTGAGTACAGCAGAGGCAGAGTATATTGCAGCTTGTGTGGCAGCTCGAGAAGCAATGTGGCTTCAGAAGCTCCTTGCAGGATTGTTTGGGCAATCAATGGAGCCTACTATCATTCATTGTGATAACCAGAGCTATGTGAAGCTTTCTGTCAATCCTGAGTTTCATGACAGAACCAAGCATGTTGAGATCAAATACCATTATATTAGAGATATAGTATTGAGGAAAGCAATACAGTTGAAGTATATTAGCACTGATGAGCAGACAGTAGACATTCTCTCCAAGCCTCTCTCCAGGATAAAGTTTGTGTACTTTTGAGACAAGCTTGGTATGGTGGAGAATCAAGCCCTAGCTGAGAAGGAGTCTCAATATCAGTGATCTTCATTAATGCATTTCTCTTTGAGAGAGATTTGAGGTGCAAGCCCTTGTTAATGCATTTCTCTTTTGAGATCTAAGGTGAAAGCCCTTGTTTCCACCCTCTGGGAGAGCCATGGTGGATGTCATGTGTGTGACTCCATGACAGCATCACGTGAGAGAGTCCGTGATGATTTTCTTGTACTTGTGTTTCACCCTCTGGGAGAGCCATGGTGAACGTCACAATGAGGTGACAACATCATGTTAAGTAATGAACACTTGTACATACCATACATGGGTGTAGCCATGGTGGTTGATATCACGATGAGGTGATATCTTTCTTTTCCACATATGGGTGTAGCCATTGTGGTAGACATCACGATGAGGTGATATGTCTTGTGCAACTGGAAGTGTTCTCCCTAGCTAAGAGGGAGTGTTGATGTTTGTAGCGTCGGTCTCCACTTCCAACCGATCCCCATATGACATGATAATAAATTAAATAATAGCCTGGGGCTATTTAATTTATATGATATCGATTTATTGAAGAGACACAATCATTGGTTATCATATTTAATTAGTGTAATGGCACGAATTAATGAAGAGGCACGATTTGCTAATGAGGCCGACCTCTTGCATGGACGCGATTTCATTTGGAGAGGCGCATCCTTCTATGTTGGGCCGACTTATGTTTTTGAAAGGTCACGTCTCCTTCTATTATAGTGTATATATACTTGGTGGAATCTCATTGTTTGATCATCGAATTAGTTCATTCTTCATCTCAAGTGCAAGTTCTTCATCAAGGCAGATCAACATAGTAGAAGGCTGAGATTTCATCAGCGAATTACTTCATTGTGTTTCTGTGTTGCATCATACTCTAGTGCTTGTATATAGGCCTTCATATCGGCCTCTTGTAAGGAGATCATTGTTGTGGTGATTCAATATATAAGTGATATATTGTTGCTGGGTTTTTCTCCCTCAAGAGGAGGGTTTTCCCAGGGTATCTGCTGTGTTATTGTGTCTAATTTTGAATTAAATTATGTGTCTCTAATCTGATCATATAATCTAACAAAGTTTATTTTGTGTATTCTATATTTATGTTTTTATTAATTTGCCAAGTCTTGAGTTTGAATCAAAATTTAGGCTGCCGTGGTTTTGCCAAGTCCAAGTTTTCGAACTATGCTTGAAACGCTTGACAAATATAGAGATGTTTACAAATACATAAGTCATGCAGCCTGATGCATTTAATAACTAATGTTGAGGAACCATGGCATACCAAAATAGAACCAGTTTCAAACAAGAAGTGCTTGGAACAGCAAAAGCCATCATAGGAGTAACATCGCAGTTTCCATGACAGATACAAAATGTGCATCATTAAATGTGATTCCTTTTGAATTGAGCATTAAGTTAGCACCAAACAGTTTCAGATTTAATTACTCAGCTCGCTAGTAGGGCCTTCTTGTTGATGATAGCAGCGTCGGGCTTCTACTTCCAGCCCAGATCATTCATTGAAGAACAAATTAAATGAGTAGCCTAACGGTTATTTAATTTGTTAAGGTGACTTTTGGTGAAGAGGCGCTTCACCATTGTATATCATATAATAATTAATTGAGGTTAAATGAGGCCGACTTGTTTTCATCCGCCACCTTTGAAGAGACGCGATTTGTTCAAGGCCGACATGATGTTATTCAAGAGACGCGATCCTTCTCCTTGTATTTATATACGATGCTCCTTCATTGTAACACAATATAATCATTCCATTCATTCGATATCCATTCATATTCATAAGTTCGAGTTTGTGTAAGATCAAAGTTCAAGCAAGCGCGAATTTCTCTAAGGGCAGATCACAGTCTGAAAGGAGGCTGAATTTATCACTAAGGGAGTTCTATATTATCAGCAGCAAGGTGTCTTATATCATTCTGTGTTTGCATCAGTTGTGGTGCTGTTGATTGGCCTCATATTTGGCCTCATTGTAAAGGAGATAATTATTTCATATTCAATATATAAGTGATATATTGTTGCTGGGTTTTTCTCCCTCAAGTGGAGGGTTTTCCCAGGGTATATGCTGTGTCTCTTTGTCTGATTTTGAATTAAAATCTGAGTTTTATATCTGATCATAAAAACTAACATAGTATCAGAGCGCGTATAAGAAAGATCGTGATCAGATTTCTCATAAGCAGCGCTTTCATCCACTCTTATTCTCATTCTCTTGCATATATCTTATCGTCAAGATGGTGAACAGGCTCAAGATCGAATATAGACTTGAGGGCGCATCAAACTTCACCTCTTGGAAGTTTAGAGTAATGCTCACTTTGGAAGAAAATGAGTTAGTTGAGTTCGTGGAGGGCGAAGTTCCCAAACTGTCCGATGAGAATGAGAAGTCTCACTGGAGAAAGAATTGCACTAAGGAAAAGAAGATTTTGGTAGACTCCGTGAAGGACCACCTTGTGCCAATCATCTCCAAGTTGAAGACAGCAAGAGAGATGTTCAAGACGTTGGAGGAGATGTATGAGATCAATAACACAAGTAGAGCTCTTGCATTAAAGCAACAGCTTCATCATATCAAGATGGCGAAAGGGGATTCCGTCGTCACATTCTTCATGAAGATCGCCGAGTTCAGAGATCAGCTCTCTACCATTGGGCATATTGTTGATGACAAGGATTTGGCTATGTTGGCTCTTAATGGTCTTCCTCAATCTTGGGAGCCATTCATCCAAGGTATCAGTGGGAGATCAAAACTTCCTAAGTTTGATCGCTTGAGGGCAGATTGCATCCAAGAAGAATCAAGATTGGCTGCAAGAGGCATTGGGCAAAGTTCTACAAACAAAGACATTCATGTACTTGCCGCTCAATCTTCGAAGAAGAAAGGAAAAGAAGGGAAGAAAGGCAATTTCAAGAGGAATAGAGATAAAAGATCAGATGGTGCCCCTACATCTAAGAAGAAGAAGGACCTCTCCCGCATTCAATGCTTCAGATGTGACAAGTTTGGTCACTATGCAAAGGATTGTCCAACCAGACCTAAGCAGCAGGCTTCAATTGCAGATGTGGGTGAGATCTCTCCTCAGAAGGATTCAAGTGGTTTTCTATTCTATTTTGCCTTATCAAGCAATGTGCCTACGGACAACAACACATGGTTGATTGATAGTGGTGCCTCTCGCCACATCATTGGATTTAGAGAGCATCTATTTGATTTGGTGGAGAGAGATTCTAGTGTTCAAGCCATTATTGGAGATGATGCAAGTTATGTTGTGAAAGGTGTTGTGACCTCCTCTCTTCACTTAGATTCTGGAATCTCTTTACAGTTGAGTGATGTGCTATTTGTTCCTGGTATCAAACGGAACCGCTATGAAAGGTGTTGGGACCTCCTCTCTTCACTTAGATTCTGGAATCTCCTTACAATTGAGTGATGTACTATTTGTTCCTGGTATCAAGCGGAACCTTGTCTCTATCTCTGTCTTGGAGGACAAGGGGTATCAAGTTGCATTCTCCGAAGGTAAAGTTCTTGCATGGCCAAAGAACTCAAGTATCAAGACTACTCGTGTGATTGGAGTTCGACATGAGAGTCTCTACAGACTTTGCACTCGTCCACTTCAGGCTTTGTTGCATGATTCATCAAGTTCGTGTGAGCTTTGGCATAGAAGACTTCCTCACCTTCACTTTAGAGCACTACCAACCATGGAGAAGATGGTCACGGGCCTTCCTAAACTCAGCCAGGAGCATGAAGGCACTTGCAGAGGTTGCGCTTTGGGTAAGAATACTAAAGGTCCATTTCATAGTAGTGAAAGTAGATCTAAATGCATTCTAGATCTTATTCATTCTGATTTGTGTGGTCCAATGTCTGTTGCTTCTTTGAGTGGTTTCTTGTATTACATAATTTTCATTGATGACTACTCTAGAAAGACTTGGATTTATTTCTTAAAGACTAAAGAATCTGAGGAAGTACTTGAAAGATTCAAGGAATTTAAAGTTCAGGTAGAGAACTTGTCCGGGAAGAGGATCAAAGTTCTAAGATCCAACAACGGAGGAGAATACATCTCTAGAAGCTTCCGCAACTTTTGCATTGAAGCAGGGATTAAGAGGGAGTTTTGTGTCCCTTACAATCCACAGCAGAACGGTGTTGCAAAAAGGAAGAACAGATTTATTGTAAAAGCAGCTAAAGCCATGATTCATGATCAAGATCTGCAAACCTTCCTCTGGGCTGAGGCATCTAGGACAGCTATGTATGTTCAAAATCGGAGCCCTCACCATATTCTGGAAAATATGACTCCTGAAGAAGCTTTCATAGGAGTGAAACCAGAAGTAAGTCATTTGAGAATATTTGGTTGTCCTGTATATGTCCATGTGCCTAAAGATAAAAGGACAAAATTGGAACCATCTGGCAAGAAGGGAATATTTGTGGGCTATAGTGAGTCTTCTAAAGCCTACCAAGTCTACATTCCAGGTCAGAAATTGATAGAGATCAGCAAGGATGTTACATTTGAAGAGGATGTTGCATTCAAGAGATCCAAGGGCACTCACATGGAGATAGACAATGAAGACCAAGAGTCTCCTCAGGTTATGGAAGTTGACCATCCTCCTGAGATTCAGAGGGAGGCTACTGATCCTAAAGAAGATGATGATCCACTTGAGCCTTTGGAACCTACTAATGGGCCTACAGACATTGTGATTGGTCGAAAAAGACCTCTTTGGGCCAGGCAAACAATGCAGGAGGCAGAAAGGTTTGCAGCCCCGAGGAACATTCAAAGAAAGCAAAAGGCCTCACAAGTTTTCAAGCTATGTTGCATTGATGAGTCAAATCATTGAGTCTGAACCTTACAGTGTTGAGGAAGCTACTAGTCAGCAAGTATGGAGAGATGCTATGGCTAAAGAATATCAATCCATCCTCAAGAATGATGTTTGGGACACGTACCTAGACCAGAAGGAAAATCTATTGTATCTTCTAAGTGGCTCTTCAAGATCAAGCATGCGGCTGATGGGAGCATCAAGAAGTACAAGGCTAGGTTCATGGCTAGAGGATTCTCTCAGAAAGAGGGAATAGACTATGAGGAAACCTTCACTCCAGTTGCTCGCCATACATCCGTTAGAACTATCATTGCTATTGCAGCATCTAAAGGATGGAAGATACACCAGATGGACGTGAAGACAGCATTTCTAAATGGTGTAATTGAAGGAGAAGTATATATTTAGCAACCTGATGGCTTTGAGGTTCATGGGAAGGAGTCTCATGTTTGCAGATTGAAGAAGGCTTTGTATGGCCTTAAGTAGGCTCCTCGCGCTTGGTATGAGAGAATTGATAGATACCTGATGAGCTTGGGCTTCTCCAAGAACGATGCTGATTCAAACCTGTACTTCAAGGTAATTGATGGCGAAACATTAATCTTGGTTCTTTATGTTGATGATTTAATTCTTACTGGAGAAGATAACCTCATTATCAAATGCAAGAAGGAGTTAGCTTCTGAATTTGAAATGAAGGATCTTGGATTCATGCATTACTTCCTTGGTTTAGAAGTTTGGCAGAGGCCTAATGAGATCTTTCTGGGTCAAGGGAAGTACACTATAGACATTCTGAAGAGATTTGGTATGATGGATTGCAAATCCATGTCCACACCTATGGAGACAAATTTGCAGAAATTAAAGGAGGCTGCAGCCATTTCAGATCTTGTAAATCCTACTTTGTACAGGCAGTTGATTGGTCGTTGATGTATCTAGTCAATACAAGACCAGATATTTGCTATGCAGTAAGTGCACTTAGTCAGTTCATGTGTGAACCAAGGCAAATACATCTTGTTGCAGCAAAGCATATCCTGAGATACTCGCATGGCACAGTTGGGTATGGCTTGAGATATTCTTCTGATGTGGACTTGAAGCTGCATGGTTATTCTGATTCTAATTGGGCAAGGTGTGTTGCTGATCGGAAAAGCACCTCTAGATGTTGCTTCAGTTTGGGATCTGCAATGATATCCTGGTGTAGCAGGAAGCAGTCTTCAATGGCACTAAGCACCGCAGAGGCCGAGTATATTGCAGTTTGTGTGGTAGCTCAGGAAGCAGTGTGGCTTCGAAAGCTCCTTGCAGGATTGTTTGGACAATCAATGGAGCCGACAGTCATTCATTGTGATAATCAAAGCTATGTGAAGCTCTTTGTCAATCCAGTGTTTCATGACAGAACTAAACATGTTGAGATCAAATACCACTATGTCAGAGATATGGTATTGAGGAAAGCTATCCAGTTGAAGTACATCAGCACTGATGAGCAGACGGCCGATATTCTCACCAAGCCTCTCTCCAGAGTAAAGTTTGTGTACTTTCGAGACAAGCTTGGTATTGTGGAGAATGAAGCCCTAGCTGAGAGGGAGACTCAGCTTCAGTGATCATCTATGATTTGCTTTAATGCATTTTTCTCTGTGAGAGAAATTTGAGGTGCAAGCCCTTGTTTCCACCCTCTGGGAGTAACCATGGTGGATGTCATGTTGAGTGACTCCATGACAATATCACGAGAGAGAGTCCGTGATGATTTTCTTGTACTTGTTTTTTTCACCCTCTGGGAGTAGCCATGGTGAATGTCATGATGAGATGACGACATCACGTTGAGTGATTCCGTGATGGGCACTTGTGCACATATACCATACATGGGAGTAGCCATGGTGGTTGATATCACGATGAGGTGATATGTTCCTTTCCATACATGGGTGTAGCCAAGGTGGATGTTATGTCTTGGACAGCTGGAAGTATTCCTCCCTAGCTGAGAGGGAGTGTTGATGATAGCAGCATCAGGCTTCTACTTCCAACCCAAATCATTCATTGAAGAACAAATTAAATGAGTAGCCTAACGGCTATTTAATTTGTTAAGGTGACTTTTGGTGAAGAGGTGCTTCACCATTGTAAATCATATAATAATTAATTGTTGTTAAATGTGGCCGACTTGTTTTCATCTGCCACCTTTGAAGAGATGCGATTTGATCAAGGCCGACATGATGTTATTCAAGAGACGCAATCCTTCTCCTTGTATTTATACGATGCTCCTTCATTTTTTTTATTTTTTTTATTTTTTTTTTTTAAAAAGAGGGGTAAAAACTTTATTGAAATCGAAAGAAAATCAATACATAAGAATAAGGGAGCCCATCAGCTCCCACAAATGAAATCCCAGAACAACAAGAGCATACAGAACCACCAACCAACCAGCCACCAGTAACTTATCCCTCCATATCATCAGTAATAACCTTCTCAAGATCAAGAACATACTCAGGAGATAACTGTCCCCACCCCTCAATCCTCCAATCATCCTCATGCTCAGAAGCCCACTTGGCCAAACAATCAGCCGCCCTATTCCATTCACGCGGGATGTGGACAAACGACACCACTTCCAATGTAGAGCACCTCTGCAAAATCTGTCTAACCACTATAGCAATCTGCCAATCGACATCATCAACCCTTTTCTCAAGCAGCAAATTAACAATAATCTGCGAATCAGATTCACAGATCACCTTTCGCCAACCCAAGGCGCACGCATGTTCAATAGCCCAAAGAATTGCCAGCCCTCCCATAAGATTGTTAGAATTCCACCCCTTATGGATTGAGAAAAGAAAAATGACTGAACCAGTACAGTCCCTACCAAGTCCACCAATACCAGCAGGCCCTGGGTTACCTCTAGAGGATCCGTCAGTATTAATCTTCAGAAACTCCGTCGGAGGAGGCATCCATCTTCCAACCCTTTGAACCTTCTTTTTCACTCTCCTACCTCTTCTAACACAGACAGAGCCAGGAGTCAACTCTTGTAACCCCAATCTATTCACAATCTCATCATCTCTTTTCTCCAACGGAAGAGTCACTTCACATTTGGCTTCCACAGTCTCTTGGAACATCCCAATAATTCTGAACCAAACCTGTTGAGCCATCAACTTTTCTTCTCGAAAAATCCTACGATTCCTTTCCAACCAAATTTGCCAAAGGATGAAAGTAGGACCAATGTTCCACAAAATCTGGAGAAAAGAGGCCTGGGAGGGGGGCCTTCCCAGATTACTCCAGAATTCAACAAGAGAAGAAGCATGAACACAAGGATGTTTCCAAACACCCCACCACCAATGCCAGAGCAACATAGAAAAGGAACACCGGAAAAATAAATGGGAAGAATCCTCCTCACTGAACCCACACAAAACACACATAGAGGGGCCTTGGAATCCACGCTTATGGAGATTCTCCCAAGTCAAACATCTATTCCAAGCAAGAGTCCAAACAAAACAATTACACTTAGGCCATGAAAACTTGTTCCACACCTGTTTCCACCAAGGGACCTCCACCCCCCCAAACTTACGAGAAAGCAACTCCTGATAACCGCTAGCAACCGTAAAAACACCCTTAGGGTTCGGGCTCCAAGCAAGAATATCCTTATCCCTAAGGGAGTTGCATTGTCTGCTAGCCAAGATATTCTGAAGCACAATACCATCCTCCTCCAACCTGGGAACAGGCCACTCACCTGGGTCCTTCCACCTAGCCACCTCCACCTGTCCACCAAAGTCAAACTTCTTAAAATCACTCACTCTAGACCAGCCGGCCTCCAAAAATCTTTGCGACAGATCCACCAAATTAGGGTACTGACGAAGAATGGGTGTGTAACCATCCCAAGAATCAGACCAAAACATAGCCTCAGCCCCTTTATTACAAATCCAGAACAGGCCCTCCTTGATTAGCGCAGCCCCTTTCTTAAGTGTTCCCCAAATCACCGAGCCTTTCCCAATCAGAGGAAATCTGGGAAGCTCCTCCTTACAAATCCCAGGAAGATACTTGTGGGATAAGATCCTAGCCCAACTATGATCCTATTCCACACACCACCTCCAATAAAGCTTTGCAGCCAAAGCTAACCCGGACCAAGTCGCCTTCCGTAAACCAAGACCCCCCACCTGCCTTGGGCTACAAACAACATCCCACTTAACCAAGCTCCATTTAGATGAGGACAAGCTACCCGCCCATAAGAATTGTCTAGCCAGAAAGTCCATCTCCTTCACAAACCCAAAAGGAGCAACCTGTAACATGCACCTATAAATAGGAAGAGCCTGCACCACAGACTTAAGCAAAAGAACCCGTCCAGCAAACAACAACCATCGGTGAGTCCAATGACTAACCTTCGCACGAAACTTGTCCAAGATATTATGCCATGACTCCCTGGGAAGTCTACCAAAAGAGATAGGAATACCCAGATAGGTTAAAGGGAGAGAATCAATCTGGAACCTCAAGATATGAGAAATCCTTTGCTGAATTGGTCGCGGAGTATTAAAAAAGAAAATGGAGGATTTGTCTTCATTAATCCTTTGACCAGCCGCAGCAAGATAGATATCCAAGGCCTTGCGAAGACACGAAGCTTCTCTGATCTTGGCTAGACCCATCAAAGCCGTATCATCCACAAATTGCAAATGTGACTGAGGAGGCAAGTCATTTCCCCACTTCCACCCCTGAATCAAACCCAACTCTACATTACGCTTCACCAGCCTACCCAGACCTTCCGCCAGAAGAATAAATAAGTACGAAGAGATAGGATCCCCTTGACGAAGTCCCCTGAAAGCACTAAAAAGAGCAGTAGGCTCCCCATTAATCAACACCGAGAATGAAGTGGAAGTAACACAGCTCATCACCCACTGGATCCATTCCCCAGCAAATCCAAAAGCAGAAAGGATTTTCCGCAAAAAGGACCACCGCACTCTATCATAAGCCTTCGCCATGTCAAGCTTGATGAACATAGCCTTTTCTTTCGAGGATGCCATCGAATGAATGGTTTCCGTTGCAATGACCACCCCATCCAATATTTGGCGATCCTCCACAAAACCACTTTGTTCCTCAGAGATAAGACCATTGAGCCATTTCTTCAACCTTTCAGCAATTAGCTTGGAGATGATTTTATACACCACATTACAAAGAGAAATGGGACGAAATTGATTCAAACGATCCGCCCCTTCACATTTGGGAATGAGAGCAAGGAAAGTAGAGTTTAAAGCCCGAAGCATCTGCTTGTTTACCTGAGACTCACACACCACCTCCAACAGGTCCAACTTAATGATGTCCCAAAATTCTTGATAAAATTCCACTGGATATCCATCAGGACCTGGGGCTTTCCCTTTCTTCATCTGAAAAACAGTGGCCTCTAATTCCTCCATCAAGATATCTTGCAAAAGATACTCATTCATCTCCCTAGTGACCAAAGAGGGAATACAAGCCAGAACTTGGTTTTCTTCCTCCGAAACATCTTGAGAGTCCTCCCGAAATAAAGAAGCATAGAACTCAGAAGCTTCTCTAGAAATATCCTGCAAGGAAGATAGTTGCTCACCCCTATCATTCACCAGAACAGGTATAGAATTACCATGCCTCCTAGCCTTCACCGAGTTGAAGAAAAATGCAGTGTTCTTATCCCCCTCCCGTAACCACTCAACTCTAGCCTTCTGCTTCCAAAAAATTTCCTCACGCAGCTCACATTCCTCCAAAGCTTTCCGGGCCCAGGCCTCTTCCCTGAGTAAGTCTTCAGAAAGACCACACTCCCTTATCTCCCGAGTGATGACATCCAAGACAGCTTGTGCATCATCCTTAGCATGAAAAATATTGCCAAAGTAATGCCTATTCCACCTTTTAAGTTGATATTTTACACACTGTAGCCGCTTAGAAAAGGAATACATGGCAGTGCCAAAAGCAGGTCTTCCCCTCTGCCACCAATCAGCCATATGCACCTGTAAAGAAGAATCTCTTAACCACATAAGTTGAAACTTGAAAGTAGGGGACCGAGCCACCCGAGCAAAAGAAGCAGAAAACTTAATAGGCCAATGGTCCGAACCCCTCCAGTCAAGAATCTCAGAGTCAGAAGACAGCCCTCCGCCAACCCAGAAACAAGACACCAAGAATCGATCAAGTCTCTCCGCAATACAATTCTCCCCCAATCTCCTATTGTTCCAAGTAAACTTCCCATTTCGAGGCTTAATGTCAACCAGGTTCAAAGCAGAGATGCTATCACGAAAAAGGAAAGCAGAAGGTTCCAGTCTCGCAACACCACCCTTCTTCTCATCTATCTCAACAATAGCATTGAAATCCCCTGCAACAATCCAAGGGAACAAAGGAGCTAGGCTCCGAACATAACTAATATGAGACCACAATAACTTCTTACCAGGAAAATCAGTAGGCGCATAGATGTTTGAGAGAGAATAGTTTCCCCCAACTCCAGACTTGAAACAACCACAGAGATCGAGGACTTGGAGGACACCCACCAAAGCGGGCGAATCTTCAATGGATTCCACAGGCAAGCCACCCCACCTGCATTACCATGAGCCCCAATACACTGGCAACTACCCCGCACCCAAAGTTTAGGCATCATCCCCATCATACCTTCAACAGTTAACTTAGTCTCCTGAAGAAAAAGAACATCAGGAGAATGAGAACGCAACAAATCCCGAACAGCTTTTTGACGAGGGCCACTGTTCAAGCCCCTTACATTCCAGGAGAGGACATTCATTTTGGAGGATTAGAGAAATGTGAATCCAAAGTCTTTACAGACCCAGCCTCCACTAGAGACTCCCCCATCAACTTTAATTTCTCCAAATCCTTCTTTCTCCCTGCTTTAGAAGACTTCTCTACAACCCCTTTCTTTAGGTCCTTCTAAAGAATTCCCAGTGAAGGGGAAGCCTTATTACCTTTTACCAAGCCTGCTCCCGATTTCACCAAAGGGCTAGAAAGCCCTCCTTCCCCCGACACCAGCTCCACAGAAGGCTCAAGCCCCCCAAGAACCACCAGACTCAGGTCCGATTCCAACCGGACAGCCCCAACTTCCTGAGGAGTTTGGATGAGCTCTGGGAAACTGCCTTCTTGAACCCCTTCTGAAATACCGTGATCCACAGTCAACAATCCCGGATTCACCTCCTGATGACCAAGGTCATCAAGCACCTCAAATCTATTACAGGAATCTCCATCTTGGCGATCCTTAAAGGTCCTCTTTTGGCCTCGATTCCTATTGCGGGCCTTGGCAGGAATGAAACCCTCAGCATCCATAGCCTCAGTTGGCACTGTCTCCTTACCCTTGCCACCCTTTGGGGGGTTGCGAGGAGGTTGAGTTGACTGCATCCCTGGAGGTTTAAACTTCGGACATCTTCTCTGCAAATGCCCATATTCACGACAAAGACGACAACGAAAAGGCAAAGTTTCATAGTCAAGTTGTTGCAACCAAGAGCATGAGCCAGCACGTATTTCCAAAGAGTCTGGGATAGGGTTATTCAAATCCATTTCAACACATATACGAGCAAAAGTCATTACCTTTCTGTCCAGAGTTTGTTGAGAAGGACCCACCGGTTTTCCCAGTAATGAAGCAACTTGATGCAATATGTCATTGCGCCAAAATTCCACTGGAAATCTAGGGAGGCGAACCCAAACCGGCACCCGATTCGGAAGCTCCTCCGAAGGATCAAAACCCGCATGCCATGGCTTAATGAATAGACCGACTTGGTTGTGGAAGTAAGGCCCACCTTCAAAAACTCTATTGCGATCCGCCATGCAATTAAATGTCACCATGAAATAGTTGTTGGCTAACAACATTATTTCCATCTCACCCTCAGGGGACCAAGAGCGATGCGCCCATGAATCCAAAAATTGGAGTGAAACCCTCATTCCCAAAAATTTGCATAGCAAAGCATGTTTTGAGAAATACTCGATGTCCTCTGCAATCGATTCCGGTTGGATAACCAGCACTGGCCTTTCCTTGGAACGTTCCAGGCACCCATTTGTCTTCGGAATACGAGAACCACCCGCATGAACAAATCCATCAGTACTTGAGTCATTTGAAAACAAAGTATTATTAAAAACTTTCGGAGAGCAAAATGGGGTCGAAGACCCAAAAGCAGCTCGAAAATCCAAAGGGGGTTTGACCCCTGATGACTCCCCCTGAGCCATGCAAAAGCAGGACTCCAAACTTAGAGCAAGAAAACTGAAAAACCCACCCGCAGAGCCCGAACGAGGTAAGGATCAGACCAAAGGAGAACCAAAATCCACTTAAAAGTGGCTGCCGAAAGAGAAGAACACAGCAAGGAGAAACCCCAGGAGAAAAAGCTTCTGCCCCAGCCGCAGCCCACACGCTAGGAGAAGAGAGCACACCGGCGAAGGACACCACCCCTGTAACCTGAACACACCCCACCCACCAGCAAATACTACCCAGACGCAGAGAGAGGACAGAAAATAAACATGCACAGAGGGCGAAGCCCTCATGCATGTCGCGGCCACACACAGGGAGCCGCTTCACTCAGCGCCATCCGACTCCATCCTAATTCGTACTTAATGCTCCTTCATTGTAAGTTGTAACACAATATAATCATTCCAATCATTCGATATCCATTCATATTCATAAGTTCAAGTTTGTGTAAGATCGAAGTTCAAGCAAGTGCAAATTTCTCTAAGGGCAGATCACAGTCTGAAAGGAGGCCGAATTTATCACTAAGGGAGTTCTATATTATCAGCAGCAAGGTGTCTTATATCATTCTGTGTTTGCATCAGTTGTGGTGCTGTTGATTGGCCTCATATTTGGCCTCATTGTAAAGGAGATAATTATTTCATATTCAATATATAAGTGATATATTGTTGCTGGGTTTTTCTCCCTCAAGTGGAGGGTTTTCCCAGGGTATATGCTGTGTCTATGCTGTGTAGGGTTTTCCCAGGGTTTTCAAGTGGAGAGTTTCCCCAGGGTATATGCTGTGTCTATTTGTCTTATTTTGAATTAAAATCTGAGTTTTATATCTGATCATAAAAACTAACACTTCTAAGGGCTTGACATTGCATTCACAATTCTTTTCTCCCGCAGTAGTAATATCCTTTTCTGGAGAGGCCCATTGAGTTGTCATATGAACCAGAGTAGGCTTATAAAGAGAAGAGAGTCCTAATTCCATCTCCAATAGTAGAGACTCCAGAACTTGTACAAGGTGCAGCATACTTCTTGTTTGCTCATGCATTTTGGTAAATGACCTCCAAAAATCTTTTGCTTTCTTCTCAGTGAGTTGCTCTATGGCCTCCATACTGTTGGGAAGAAAGTTAAAGTTGTGATCTTGATACAGCAGGCAATCCTTTTCAATTTGCACATATTCTTGAAGGGTTTGAAGGAAGTAATGTTGATGCTGAATGTAATTGATCAATACAGCATGAGAATCTTCGAATAACTGAGCTAGCAATGGTCGTTTCCTCCAGCTTCTTAGACACACCTAGGATGCTTCCAGTGATGATTTCATAGGCTTTGATCAGAGAATTGTTCTCCTTAGAATCCTTCATACGATTTTTGAGGGTTTTTCCAGGGACTTCAAGATTAGTTGGCAGCATGCTTGAAAGAAAGGTGAGATTGAATGGTAGTAGAGCATTCCAGCAACCTGTAGATGAGAAAGGATGGTGATAACCAAGAGAGGGAAATGTGTGCATACCAACAAGTTGTACATTGCCGTTGTGCTACTGAAAACATAAGTATAGGGTACAGTACGGTACTTATACTACAGAGGGGCAGAAATCTCAACAGAAGGGAATAATTTTTTTGGTCAGGGATGCTTCGGCGAAATGGGAGCCAAGCAGACCTTAAAGAGTAAATGCAGCAAGTGGAAGGACATGACTTGAACGAACAGATTTATGCATATGGTGGATACCATGATGCTGGACAGGTCCTTGTCATCCACTTGAATTGGCTGGTCCTGCTGCAGAGTAAGTTGGGAGGGCAATGTTCTGGATGAGCAAAGGCCTTATGTATGTCTATTTTTTCAACTCATTTTCTGATTTCTTTTCCTCTAACAGAATTGCCAGAGTTTCTGAGGAATATGCAACCACTTGTATTTGCAGAAAGATAGTGTGCATTTATATTTTTTTCCAGAGTTCCAGAATATGCCACCCCCTCCCCTGGTACACATACCGCTGTACCTGGTACAGATACAGCTACAGTATGGAGCAGATACGGTGCAGATGCAGTACCCAAAAAAATGCGATTTTGCAGCCACACCTTATGTATAGGGATTTGGTTGCTAATAAAACTTGGGGGTTTTATTACAATCAGCAATCATCGGGTTCACCTGTAGGGCCAATGTGGCTAGGTCTCTCCAGCACTTTTGTCCAGTATCAGCCTTATTCACAATGTAAAAAATTAGGCCACAACAGCAAATCTACTGGATACACTGGCAGCCGTCAAAATCTTGTTAGAAAGAGAAAAGAGCGGATCCTTAAGGTGCTTGGCCTCCAAAGCATTTGTTTCAAACTCTTTTCTTGAAGTAGTGAGGTGGGCCTTGAGCTTCACTCTTTATCTTACAACGTAGTCGATGTAGCTGAAGAAAGTAAAAAGGCCTTCAATGGCTTCGATTATCATGTCCCAATATGCCTGAAATACTTCCTTGATTGTATCAACTAAAACACCTTTTCTTTTCTCTTGCTTCAGCTTGGTTTTATATCATCTCAAAAGCCCGCCTGTTTGGATTAAACTTTAATTGACAGGGACCAAGCTATTTCAAAATTGTCTAATGCAATATAGGATATGCAGCTCTGCGCGACTAAATTAAACAATGTAGGTTTTCGGGCTACAAGTTCTGGTCAGGATGGATATAATATCTTTCGACTAGCAATAGTTTCAGGAGTGCATCACACACTAATCACAACACTTGAGTTGACTCCACTCTATGGAGAATAATGCAAAGTTAACCGTCATCAATTGTTTATTGAAGCACAAAACATACTTACACTCTTTAGCTTGTTGAGATATTGCATAGTTATGATGCTTTTCTTTCTATCAGAACTATATACAGATACAGAGAACGCGCGCGCGCGCGCACACACACGTTTTTAATTATCAAGAGAAAAAGCAGTTGACCTTGTAGTACTCGTCGAAAGCCAAATTATGAGAGACGAAGGGCTCCCATGGCTGTGAAGGGCGTGGCTTCTTCCAAACGTCCTCTCGGCCACCTCCTCCTTGGCGGAAATGCCTCCTCTGCGTGCGCCCTCGTTTGTGTTCTCCCATCGCTCTACAACATGACCCGACAGAATTGCTCTCTTGCTTTGCTACTACTCGTCAAACGTTTTTGGCGCTTTAACTAAGGTTAGGGTAGAGCAGATTTAACTATTCCCTATTTTCTTAACCTTAATATTATTATAAAATAAAAATAAAATAACTAGCTGATAGGCTTTGAAATGAAATGAAAAACTTTTAACGTCTATAGGTTACAAATAGTGTAGGGATCGTCATCTTTGTCATTTTTTTTTTTAAATGAAATGAAAAACTTTTAACGTCTATAGGTTAAAAATAGTGTAGGGATCGTCATCTTTGTCATTTTTTTTTTACTTGCATTTCAATTTTTTTTATTCAAGGTGAGGATGAGCTCTCTTAATTTCTCAATAATCTTTTTATTAAATAAAGTCTATTGAGAATCGATTGATATTTACATGTTTGTCTTTGTATTTGTTATTGAGAGAATGGCTCCTTGCAAATTGTCAAACTGCTAGCTTTCTTCTATCGTAAAGTTGTCGTGCTTGCCAATTTCATCCAAAATTTACGGATAGATTGTTCTCAAAAAGATCAGACTATGCTTCTAAGATAATGGTTTTTATGCTATATTAATAGGAATAGAATAGAATAGAATAGAAGATTTTTAACATCCACTAAATCAAGGAAGGTCTATATGGGCCTACATTAATAGACTATAATAGAGTAGAAGACTTTTAATATCCATGAGATCAAAGCAAATCTATGGGATAGCCAACCTTGTTATTTTTGCTCTTAACGTGTTGATCTTCTTCAATTCAATTTGACAATGAACTATCTTGTTCTCTCCACCTCCTCTCTAAATAAATAGTAAAAAGATGTTCTTGCTAAATTACTAATGTATTTGACCTATCTTTATAAACACTATAATTTAGAATAAAATATTTTTCACGTCTCTATTATACCTATTGTACAAAAGACACAAACTCTCTTTTCCTAAATACAAATAAAATAAAATAAATAAAAAATATCTACAAAATTATAAATAATCTATATAACAATGAATATTATTTTTCCAACTTTTAAAAATGTCAAATAACTACTTTAAAAAATCAATAATGAGCTACCCTACTTTCCTAAATTCATCCTCTTTTGAATAAATATTAGAATGAAATAATTGCTAACTAAATCTTTATCTTTTATGATGCACAATGTAAATTGTAATTTTTATCTTTATCCTTATTATAATACTTTTTATCTCCCTTCTTTTTTTTCTATTAATTCATCTTTTATGACTTTAATAATTTATTTAAAGTCAATAAATATTGGTTTATTCAATATATCTTTTTTTTTTCATTTATTGATCTAATTAAATATTTAAAATTTTAAGAAATAAAATTTGAAAATAAATTAAAGTATATAAATATAAAAAAGAATATGGATTTTTTTAGAAATTGATTCACAAGAAAATAAAAGGTAAATAAATCAAAGAAATTTGAAAGACACATTGATGTCAAACAACACCTCGTACATCTAGGATTAATATGTATCTTATGTGTGTGGGAACATGAGCTCCTTCACTGAATGTATAATGATAGCATACAAGAATTACTTAAAGTTACACAAATTTCCTATCAAAAAATTGCTAGAAACAATGTACATACACTTTGAGCTCTCTAGATTGAATATGTATCTTACATGTTTGGATAATTTCAAGTTGCATGGGGACGATATAGCAAGATACGAGGTTCATGTAGCAAAATGAAGGAAAACAAGATGTTTATGGATTGGCAAAGTGAAACTTTGCTAGGAAATGTGTATTTATCATTCAATAGATTTGTAAATGTAGAATATTAAAACTTTATTAATTTCTTTTGTAACTTGATTAAGTTACATGAGAATGATGTAGATCAAGATGAAGGATAGCAAGATGTTCCAAGATTTACAAAGTCATTTTACAAACCTATAACTACCTAATATTAACCCTTTGTCAATACTCAAATTTGTTTGTTAATTTCATCTTCATTGCTACAAGTTTCAAATTATGACACCATTACTTGTTTATTTTCCATTAACTTGAGATTCATAACATAGAGTGGAAGAATGGATCTATCAAAAAAATTAGAGAGATACATCTTGTTTGCAAAGATAAACAAAATTGAGAATTCACCATCTTTTATTTTCTATTGTGTACACTTCATTTTGCATGATTTGGATAATATTTTTCAATTTTATGTATAATAGTTCTTGCCTTTATGTCATTTGGAAGCTTGGAATGGATTTTAGAATACACTAATGTAAGCTTAAGTTGTTAAGGTTGAGAGGAAAGGTGTATTGGTTGAGGATAAGAGAATAAACCCTTTTCAAGTTTATCATGAGCCCTTCTTATTGAAATTATAAAACCTTATAATTAATATTTTGAATAATTATTAAATTATTTAAATTACTTAATTGATTAAGATGAAAATAATAATCGAAGATGATAAATAATGATAATAACAATTAATTAATAAAATATCATTGAGTTAAATTTATTCATTTGTTGGTGAAGGAATGGTGCATGGTAGGGTTTTAGCGGCCTTTTTCGTTGTTGTAGTAATAGTGTGAGGCCTTTGCATGCATAGTGGTGGCCTTTATTCCTCATCTTTGACCTTTTTTATCATTATTAGTTGTGTTTTCATGAATGGAAAGTGTACATTTGTCTATTCACATTATTTTTCTAGTTTTTTTCTTGCTTTTAATATGTTCTTTGCTCGAGTTTTAACATGGCTATAAGCGTGGTAGTCAATGGGGGTCCAAGGGACCCCCTATTCTATCATTCAAATGTATTCAAAGGGGAAAATCCTTCTTTGTCCAATCATGTAAAGGTTGTTAAATGCAATTAAGGAATAAAAACTAATTTTCCAATGGCATCTCAACCAAGATATAATGGTTGTCTAAAGAAAAGTAAAGATCAACCTGTTTTAGTCATTAACCTAGAATTCATTGTAGATGACATCGTGTACTTGTTGAAGCATGCTCTTATCGATAAGTTCATGGGCCTGCAAATTGTTATGCCTTTCTTGAAGACATGAGTCATAAATAATTGGACTCCCAAAAGTCATTTGGAAATCATCTTAGCAGCTAATCAATTTTTTTGTGGTGTTTTCTTATATGGTAGAACGAAATAAGATCTTTGAAGGAAGCCCTTATTTCCACAACCAAGTGGTTTTATTCATCAAATCCTGACATGTGGGATTTAATCCTGTGGAGGAGTTACCTTCCAAAATCCTAATTTAGATTTGTCTTATGAGGCTTCCAATGGAGTTTTAGAAACTTGATATTTCGCAAGCTATGACAATGATCATTAGGAAACCCTTGGGTCCTTCTTGCAAACCCTATACTAGAGGATAGTCACTTTCCCACATTTGTGTTGAAATTAATCTCAACAATTCGCTTCTTGGATCCTTGGAGATCATATTGGCTAGCATGAATTAGATCCAACAAATTGATTATGAAGCACTTCTATTTTGTTGGCATACATGTCATGAATATGGGAGCTTATTAAGAAATTACACAATTTTGGGTCCTAAATCTTTTTACCCTACTCTTGATGTGCAAGTGATAAATCCAAAGGCAAAGGGTAAGGCTTTGATGCAATCTGATGCGCTAAATTCAAATAGATTTATTCATGTAAAATATTGTTCAAAGTCAAGGTATTTTAATCACCAATATAAAGATACTTCTAAAGGATCTTTAGTAATGGATTTAATATATTTGAAAGTGTTAAGGATGTGGACATGGTGGAGTAAGATATCTATATAGTAGGTGTGATAGGGAAAATTTCAGTGCTAGAATACGAACAGCAAACAAAAGAGAGCAAATAACACTAAAAACACTCTACACCTCAAGATTAGCCTAGTTGGATTCAGTACAAAATAAAGATGACAAAATGAAACCTTTTACCTTGTCTCAAATTGATCCTTTGGTTGGCCCTTCAATCTTTGGTGTTGTATGCTCCTTGGATGGCAAGAGATTCAAATGTAGATTGTGAGATGGATGGAAAATGGATGGAAGTGGATTGCAAGTATGAAAAATGGCTAAGTATGGATTGAGAAAAAAATTTGCAAGAGTTTGGCTAGCATGAATGATCTCTCATAAAATGACAAAAAAGAGGGGGTATTTATAGAGAATTTGGAATTCTCTAGGGAAATGGACGGTCAAGATTGAGCCACCGAGATCAAGATGTAGGGCTAAGGTGAGTTGAGAACTCACAAGCCCTCACATCTTGACACGTGGCATGTGATATGGCTTAAAAAATATGATGTGTACATGAGGTGGAAGGATAGTACATGACATGGAGGGAGTACATAGTACCCTAGGATTAGGACAAGATCTCCTCATAAAGGAGGTCCTTATCCCCATGTGGGTGAAAAGACATGTGAAGAATTAAAAATTCCTCAAATATCCTCATGGAGATGAGAGAAGGAATTTAAAATTCCTTTAAATGCATTGGGGGATTAAAATGCGAATTAAAAATTCACATGGGGAATGGAGTGCCTTCTCCAAAAAGAGAAAGCATTTAATAGGGTTGACTTAGGACAAATGACATGGAGTGATTAAAATTGTGCAAGTACTTGATTAGACTAATTAATGAAGATTAGAAGAGAGTTATATTTCACATGTGACTTGATGTGACAAGTCAAAGATCACATGGGGAAGAGAAAAAGGAATTTAATATTCCTTGGAAGGATAAAAGGAATTAAAAATTCTTTGAGAAGTTGATTAGGCTAGTTAATGAAGGATTAGAGGAGGGTTAGGTGGCTAAGAGAGATTAGAGGCCAACTTGCAAAAGTTGGAGGATGTGACACATCCTAATCAAGGATTAGGCATGTGCACATCCCTAATGATGAGATTAGAAGATGGATTAGGATTAGATAAAAATGATGGAGGATGGTACATATGAGGAATTAAATAAATGAATTCATTGGATGAAAGGGGGAAGGTATTTAATTATTTAACTAGATACCTTAGGGATTAGAAGAACTTTAGAATATTAATTAAATAATAACGATATTACTTAATTAATGCAAATAAGGGGATGCTTAGATGAAAGGGGATAAATTTGGATAAATTAAGTGTCCAAATTTAGGTGTCTACAGTAAGATAAGATATGCATCTTTCAAGGTCAATTAATAGCCTTGCTCCAAAGCCTTCTCTAGAAATTCAATTGTCATTAAAAGAAGGGGGAACGATTGCCCCTAGTCATCTTAAGATAAGTGATAGTTAATAGGAATTTTCAAAAAGACATGCAAAAGGGGCAACTATTAATCCTATAATAAAGAGTCAAATAGAGGTAAATGAAGCCAATGCATTGTTGGATCCCATGCAAGAACTAGGGAAAGGGAAGATAGTAAAAAGAAGATTCCTCATGTGTTAGGACTCCAACAAAAGTATATCAAGAAGGGAGGTATTGATAAGGTATCAAAGGTAGGGAGGAAAAAGGATAAAGAAAAAATGAAATTGATAAAGGAATTATTGGTTGAATATGGTGTCATTAATATGCTAGATACCCACTTTTCTAACCCCCCAAAATAATTGTGATCTCATGGAATGTAAGGGGTCTAAGTATCATCTCTTGATAAAAAGGCTACTTGGGATCTTATCAAGGATCATAGACCAAACATTTATTTTACCTACGAAACAAATCTTTCAAATGAAGGTATGACAAGTATATCTTCAAAGATTTAGAGAGGAGGGCAATATGTTAGTATAGGAGCTCAAGGATCTTTCAGAGGGGTGGCAAATGCCTTTGGAATCCTCCCAAAGTCAATCCATCATGCTAAGTCAAGAGTAGAAACTCAATCTCAATGGTTATTTCATGCTTTGACTCTAGAGAATATATCCTGCTTACAAATGCTTATGCTCCCAATGTCTTCCCAAGTAATATTTTTCTCTAGTATCATATTTGATTTGTCTTTTATATTATGCATTTTCTTTCATGGATATAGCAAGTAATTTTAATTCCATCATTAGCCTAAATGAGAAAAGAGGGGGAAATGGGCATCTTGGCATATCTTTCACCTTGTTGAAGGATAAAATATCATTTCTCAACTTAGTGGATGTGATGCCAAGAAATAGAATTTTTGCATGGAGTAATTGTAGGTGTGGAATTGACTCTATCTTAGTTGGCAATGAATAGTTTTCATTTTTAGAGATTTTGGGGTACAAAGAACTTGATTGTTGGCCTATTATATTATATTCCTTAGTTCTCTTGATCCCAAAAAATCCCCACTTTGAATTTTAACTGATGTGGCTTCAGGATCTTGATTTGAATAATCTTATAGAGGGATGGTGGATGGAAGGGAAGCTTGCATTTGGAACTGCTATGCACTCCTTAGATTCAAGCGACTTCATTTTGTTAAGTACAAGATTAAGAATTGGAACAAATTCTTGTTTGGAAATATTTTTCAAAGTAAAGTGTTCATTCAAGAGAAATTGGAGAGAAACACCTTTGAAATTAAAGATAGAGGCATGACTAAGGATCTATTATAGGAAGAATCATTTTATGCCAAAGAACTCTCATAATGGAAACTTTAGGAGGAGATTTAGTGGAAATAAAAATATTGGATTAACTAGCTTTGAGAAGGTGACAATAATACATATTTCTTTCACAATTTGGTGAAGGAGTGAAGAAGTGGTATAATGTACTAGTTTATCTCAATTTAGCTTGGGGGAAACATATTCTTTCAAATATATCTCCGAATAAGTCGTAACTTGAACTCCTTATTATTCTCAGAGCAAGGTCCTCAAGAAGTGGTTAATGAGAGATTCATTCTTGAGTATAACTCTCCCTTGGTTTCAAAGGACATTAATAAATTATTCTTAGAACCCATTTCAATGGAGGAAATTAATGTCCATTATTTTTCAATTTTTTAAAGAATTTTTGGAAATTTTAAAAATTGATATGTTAGTCCATTGGTTCAAGAGTCCCAAGATAATAAGAAAATTCTCAAAGGTATCAATTCTACCTTTCTTGCTTTAATCCCCCAAAAAGAAGGATCTTCTTCTTTAATTCCATAATGCGCTTTATAATGTTACAAGATAATCATTAAGATTATTATAGAGTGGTTGAAGAAGTGTTTGATATTTGTGATTTCCCCTAAGCAAGGAGGTTTTGTAAAAGGGTGTCAGATGTTGGATGGAATTCTAGTGGCAATAAAAACTATTCACTCCATGTCTACTTTGAAGGGAAAGGCCATGTTCATTAAGCTAGACATGTCTAAGGCCTGCAATAAGGTTAGATGGTCTTGGTTCTATAATGTCTTACAAGAATTTGGATTCTTCTCATATTACATTGAATGGATTATGATTTGTGTGACATCAACCTCCTTATTTACATTAATCAATGGTGTTCCCTTAATTCTCTTTTCAACTTCTAAAGGTTTAAGATAAGGAAATCCCTTATCTTCTTGCTTGCTATTTTTTTATGGTGGAAGGTTTAGGTTGTCTAATAAAGCAATATCAAGGGAGAGGTCTCATTCAAGGTTGGTCTTGGCCTAGGAATATAATTTCTTAGTCTTATCTTCAATTTTTGGATGACACTGCTTTGATGGGGTTAGCCAAGACCGAGGAGGTAATGAATTTTAGGAAAGTGCTAGATATTTCCTTATTTTATTTTAGTCAAAAAATCATTGGCATTGAGTATAGCATTTTATTTTTCAATACTCTTGAGCTTATTCAGTGTAAAATCATAAAAATTCTTAATTTTCAAATTAGGACTCTCTTGGTGAAGCATACGAGAATTCCTCTTTCTATTGGATATGTGAGAAGAGACAATTATGATCTATATTTTATTAGGGTTTAGTAAACATAACCTAGGGTTTATTGAAGCTTCCAAAATCCCAAACCCTCGGTTTACACTTATATTCCCTAACATTCTAATTTTATGCTGACTAGTTGAGCCTACTAAATCTACTTAAATCGCTATCTCATGTCTCAAGCTACATTATTTTATTGGCCTGTTAATTTTTTAATTTATTGCATCCTTTCCCTTGAATATGTAAATATGCATTTCTCTACTCGGGAGTCTAATTCTTTAGTTTTCCCTACCCATATCCATACGGCACCACTTGATTGGAGCACATACACTCTTCATAGCTCAGGCTCTCTTTCTACATCGGGTTATAAGCTTGTGTAATTATGACAAGTGTACTAATTTCTTATCCCTTGTTTGGTGGCGACAAGATTTGTGGGGCCACTATATGCTAGGCATTCCTATTTTGATTGTAGTACATCTGCTCTTTGTAGTGCACAATCCAAAATATCCTCCTCATTTAAGTTTCCCTCATGCACTTTGGTGTCATGTATCATCTCTTTGAATAGCTATGTTATTCCATTAGCAATTATGAATCAATTGGGTCTTCAAGTTAGAAAATATTTTGGGAAGTGTTTTTCCATGGACTCCAAAGAGGTACCTATTATAGTCATAATGAAGGATGTTGAATTTAAGCTAGTTGCATTCCTTGAAAATACCTATAGCATGGACATTATAGTGGGTTGGCATCCCTCCTTGATATGGGATGTTATTATCAATAATATGGTCAATACCAGTAGGTGGGAGTATTCAAATGGATTCATCTTATGCTCTCATCCCAGTGAATGGAAAAGATGCTAAGTTGGATAGAGAGGTCTCCTCCAATTGTAGAGGAGATTAAACGACATGAAGAAATTTTCTTTATCAACACATATTTGAATAACTTTAGGGTAGAAACAATTGAACTTGCAAAAGAAAAGTAGACATCTCTTCACAAAGAATCCCAAGTATCTTCTAACAACAATTGAATTTGGTTGATGCATTTTTATGGTTCATGTTCAAAAGAAGGATTAGGAATTGGAGTTATTCTCATTTCACCTATTGGTAAGTCCTTCAAATATTCTATTACTCTTTGGTTTGAATGCACAAATAATGTAGTAAATTATGAGTCCTTGTTAGGCTCAAACATGGAATTAATAAACTTAGAGTTTTAGGAGATTTAGAGCTTGTAGTTTCTTAGACTAGGTCTAAATATGCCTCAAAAAATAAGGGACTTAAATAATATGGGGCTACATTGTGGGACACCATTAAAAAAATTTATTCCTTTTCTATTGACTAGGTTGAAAGAAGAAATAATATCATGGATGATTTTTTAGCCACCATATCCATTAGACCCAAGGATATAACCCTAAAAAGAATCTATAAGGTTGAAGTTTTGACCAGGCCTTCCATTCTTCACAACATATTTCATTGGAAAATATTTCGTGCGATGACGAGGATCTTCTCAAATTTCTCCACTGTATTGTTGAGTATCATAGTCAAGAGATAGATTTTAAAAATATTGTTGAAATTATTGAGGGAAAGGATACTATCTTTGGGAATGAAGCTATTCATTTGAAAACTAATAAGATTCCAAAAGGATTGGTAGCCTTGGAAGGAGTTTTTTATGGAGCATATAAGAATATTGCTAAGCCTGTACATGTGCATAAAAAAGACTTGGAAGAAATTAATCTAGGGACTGATGCATCACCCAATAAAGTATACATTAGCATGAAATTGAATCGTAAGCAAGAACCATACTTATTGTCGAGCTGTTAAGGAAATATAAAAGTATTTTTGAATGGTTATATGATGAATTCAAGGATTATAGGGAGGATTTATCTCAATATGAAATCCCCTTGAAACCTGATCCTAAAACATTCAAGCAAAAGCATAGACTAATAAACCTTGTTTTGGACCAAAAAAAGAAAGAAGAGTTAAGCAAGCTTAGAGATGGTAGAATAATCAAGCCTATCAAATATTTCACTTAGGTTTCTAACTTGGTTCCCATAAAAAATAAGAATGGTGACATTTGGTTATGTGTGTAATTCATAAACCTAAATGTGTCTCCTTTGAAGTAAAATTACCATTTGTCGAATATAGAATCAATGTTTTTGAAAGTTATTGGTTGTGAATTATTATCCATGAGGGACAGATTTTTTGGTTACAAATAAGTGAAGATCAAGGAATCAAAACAACGCAAAATAACTTTCATAACATCATGGGATACTTATGCATATTTCATCATGCCTTTTATCTTAACTAATGCTAGAGCCACATTTTAGAGAGCAATGGATGTTGCATTCTTTGATTTAATTGACATTATTATGGTGTTTTATTAGGATGATTTGACAATTTTCTCCAAAAAGGTAGAGGACCATTGCATGCATCTAGAAAAGATATTTGACAAAGACAATTTAGAATTTGGTATTTCTCTTAATCCTATAAAATACATGTTTGGGGTCACAAAGGGTAAGTTGTTGTACCAGATTGTATCAAAAGAAGGAATCAAGATTGATCCATAAAGGGTTGTAGTCATAGAAAATATTCCTCAACCAAAGATTATCAAAGGCATTCAATAATTTCTTGAGTAGATAAATTTCATTAGAAGATTCATCCCAAAATTTACAAAAAAAGACCAAATCAATTTCAAAAAAATTGAAAAAGGGACAAAATATATCCTAGGGAATAGAACCCACCTAGGCTTTTAAAGACATCAAAGAAGCAATCAAACAAGCCCCAATACTAATGTCACCAAATTTCTCTAAGTCATTTTAGTTGTTCTCATTTACATCTTCTCACACAATGGTTGTTGTATTGTTGTAGAAAAACGATGATGGGTACGAGCAACCTATTTCTTTTTTTAGTAAATCTCTTTAAGTTACAAAAGTAAAGTACAATGCTATGGACAAAAAAGTATATACACTAGTCAAAGTAGTCAATAATTTTAGACCTTTTGTGGTAGAGGCTAAAATTGTTACCTATGTCCCTCGTGCTATAGTGAAAGAAATTTTAACGCAACAAGAAGTCACTGGAAGAAGATGCAAGTGGATAAAAAAATACAGGAATTCAACATTGACATCTAAATAACCAAATTGGTCAAAGGATAAGGATTAACAAAGCTTATGTTTGAGTCCAATATGGAAGTTGTCGAGGTGAACTATGTGGATGAAGAGGCTTATTTGAAAATTTGCAATCTAAAGTATTCTCCATGGTACAAAGATATAGTATACTACCTCTGACACCTACATTGTCTAGATCATATGACTAATAATCATAAGAGAACTTTAAAAATTCATGCAATAAAATATATTATCATCAATGCTAACCTGTACTAGAGATACGGAGATGGAATTCTTCTCATATGCTTATATGAAGAAAATACCCATAAAGTGTTAGAAAAAATACATAATGGGAGTTGTGGTGGACACTTTATGGGAAATACAAATACTCATAGATTACTTAGGGTAGAATATTGGTGGTCCATTGTGTTTTCTAATGCATAAAAATTGGTAAGAAATTGTGATGCATGCTAGAGATTCTTTGGTAAGTTGAAATAATTTAGAGCCTTGCCTTTGAGGCCCCTTTTCAAAAGTGGGGAATTGTTTTCATTGGTGAAATTACTAAAACATATAGTGGTGGTTTTAAGTGGATACTTGTAGCAACTGACTATTTCACAAAATGGATTAAGGTCATTCTCAGTAGAAAATAAACTAGCAAAGTAGTTATTGAATTTATATGGAGCACATCATCACAAGGTTTGGAGTTCCAAATAAACTTATAATTGAAAATACAATGTGCTTTGGATAAGAAAAAATTATTGATCTATGCTTGGACTATGGAATTAATTTATCCCATTCATCCCCTTACCATCCTTAAGGTAATAGTCAAGTTGAATCAAGCAACAAAAGCCTAATGAAAATCATAAAAAAAGATGGTTGGAAAGAATATAAAAAATTGGGATTCTAAATTGAGGTTAGCTTTGTGGGATGATAGAGTAACACCCAAGAAATCCATTGGTAAATCTCTATATGAGCTAGTATATGGAATGGATACAACTTTTCCAATGAACAATTTGTTGCAAGTTTATAAAATTATACAAGAATATGATACAAAAGTTGAGGATGTTATGACTTGTAGGATTGACCAATTGGTTGACCTTGATGAATCCAAAAGGAAAGCTCAAGCCATGAACATAAAGAAGTACCAACAAAGAAAGTATTTGTTTGATAAGAGAGCATGTGACAAAAAGTTTGAAATCAAAGATCTGGTGTTAGTATGGAATGCAAGATCACAATACAATGGTAAGCATGGAAAATTTAACCCCTTATGGTTAGAACCATACACCATTATAAATTATCATGGGGAGAATTCATATTTTATTAAAAATTTGGTTGGAGAGTTCCAAGAATTTCCTGTGCATGGAAATTCTTGAAAGACTATTTGTCTTGAACTTTTATCTTATTTCCATGTGTGTTTGTACAATTTTCTATTAGAGTAATCATGCATTAGCTAATAATTAATTAATATTTAACTACTTATTATTCTAATTCATTTTATGCACTTAAGTTAAACTTAGGAGTGCTTTTTTCCATTAACTAGAGTGGGCTTTTATTATATCATTTTGTTTCATCACATAAGATGTTGACACTTGTCATGATCTAATCCATTTATCATTTAGGGTTGCTCTTTTAAAGCACTCGTCCTCATTGTATTATCTCTTGATCTCCTTGAAGACTCTTGAGGCCTATTTTGTATTTTTTTCTTATTGAGGATATAACATATTATTGTTTGCAACTCTCTTACGTGGAAGGTATTTTTTTTTGTTGTTTGATCTTACGTCTTGTATTATTCACAATACTAAAATGGTATCAAAGCATGGATTCAACAAACCCCTTCTCTATTTTTGAGTTTTTTTCTCAACTAGGGTTACAAGAGCAAATATGGAATCTTCATTATTTTTTGCAATTCTTCAAGTTAAGCAAATTTTTTGTGCAAGTACTATACGATGTTTTTTTTTTCAAAAAATAATATTTTATCATCGTTTTTAAATGCTTACCACCCCAGGGTTGCATGGGAGACCAATGCCCAACCCTTAGGGGGCTATTTTTTTTGTTTTTTTTATAATTTTAGCAAGATTGGAAAATCACGATAACTTTTCACTTAGTTATTGAAATTGGGAAAACAAGATATTGTCGGAAAGCTAGTTCTGAGCACTATCTAATGGTGTTGGTTTTTTTCTCAATTTTTTTGTTGATACATTTTATCACCTATCAAAGTCAGATGTGTTGTTTTCACCCCCAAGCTCGCAACTTTTGACCTATTTCTCTATTTTTCACAATTCTAGTGGTGTTAGGACGATCTTTCAAAGCTCTTCATGGCTATCCATGCAAATTTTCCATATTTTCTCTAGGAACATTTTTTTTTTTTTTTTTCACATTTTGGGGAATTACTTGGATGTTTTAGCTCCTAGAAATTTTTTGTTTATGTGGGATGACTTGTTTTAGGTTGTTCTACATCTATTTCTAGCTTTTTATCCTATTTGGGTATTATAGACATCTTTTGCATACAATTTATCTTTTGTAGATGCACTGAGATAAAGTGCCATTTTGGTGTATGTTTTTTGGAGATTTTTGCATATTTTGTTGTGCCTTTTGTATTCACACTGTGTTATAAAGTGTCATGGGTGGTTGTGAGTGCCTTTGTTTTGTCATCACACCTTTTTCAAGTGAGTGTTCCTTCCATTACAACATCAAATCCTAGTGACTCATGCCTCATGCGTGTGTGTCTTGTTTGAACACTCTTTTTATTTGTAGGTACTCTTTTATACATGTTCAAATATTATTTGTTCTCCTACATGTACTTCTTGGTGACACATAGTTTCAATGGACCTATCTTGCCTCTCCCTTTTCACATTAAGGGGGCTTTCTATTGTTGGTACTAATGCTTCCTTGGTTTCATTTTTGGAGTGATCTATGTATCTAGTTCTTGTTCCTATGTAGTAAGCAGATGCAATAGTTGGTTACCCATGCATTTCGATGAGATGGAACATTTACCATATGGAAACTCTCAGATTCCTATTTATGAAGGCGACCTATTTTCCTTTCAACTCAGCATTCTTTGAACTATTGGTACCTATGCCATTTGTATCTTAGAATTCCAGATGTTTTCCTTTGTTTGCCATCTAATTCAAGTAGTATCATTGGGGGCACTCATTTTGATTATTTTCTTCTTGATCCCGATCATCATCTATTTCAAAGGAGGTTCTTCATTTATGTACTATAGCATGCATCATTTGATAGTTGTCTACAACTTCTTTGTGCTTGTACGATGTTCTTCATGTTCCTATTCTTTTTGGGACACTATTTTGGAGGCTTCTTAGTCCTTCATTCACCTTTCTCTCTTTTAGAGAAGAGCTTTTTCTATGGGGTTTTCTCCTTTTTTCTCTAGTTGTGAGAGATTAGATTGTTTGTACATAGGTACCTCATTAGACTTTATTTTCCAGGACCCATCACACATTATTTTATTTTTATGTATTGGATTTTTAGGGTTTTAGCTACTCCCCAAGTTAATATTAAGGGGGGTGTTAGAGTAATCATATATTAGCTAATAATTAATTAATCTTTAATTGATTATTACTCTAATACATTTCATGTACTTAAGCTAAACTTAGGAGCACTTTTTTCTATTAACTAGAGTGAAATTTTATTAGATCATTTTGTCTCATCACATAGGATGTTGAAATTTTTCATGATCTAATCCCTTTATCATTTAGGGTTGCTCCTATAAAGCACTCATCGTCATTGTATTATCTCTTGATCTCCTTGAAGATTATTGAGGTCTATTTTGTAAGTTTTTTCTTGTTGACGATATAAAATATTATTGTTTGTAGTTCTCTTGCATGGAAGGTGTTTTTGTTAATTGCTTGATATTGTGTCTTGTATTATTCATAGTTCTAACTTTTTTTCCCCTTTTTGTGGTCTTGTGAAATTGTGACTGTTTGTGACTTATAGTGAAGCAAGTTTTCCTTTTAGTTTGGTGTGCCTGTGTTTTTTTGTTGGTATGCATCACAAAGTTCTCTATATCCTCATGATGCTTTGTTGAAACATGCATCCCCAAACAATAGTTGTTTTTATGCTCCACACTTTAAGGTTTTGTTATATAACCTAGGGTTTTATTAAATCTTTTAAAACAATAAACCATTGGTTTACACTTATGTTCGCTAACGTTTTAATTTTATGTGGATCAATTGACCTGTTAAACCACTTAAGTCACCATCTCATGTCTCGAGATACATTATTTTTTCAACCCCTTAATTTGTTTAATTGATCTCACCTTTGCCTTTGAGTATATAAATGTGCATTTTCCGCTAGGGAGTCTATGCTTGCTTCTTTATTGTTCCCTACCCATATCCACATGGCACAATTTGAATAGAGCATATTCACTCATAGTGTGAGCTCTCTTTCTGCATCAAATATAAGCTTGTGCTATCGCGCTATTGTGACATGTGTACTCCTTTCATGTCCCTTGTTTGGTGGCAAAAATATTTTTGGGGCCACTATATTTCAAGTGTTCCTATTTTGATTAGAGTGTTGATAAAATATTGCATACAAATGAAAAATAGAAGTAACAGAAAAAATAATTTAGAATTGAAAACAAACACAAACAAAGAAACACACAAATTTATAGTGGTTCACCAGGATGGCTACATCCACTCTCAAAGTAGGGGAAAACTCTTTTATTAATATATGTTTTCTACAATACATTAACACACCAACAATAATCCATCGTGCAATACATAATCACCCAAAACAATATTCCCTTCCTTCAAAAATCATTTGAATGAAAGAGCCTTCAAGAAGGAAGGCGAAAGGGCATGAGAGTTACAAATAAGAAACCATTGGGCTTCAAATACCCAAAAATATCCCACTTGAAGACCAACAATTGTTGCAACATACTAGAGATTCCCCTACTTTGAGCTTATTGTTATTTAATTACATTACCAAGTAACCAGTCCATTGGCCAACCAATCCGGATGAGAATTCCAACCAACTCAATCAAATTGACACCCTGTTCAACTTTAATCCTATGTCTGTCACTAACAATTAATCTTTCTTTGCTACAATCAAGACCAAGACGGCTAGCAGTAACATCCAAACCAAGATAAGCCTTCTTGACATAAGCCAACATGTCTCTTTGATAAATGGAATCCCCCTGTGAGCTGTCAAAATTAATTACATTCACACCAGCATCCACAAGAAGCTGAAGTCTCTCCTTAATAGAGTCTAGTCCCAATTGCAACCCCAACGAGTATCTTCCCATCAACTCCAACAAAAGGGCTTCCTAGTGTAGGATTGTGTCTAATTCTCTCCACCTCATGCCTATTTTTAATGTTAGCAGCAGGAAGTTGATTGTCTGTGAACTTCTATTCTCTAGAATTTGGGAGCTTCTCCTGAGGATTCTTTTTGTTACCTTCAAGAAACTTCTTATGTGTACTCTGTAGCTCCCTAGCACTTAAAATCTTCTCTTTTGTGCACTTTTTCTTATTAACATGTGCCCTCTTCTCATGGATGCTACTATATTTTTGGGCATTGGAGATATTTCCACGTATATTGCTTTCCTTAGCAACATATAATAGCATCTCGTGTATGCATCTTTGACCAACCACATGGCATGTCTTCCCATGTCACTCCTATGCTCCCTAGTCTCTAAGTGCTTCCTGCACATTCCACTTTGGTTGGTAATTCCACACATGCTGGAATTTGATAGCTTCACATTCATACTCTCTTGTTTTCTAGACTACATAGATTCTATACATGGAAAAGAATGTCCATTTATTCATCCATGCACGAAATGTTTAATGTGATCATCAATGTTGACTATATATTTCTTCATTGCGCATTCCATCTACCTATCCTTTTTAAGTTTTTTAATAATCAAAGGTCCTTTGTAGATACCATTCCCATTAAAGGATTAACATCACTAACCTGATTTCCAACATAGATATTTGCACTCTACTCACCACTATCTAACTGCATTAAAGATTCATCCAATTCAGACCAAAAATCCATTCATCTCTCTCGTGGCCTCTTTTTAGCTTTCAACTGCCTATCTTTGGGTGCATTTCCATTCTTTGTGGCATTCACAACCAAACTCTTCCTCAAGGCATTCCATGCTCTTGGCAGGGACCAAAAAGTTGAACCTGAGGGTGAAACATACACAAAATCTTGATAGTCTCTACCAATCCTAGGTTTCAATTCAATCTTTGCCTCAAGTTGTGCCTCTGTGTCTGCCTTCGCATCCTCAATCTCGTGCTTTCTTTTCTTGTGCCATCCTCGCCACTTAATTAAATTTTGCACCCGCCCCTTGTGGATTCATTTTTTTCTGGTTAGAGATGGGACCTCCACAGTTTCTATAACTTTCACATTCCCCTCCAAGACTCTTGTGCCTCCAATTCTCTTGATCTTCTTGCGTTGATGATGTTGCTTCCATGAATAAATGTACCTCTCTCTCTTGCACTTGTTGTGGATCTTGCTCTTTTTGGACGGTGGATCTTGTTCTTGTCCCATCTTCTGAGTTACAAAGCATCTTGTGATTGCCACCAAACTTGCGCTTAGACTTCCTTCCATATCTTCATTGGTTGTCACAACTTTCTTCACAAGATTTAAAGTTTTCACAAGGCTCCCATGTAACAGTAACCTCCACAACTTTTTTGGTAATACGAACCTCAACAGGGGTTTTTGCAGCATCAACTGTAGATGTTTCCACCAATGGAGTTGAATCAACAACTTTGATTTTCTCAGTGATTGTAACTACATTCTCTTCGATTTTAACCTCCTCTTCATCGACCTTAGAAATTATTTTAGTGATAGTTTCTACGAGAACTTTAGATTCAGCTACTCTACTCTCTGAAATGGCATTACCATTTTCCCTTTCAAAATCATCATCCCAAACCACTGTCTTTTTAATTTTTGTATTTTCTACAGAGGCTCTTGCACTTTCTTCCACAAATATTTGATCAAATTCTAATAGGTTAAGAAATTCATCAATGATCGAATCAACTACATCATCTAACCTATCAATTTCACATGAAGCAAGAATCTCTACTACATATAGGGTGCCTACTTTGCTGCCCCGAGCAACGACCAAGGCCCCTTTTGTGACGGCCCATCTATTCAATTCAAAATTGACTTTGCATCCTTGTGAAAATAATTGTCCAGCTGAAATCAAATTTTGTTTGAGCTAAGGGACACATCTAACATCTTGCAACAACCAACTATTTCTATTTTTTAATTTTAACAAAACATCCCCTTTTCCAATAACATCAAAAGATTCATCATTTTCAAGAAGAACCTTACCAAAGTAATTACTTTGCAAATTTTTGAAGTACTCCTTGCATGGAGTGGCATGAAACGATGCTCCTGAATCGAGCACCCAAAAATTTGGTGTTGTTTCTTTTGAGGCTAAAACAAGAACACCAATTGTTGCACCGACATCCTCTTCACATACAGATTCGCTTCATCTTCTTTTGGCTGATTTCTAGCCTTCTTCAAAAACCAACAATTCTTCTTGATGTGGCCTTGCTTACCACAATACTAGCAACCGACATCTCTCCCACTAGATTTTGACCTCCCTTGTGATTTCCTACGACTTCCTTCATTAGGTGGCATTGCTCCCACTCAAACTCAAATCTCTCATTCCAAATGATCAAGCACCATGGCTCTGATACCAATTGTTGATAAAATATTGTAGACAAATGAAAAATAAAAGTAACAAAAAATTAATTGAAAATTGAAAACAAACAAAAATAGAGAAACACACAAATTTATAGTGGTTCGCCAGGATGGCTACATCCACTCTCAAAGCAGGGGAAATTCTTTTATTAATCTTTGTTTTCTATAATACATTAACACACCAGTAGCAATCCATCATACAATACATAATCACCCAAAACAATATTCCCTTCCTTCAAGAAGGAAGGAAAAAGGGCACGAGAGTTATGAACAAGAAATCATTGGGTTTCAAATACCCAACATAGAGTGCATCCACTCTTTATAGCACACAATCCAAAATATCCTCTTGAATTAAGTCGTGCTTATGTGCTCTAGCACCATGTGTTGTATCTTCAACTAGTTGTGTTAACAATTTTTCTAGTGGGACCACCATATGACAGGTGACAACTTCTCGATGCAATGCAACACTTATTTGTAGTATATTTTTGAAAATTTCCCTCAAATTGAGTTTTTTTTTACATGCTATGATGATATTTGTCATTTGTGTGGATTGGTCTCGGGTGTTTCTTTGGTCCTTATTGGGCTTGTGATTTCAATAGAGGAGATGAATAAGTGTATGTCAAATGTCTTAGTCTAATTGTAACATGACATTTCTTTACAACACATGTTGTATAAAGATTGATTTTATGAAGTTGTTTTATTGCACTATTGTGGCATGTGGCTTGCATGATCTCCAAGTATGTCGATGTGGTTTCTTTGGATTTAAACCCAAGTATTTGTTGTGGGGCCAACTTCATGAATCAGAAGCACTTGAATAGGTGTCCAAGCATTATTACAACACATTTCATTTTTGTAGTGCAACTTTGGTAGCTGTCATTTCAAATGATTTTGTGCTAATGCATTGGTAATTGATCAAGGTTATTTTGAAAAGCAATTGATGATCCAAGTTTCAATCTACAAAAAAACTTGCAAGAGGCATTGCTTGTTCACTCGTATTGACATTAATGACTAAAAATGCTAGATTTATGTCATCCATTTAAGGATTATGATTAATATCAATTGAAATCATTTTCCAAAGTTGTTAGAAAAAAAATGTGAAGGAGGAGCAAGCTATGGTGATCTTTGTGCTAAAGTTTCATACTTAGGATTTCTTGTGACATGCAATGGGTAAGTTTATGTTATCCTCTATTTGATTTCAAAGGGTATTCAAATAGTAGTGTTTCAATTTTCTAAGGTCTTGCCAGAATGCATAGTTTTATCTTTTCCACATGAAACCTTTACTATTGGTAAATTATAACAACCTTAAAACAAGTCAAAGTACCCCTCAAATTGGAAAAACCAGATGAGGGCTTGAGCAAGACTTGTTAAAATTACTTCATGGTTCCTCTAAAAGAGCAAGACACACCTAAGGCACTGGGATTCTATTTGATGGGATTGGGGTGAAGTTGAATTAGTGAGAGATGTAAAAATTCTCATGTAGGGATGGGATTCATTCAAATATTGTCACAAAACAAGTATTGTAAACCATCTTATCTCCAACATGTGGAGTTGTAATTTGGGGAAGTCGTAGTACCCAATATTTTTTTTATCAATGTAGAGTTAGTCATAGCAATTTATAGCATGTACAATAAACAAACAAGAACCCTCAACAATTTTAAGGGAGAGAAATTGATGGTACTAAATAGAGAATTGATTTGTGAGGTTTTCAACCTCAAGCTCACTACCAATGTCCCAATTAATCTCGATGAGTTAAATATGGAAGATAGGAGGAATCAATTCAAATGCAAAGTAAGGTGGTTGCACACCATAGGAAGAGAACCCTTCAAAATAAGTTTTCATCATTTTCTAGGGATGAGTTGGATCATTCTAATGTGGACATTTTGAAGAGTATTTCATAAGGACCTATTATGATCTATGTCAGGCATTGGAAATTGAATTTGAGGCCCAAATGCCAATTCCTTTGATGATGATGGCAACTAACACAAGGATGTGAATGAAGACTTTGATTATGCTTCCTATATTATTGAGGGAATCTATAAGGAATTGATGGCCATGAAGGATGATGATAGGATTATTCACTTTAAATGGTACTCCATGTTATGTTATATTTTACTATATTATGGGAAGAAGGTATGGAACAAAGAAATACAATTGAAGTTGCATAACCTTTATGAAAACCCTATGCCAATTCAAGGGTAGACTCATATCTGGGATATGCAATACAAGACATTTGACTATATCATTTTTGAAGAATATTTTGTAGAGGTAATGCTTATTATTTTTGGTCATAAGGATAGTAGGTTATTTGATAAAGTGATAAAATATTTGAGACCAAAGGACATATTTCTAAAAAAGGGTTTTGACCAAAAGTGGGGTGATTAGTTTCTACACTCGGATATTATAGTTATTAGGATTTATGAAACAAGTGTACAGCCCCACATATTTCCAAAATATGTCCTTGATCGAATTGTATTTTTGGAGATAATATGGTGACTAAATGAATTTAACAAGCTACATTTAAGAGCACACAAGAAAGGATCACTACCAAAGAAGGGTTGGAATTGATTGCACCAAGGTTGCAAGTGATAAGCTGTCGTTAGGTCCCATTACTTTAGAATATAAAATTCAATTTGTTGACTAGGTAGTGTTCAAGGCAATTTGCAATAGAAGAAGTCCGGAGTATCTCCCTCAGGTTTTCTAACTTCAAACTGTCTAACTATAAAACTATAAAGCAATTTATTCCTAAGAAAATAGGAAATGTTTGAATTGAAAGCATAAGAAAACTAATTTAGAAAGCATAATCACTAAATTGAAAAGCACATAAATGACTAAACTAAGAAGCTAAAAAATTATAAAAGTAGAAAAACTTATAGCAATCCGTAAAACATTTTCTTAACAATAAAAATTCTAACAGTTAATAATAGAAACTACGAAAGTGAAAGGTAACAAATACTTCAGAACTAAAATTTCATAACAGTAAATTTAATGATTCTCTATAGAACAACATCATAATAAAAGAAAACACTTATCTACTCCCGTCGAGTGGCCAGCTCGTGGGTTATCACATTCATTCTCAGCTCGCATTCACAGCTATTTCAGAAACACTTCTATCAACTGTAATTATCATCCATAACTCATAACTCAGAATTTTTAGATAACAATCTCTTTATTCATAAACTTTGGAAACATTCTGACAGTATAACATTACTTTTTTTTACTGTATATCTTACTTCTATAGATCATATCTTTTATAGAGAAATTGTAACTACATCCTATATTTCAGATGGTGTGGATAACCATTGAAAATATCTAAAACAGATCTACAGATAACTCGTATGTCTTTAAAAACCTATTACACAGTATTTAAGAGGCTCAAGTCGAGCCATAAAGTCTTTAACTCAAAAGATAACATAAATAACAACTTTAAAAGCAACTATATCCTCGGTCCATCACCCTAAAGTTTCAAAGCATATTTCCAGTGTATATCTTCAGCCTGTTCTGGATCACGTGCTAGTTGGATGCTTCAATCTGCAACTTTGATTAACTGATTATTATCTACAAAACACTTAAAATAACCCATTAAATATGTATTGGAAAAATACTTCAAGAAATTAAAAGAAATAAAGTTTATACAATTTCTCACTAAAAATTAAGCAATTACTTATCCTAAAATTTAATTAATTGGCAGAGGATGGAGATTTGCATGTATGAACTAGGTCTTTATGGTATTATCATGATGAGGTTATTTTTACCTCATCATTTCCTCCTCTTCCTAATTCTTGGTAGGTCCTCCTGTGCCTTGATTATAACTCTTCCCTCTACTCCCTTCATCATATTTTGCACTAATATCATACAAATCTTTTACTGTAACATCAAAGTTTACAGGGGAATTGTGGAAGCCTTTATGAAAAGCAACTCCCCCTTTCCATTCATTGAAAATTCTATCATCTTGATCTATATTAATATGAAAAGTAGGGGCTGGATATAGCAATAAAGGAAGTTTGTACCTCATTCCTATCCATTTTGTTCTGAGATCTCCTAAAATTTTGGCCAAGGCATTTTCTCTTCTGAAGGACCATTTGATACTAAGAGGAGAGATCACCTCTCTTTTCTTTAGATATATAGGTAATGGAGTGTATCTCTCTTCACATGCGTGCCAAGCCCTGCCAACCAATTGCTGCCCCTGTTCTATGAAATGATTATAACAAACTTGAAGGCTATCATCATACCTCCCCTTCATTTTCTCATCCAACAAAAGAGCTACAAATGTCTTTTTGAAAGCTGTTGGTCTACTATTTGGAGATCTCATTTGAAGTCCTATACTTTTCTCTGCTTGAACATATTCCTTATTACGTTCTTGCCAATGGATTTGATTTTGCATAGTAGACAATATAGATCTTAATTGCACTTCCCCCACAAAAAGATTAACAAAGAAATCAATATGCTTTTCTAACAAAATATCATGAGTAAAGAATTCATAGAGCATATCTTGCTCTTCAGGCTTTGAGTCTGCAAATGCTTTAACAAATTCTTTATCATTAGGTTCATAAAGCTAGTCATTGTAAATTCTAAGCAATTTCCATCTAAAACATTGTTCATTCAAAAACATTGAATACAATCTTGATGGTATTCTATAGGATAAAAGAAATTCAGCTATTTGACATGCATCTTGTTTCCCCTTATAAGCTTTATGAAATGCTTCTCTTAATAACACCATTTCCATTTTTAATCTATTATTCTCAATTTGTGCATTCCTTAGGAAATAACACTATTCCATCCATTTCATTAATAATGGAGGAATTTGAATTTGGAACCATTTAGTTACCATTGGTTTGGTTTGAACTTCTCTGGATTCCATCATTGGTTTACTTGTGCTTCCTTGCAAGTCCTGCTCTAATTCTATAATCTTACTAAGAGAAGCATTTAATTCTTCCTTCTGTCTTTTCTTTTCTTCTTCAAAGGCTGAAAACATGAGCATAAAATTTCCTTTTAAATTTTGAATTTCTTTATTTAATCCATCTCTGTGTATCCTATTTTCCTCATTACAATTCTGAATTTGTATTTGCAGCTCACTAATAGATGTATCTTTTCCCTGCATTTCCAACTTTAAATCTTGAATTTCTTGATCCCTTTTATTTATTACAGTCTTATACACCATTATTTCCTCTTGTTGCAATTCCATCTCTTCCTTATTTTTATGCAACTGACTTCTTAACTCTTCTATCTCTAATTTCAATTTTTCCAATTCTATATTAATATCTTCAGTTTCAACTATTTCAATAGCTTTATTGATAACTGGAGACAAATTTCCTAACATACTATCATGAACCTCCATAGGAAGTGAAGATTGTCCCCTTTTTGTTTCCTGTTTTTCTTGTTCTATAGCTTCTTCTTCAGACACCAAATGAAAATGTACTTCTTCAACAGACATTTCTTTTTCTGAGGATTGGTGAATTGACTCCTCAGTTTCCAAGGTTTTCTTTTGCTTTTTAGATTTTGACCTATTCCCTTTACTTTGTACTGGGGATTTTGTAGATCCAGAGGATAATCTTTTGCTCCGCCTTAAAGGAGGAGTATCCTGATAATTTAAAATAGTTGGATCATTTAGAAGAATAGTTCTTCTTTTCCTTTTCTTAACAGGATGAGTATCCACGTTTGGATTCATTATCTCTACATCTTCTATTTGGGTCAGAGTTTCAAACTCATCATTTCTAAATTCTGGCACTTCTTCACCAACAATGGTAGGAATTTGGGCTTTAAGAGCCTTAGGGTCTTCGGGGGAAGTTGCTCCAGAAGGTGAAGCAACTTGTTTTGAAGATTCTCCTAATTCTAACTTCCTTCCTGATGTAGGCTTATCAAACTTCCCCAAAAAATTTTCCCATTTGCTTCTAGGTTTCTTACGGAAGTGATATTTACAAATCAATTGAATTAACCCATGATGTTTTAATGGCCCTGAACCAATTTTATATCTATCTATTGAAGAATTAATAGAATCATTCAAGAAATGAGGCAAATTAACCCTTAGAGCAGGGTTTTCCTTCCCATGCCGCTAATGTATCAACATGCGGAATGTTGGTCCTACCATAGTAGTGAGTTGACCTTCACAAGTAAAATATCTAATAATCCATGCAAAAGCAGTACCCCAGGGTTCTAATATAGAAGCTCGTTGAAACCCCTTATTTTGTCCCCTAGTACTGACAACTATCATGGGTTGAGGGTCTCCCTGTCTAAGAAACAATTCTGATAATTTCTGATATGTGGTTTGTGTTGTTTCAGATATTTTAATGCCAGAATTTTCTAACCCTGAAATAGAAGAGATAATTTTTGAACTCACCTTGAAACGCTTCCCATGCAAAATCACCTGACCATTAGAGTAATTTTCTGCAAATGCATTCACCAGCTTTTCATTATACCCTTCAAACTTCCTAACAAAATCCAACCAACCCATTTCTTCAAATAGCCGAGAGATGTTACTTAACTCGAACAATTTTTCTGCAGAAGCCGACTTAGATTTCTTCTTTGTACCGCCCATTTTTACCTTGTCTACCACCCTGCTGAAAAATTCAATAATGCCAAAGACTTGTGCACTAATATTTTTGAAAATATGATCAGACTGTAATTATTTACTCTACTCTTGCTCAGAGCTTGCTGTGTAATAATTTCAATTTGCATGAAGGGCCACAAAAAGAGTAGCGTACTTAATAATTAATCACCAAGTGGCTCAATTTACTAAATTGGGAAAGTAAACTCTTGCCAATCAATTATATTTTATTCAAAAATAACTACTTATTTAAAGCAAAATTTTGTACTTCCATTCCATGATCGCTTGAAGATCTTATACCTCTACTGATTTGACAGGATGATGCAAGGGCATTGGCTGAGGTGATGATACAGTTATTATGACATGAATGAGGAAGCTCGTGGATGATGAAGTCATTAATGAAGACAAGCTATTATGGCGGCTTTTATTTATAATGGAAAAAGAAGGCATGTGTACCAATGTACGATAATCAAAGCATCGAGGAAGATTTAAATTTTTTTTTAGAAAGGAGGTTGCGGAATGAAAAATGAATAAGTTTCGAAGCACGCGTAAAGCATGCATTTAGAACAAAGAAAGTGGTTAAAGTTCCGGAGCACGTGTAAGGCATGCATTGGAGACTTAGAAAGTGCATAAGTTTCGGAGCATCGTCGAAAGATGCAGCCAAAATGGTAACCGAATGAAAGTTCCAGAGCATCGTCGAAAGATGCAGTCGGAGCAGCAACCAAATAAAATTTCTGGAGCATCGTCGAAAGATGTAGCTGGAGCAGCAACCAAATGAAAGTTCCAGAGCATCGTCAAAAGATGCAACTGGAGTAGCAACCAAATGAAAGTTTCGGAGCATCGTCGAAAGATGCAGCTGGAGCAGCAACCAAATGAAAGTTCCGGAGCATCGTCGAAGGATGCAGCCGTAAAGAAGAAAATGACAAACACCAATTAACTCGAACTTCAGGAGTTTATATCATTCTACAAGAACATCCTTCCAACATGATAAGCTAAAGAGTGGGTTCCAGAGCATCAGGTGTTCAAACCGTCAAGTTCCGGAGCACTAGCCAGTTGAAGCATCAAGTTCCAGAAGTTGTTATTCTTTTATGAGAGGTCCTGCAAAATGAAAACACGTGTTAAGTCCGAAATGAAAATTTATGAAAGATGCTTTGAAAACAAATTTGGTACACATGTCTTTTTTTATTACAACTATTCATCAATTTTTCAATTTTTTATTTTTATTTTTAGATAACATATAGATGTTAAATCAATTAGACTCTACCTTGGCAGAGTCAATGCATTGGATCTCTCCTTGCATTTCTACCAACTTTGTAAGTTCTTCTTTATTAACAGGTTTATGGTAGATACGTAGATGATGACCATTAACTAAGAGAGTTCGTAAGTCACCATTAATGGGTTTTAGCTGAACTATGCCATTCGAGAAAACTTCAGAAATTTCATATGGCCCCAGCCAATGAGTTCTGAGTTTTCCTTTATGGTCTTTATATCTTGAATCGAATAGCAAGGCCCAGTCACCATTATGAAATTCTCTCTCTTTAATATATTTTTCATGCCAAACTTTCCATTGATGTTGAACTAGTTTAGTTTGATGGAAAACATCCAAACAAAGTTCATCCAACTCATTTAATTGTAAAACTCGTTCTATTTGAGCTCGTTTCAAATCTAGACCCAACTCCATAGTTGTACGTAGATTCTGAAGTTCAAACTCAATGGGAAGAAGAGGTTTCTTCCCAAAAACAAGCTCATAGGGACTAAATCCAGTTGTAGATTTCCATGTTGTATTGTACGCCCAAACGACTTTAGGCAATTTCCTGGCCCAATCTCTTCTTCCTGAAGAGACAGTTTTTGTCAATATGTTTTCTAACTCCCTATTAGTCACCTCTACTTGACCATTTGATTGAGAGTGATAAGGGGATGACTTCTTATGACTCACCTGAAAGTGGTCTGCAAATGCTAGGAGAACTTTGGACATAAATTGGGGTCCCTGATCTGTAACGATAGTTTGGGGGGATCCAAATCAAAGAAAAAATTTATTATAGAGAAAATTAGCAACTTGCTCTTCTCTAGCAACTCATAAAGCTTGAACTTCTGCCTATTTCGTCAAATAATCAGTACAAACTAATATGTATTCTTTCCCTTGAGAGGAAGGATCTATGGGGCCAATAAAATCTAACCCCCATTTTTTGAATGGTTCCAAAGTTACCTAAGGCTACAAAGGCATTTATGTAGAAGTAGTTGGTCTTCCTACTCTTTGGCATTCATCACAATGACGAACATAATTTCTAACATCTTTATGCATTGAAGGCCAATAATATCCAACACCTAAAATTTTATGAGAAGTTCTTTTTGTAGAGTAATGACCCCCAGAAGGATCATCGTGACAGGCCCTCAAAATACTATAAGTTTCATCAGCCCTGACACATCTTCTCAAAATCATATCAGGTCCACAACGAAATAAAATCCCATTAATCCATTTAAATGGTTCACACTCTCGAATAAGTCACTTCCTTTGTTTTGATGTAAATTTAGGAGGTACTTCAGAAGAAGTAGCTAAATAATTGGCAATATCAACAAACCAAGGAACCTTTATAGAGATGGCAAACAAATTTTCATCTAGGAACTCATCTTGTACAGGTGATCGATCACCCTCTTCTTGTTTGATTCGAGATAAAAAGTCTTCCACTTCGTTAAATTTCCCTAGCTTGTCAAGTATTGTTACATTGAACTCTTGAAGGAGTAGTAACCATCACATTACTCGACCATTAACTAAAGGTTTATTCATTAAATATTTTACAGTTGAGTGATCTGTATAAACTGTAACTTTATATCCTGTAATATAATGACGAAACTTTTTGATGGCATGAACCACAGCCAAGAATTCTTTTTCTGTTGTTGTGTAGTTTCTCTCAGTAGATGTTAGGTTTTTGCTAATAAAATATATGGCATATTTACCCCCATCCTCATCTTCTTGCCCTAATACTACACTGATTGCGTCATCCGAAGCATCAGCATAAATGTGAAAGGGAAGACTCCAATTTGGTCCATGCAGTACAAGAGCAAAGACAAGCTTTTCTTTTATCATTTCAAATGATTGTTGACACTCAGACATCCAATTAAACTACACATCTTTTTGGAGAAGAGAAAACATAGGGGTTTCTATCTTACTAGAGCTTTCTATGAACCTTCTATAATATCCAACATGTCCAAGAAAACTTCAAACATCTATTTGTGTTTGAGGAACAGTCAATTGTTGAATGACTTCAATTTTTTTAGGATCAACTTTTATTCCTTCCGAGGAAATGTGATGGCCTAAGACTATTCCTTGTTCCACCATTATTAAACACTTTTTGTGGCTAAGGGATAGTCGGTTTTCCTCACAAACCTCTAAAACCCTATCCAGGTTTTGAAGAGCTTCATCATAGGTTGACCCATATACTGTGAAATCATCCATATAAACCTCTACACAATCATTGACAAGAGCTGCAAATATAGCCAAAATGGCCCTCTGAAAAGTCGCTAGAGCATTACAAAGTCCAAAAGGAAGAACTCGGTATGCATATGTGCCCCAAGTACAAGTAAAAATTGTCTTATCTTGGTCTTCTGGTGCTACCTAAATTTGGTTGTAACCACTAAATCCATCTAAAAAGGAAAAATATTTCATCCTAGCCAAATTGTCCAAAACCTGGTTAACGAATGGTAAGGGAAAATAATCTCTAAAAGTGGCTTTATTGAGTTCTCTATAATCCACACAAATTCTCCACTTCCCATTTTTCTTTGGTACAACCACCATAGGTGACACCCACTTACTATCTGAGATAGGATAAATGAATCCTGCACAGAGGATTTTCTCAATCTCAATTTTGACAAGATCCTTTAATGCTAGATTGAGTCTCCTCTATGGTTGATGAACAGGTCTCATATTAGGATCAGTATAAATGTGATGAGTACAAACACTCGGTTGAATCCCCATCATGTCTGTATAGTCCCAAGCAAAAGCTTTAGACCTTTTTATCAACACATTAAATAATTTATCCTCTTGTATTTCTGTCAACCAACTATTGACATTCATAGTTTTTCCTGGTAGCAACATAATTGTTTTTGTTCCAGGATAAGCCGAAGTGACAGTATGTATTGGTCGTAACAAAGTGTTGAGAGGACAACTATGAGGTATAAGTCGATGAAATCTTGTAATATCATCAAAGAAATAACTCGTTCTAGGAATCATATTAGCCAAGGGACAAGGCATCCCCATGGTAACATAATTTTGTTCCATCCCACTTATATCAATCGGTTGTCCCAAAAAATTTGGTACATCCTCTATTACCTCTTCACTCGAGCCTATAGCCAGGTGTGCAACCTCATTTACTAACTCATTCTCTAATTCCTCTCCATGTTGTTTAATCACTACCATAGCCAAGGAGGCCAAATTGTCTTTCCCACTAAATTCTTTTGGTTCATCAACCCAGACTTTATTATATTCGGTAGGTTTAGCAGGAGGATATAAAAATAAACGTTTACTATTTGGACCATGTGAAATTGTCATTCCTCCTTCTCAACAATCAATTTTAGCAGCAACAGTAGACAACCATGGTCTTCCCAAAATTATTGGATAACTATCTTTAGGTGTAAGTGATTGGATTATTTGAAAGTCAACTGGATATTCCCATCCATCAACTTTAACAAGAACATTTTTAATAACACCTTTTGGAATGGCTATAGACTAATTTTCCATCTGTAAGACTGTAGTTGTAGGACTTAAATCAGTAAGACTTAATTTTTCCATTATATCCACTATCATTACATTAATAGCTGCTCCCAAATCCACCAGTGCATTAGGTATTGCTACCTCATTAATTGTAATAGTAATCAGTGGACTCCCAGGATCATCATATTTTGGAGCAACAGTCTTTCTAGACAAAAATTTAGCTAGATAACCATCGATGTGCACAGTGTTTATTTTCATTGTTTTCCTTCCTGGAGTTTTAATACACAGTTATTTGATAAACTGATTTAACTCAAGAATTTCCTTTAATGCCTACAGCAAAGGAACCTCTATTTGCAATTATTTAATTTCTTGAATTAATGCAGTTTCAGAGACTAATGTCATTTTCGGAGTATCTTTCAGAATTTTTGATTTCAAACACTCCGGAAATGGTGCTTGAATTTCTCCTTTGAAGGGATATCTTTACTAAACTCAATCAAAGAATGACCTCCCTCCTCCCAAGGTAAGTCAGTAGCTCCTGCTGCTGAAGAAGACTTAGTAATATTCACGGGTAGGGTAGTATCTTTCTCAAAATTTTGAGGAATAGGTTCGTCCACTACTTCCTCAATAGTGGGCAATTGAAGTGTCCTACTGGAACATAACTGAACATTTCCACAATGAATTGCATTAAGTCATGTGACATTATCTTGCTCAGTAGTATATACCAGAGTATTTTGTCGATTGTTCTTAGTTTAGTCATTTCTGTGCTTTTCAATTTAGTTATTATGCTTTCTAAATTAGTTTTCTTACGCTTTCAGTTCAAACATTTCCTGTTTTCTTAGGAATAAATTGCTTTACAGTTTTATAGCTAGACAGTTTGAAGTTAGAAAACCTGAGGGAGATACTCCGGACTTCTTCTATTGCAAATTTCTTTGAACACTACCCAGTCGACAAATTGAATTTTATATTCTATTTGCAATTGTTTAATTTCCTGAATTAATGCAGTTTCAGAGGCTAATGTCATTTCCGGAGTATCTTTCAGAATTGTTGATTTCAGACGCTCCGAAAATGGTGCTTGAATTTTCTCCTTTGAAGGGATATCTTTACTAAACTCAGTCAAAGATTGACCTCCCTCCTCTCGAGGTAAGTCAGCAGCTCCTGCCGCTGAAGAAGACTCAGTAATATTCGTAGGTAGTGTAGTATCTTTCTCAAAATTTTGAGGAATAGGTTTGTCCACTACTTCCTCAATAGTGGGCGATTGAAGTGTCCTACCAGAACGTAACTGAAAATTTCCACAATGAATTTCATTAAGTCATGTGACATTATCTTGCTTAGTAGTATATACTGGAGTATTCTGTCGATTGTTCTTAGGATTGGGAAGTGGTTGTGCTGGAAGTTGAGGTTGATCTACCTACTCAGTCTGAGGAAGATTATGAGGTGGTGGTAAAAATTTTTGTTGTTGATTCCTCCTAGGACTAGTATAAAATTGATTATGTCCTTGATTCCATTGGGGAGCAATATGTTGTGGGTACCATTGTGGTTGTGATTGGTTTGGCCACTGTTGAGTTCCCCATGATTGACTTTCCCATTTAGGAGGTCCCCAATAAGGAGTTCCCCAAGTAGGTTGTGGAGGATAGGGCTGATTCCAAGATGGAGGCCATTGATTACCAGCCCAGTTGTTCTGGGGTCTCCATGCAGGGTTGGAATTCTGCCCATAAGAAAAATTACCTCCCTAGCGTTGATTTAGCACATTTTCTTCTTCAACCTGAGCAGTTTTTTTCTTAGTATTCTTAAGATCAGTAAGAAGCTCACATTGATTGGTAGGGTGGCTTTTCTCACAAAGTTGACAAACATTAACCTTGTCTAAAGGACACTCATGTAAAAGATGTTTATTTCAACACCTAGGACAATAGATTGACAAAGTCTTAGGGTTATGTGTCCTTGGTTGTATACCATCCAACGTAGTGTTCAATTGGACAAGTATGTTTGTCTTAAGATTTTCTATTTCTTCTTGGAGCTTACCTATCTCGTTATTCCCTCTAAAAAGATTTGTTTTTCAGATTCCTCCCCGAGTATGTTTGAAATTGCAACACAAATCACATATGTCTTCAAGGTTTAACTGAGACACGTCACCTTTTCCCATTAAATCAAGAATTATTCTTGCATCATCATCGAGTCCCTTAAGAAATATAGTCTTAAGAATCTCAACACTAATAGTCGTTTCTCCACATCATTTAGATAAGAAAAGAAACCTATCCAAATAGTCTTCTAGACTCTCATCCTCATTCTGCCTAAGTTTAAACAACTCTTCCTTACGATCACTTTCCCTACAATAAATCTGATATTTATTCAAGAACACAGTCTCCATTTCTTCCCAAGATGTAATACTCCCAGACGATAGTCCCATAAACCAACGCATGGCTGAATCCTTCAAAGTAGAAGGAAACAACATCAATTTTTGGTTATCATTTTTATAGTCATAGGTTTGACAAAGGACCTTAAATTCAAAGAGATATTGGTCTGGGTCTTCCGAAGATAAACCACGAAAGGTTGGAAGGAAAGTTGGAGAGATGTTTTTCATCGTTGTATCATCATCTGCATCTAGAGCAATAGGATAAGTGAACGTTCTAGGTAGTTGAGGATCATTGTTATTATGGTTGGCATCATTTCAGTTAGCTTCTGCCCTCCGATCTCCCATGATGTTCAAATAATATGCTCTTCAAGAATAATCTCCTCCACAACAAGTTGTACGACAAGATGATTTTTCAGGAAAATAGTGGAAAGCCTCTGGTGGATTAGGCTTAAGTAATTCATCGACAGAGTGGTCTTCTGAGCCTTGGGCATCCCTATGTATAATTGGGACATATTTTGGGGGGGTCTTTGGTATAAATCATCTGTGAGGGCCTCTTTTCCTGACCATGCAAAAAAGGAAGCCAAAGATAGTATTTTTGGCCTAAAAGAGGTATTCTAGGTGTCTTCTATTAACACTCAAGCAAAAGAAGCTAAGCGGTCCCTGACAACAACGCCAAAAAGTGATAGGTTGTCGTTAGGTCCCATTACTTTAGAATATAAAATTCAATTTGTCAACTGGGTAGTGTTCAAGGCAATTTGCAATTAAAGAAGTCTGGAGTATCTCCCTCAGGTTTTCTAACTTCAAACTATCTAACTATAAAACTGTAAAATAATTTATTCCTAAGAAAACAGGAAATGTTTAAATTGAAAGCATAAGAAAACTAATTTAGAAAGCATAATAACTAAATTGAAAAGCACATAAATGACTAAACTAAGAAGCTAAAAAATTATAAAAGCAGAAAAACTTATAGCAATCCATAAAACATTTTCTTAACAATAAAGATTCTAACAGTTAATAATAAAAACTATGGAAGTGAAAGGTAACAAATACTTCAGAACTAAAATTTCATAACAGTAAATTTAATGATTCTCTATAGAATAACATCATAATAAAAGAAAACACTTATCTACTCTCGTCGAGTGACCAGCTCATGGGTTATCACATTCATTCTCAGCTCACATTCATAGCTATTTCAGAAACACTTCTATCAACCGTAATTATCATCCATAACTCATAACTTAGAATTTTTAGATAACAATCTCTTTATTCATAAACTTCAGAAACATTCTGATAGTATAACATTACTTTTTTTTACTGTATATCTTACTTCTATAAATCATATCTTTTATAGAGAAACTGTAACTACATCCTATATTTCAGATGGTGTGGATAACCATTGAAAATATCTAAAACAGATCTACGAATAACTCGTATGTATTTAAAAACCTATTACACAGTATTTAAGAGGCTCAAGTCGAGCCATAAAGTCTTTAACTCGAAAGATAACATAAATAACAACTTTAAAAGCAACTATATCCTTGGTCCATCACCCTAAAGTTCTGGAGCATATTTCCAGCGTATATCTTTATCCTATTCTGGAGCACGTGTTGGTTGGATGCTTCAATCTGCAACTTTGATTGACCGATTATTATCTACAAAACACTTAAAATAACCCATTAAATATGTATTGGCAAAATACTTCAAGAAATTAAAAGAAATAAAGTTTATACAATTTCTCACTAAAAATTAAGCAATTATTTCTCCTAAAATTTAATTAATTGGCAGAGGATAGAGATTTGCAAGTGTGAACTAGGTCTTTATGGTATTATCATGATGAGGTTATTTTTACCTCATTAACAAGCATACAAAATAAGGATTGAGAAGAAAATGAATTTTTATCCTAAACACTTCATTGATCTAGTTAGTAGAGGGGTAGGAAAGTCTACTTTCTACCATGAATTTTATGAAAGAGGACTTGATTAAGAATTGTACCTCTAAAGTTGAAGTCTAGTCAAGAAAGGAGATATAGCTTAAGATTTTGGCAGGGGAGTTAAAAAGAAAGAGAATAGATCCTAATTAAAAGGGGGAATTCTTGTAAATCAAAGACCTTATCGTTAGAATGCAACATATGTTAGACAATGTGGATACCCTTGGTTTTGAGGTACTTGCAGCAACTACAAGAGGAACTAAGGAAACAATGCATCGACAAGAACAAAAGGTGGAACAACTAATCCAACAACTAAAGATGCTAAAGGCTAGAGATGTGCAAGTTTCCCCTTCTCAAGCAACACCAAGACAAGGAATATTTCAACTATTAGTTGATAAATCTATAGACTATTCCATGATAGAAGAAGTTGGGGAGAATATAATTGGTATTGAAGAAGTTCAACAAGTCATTATATCTCCTCAAAGGATGAAAGTAAATGGAGGTCCCCTTGAAATAATGTTTCTAGGCATGGTAGAAGGAGGAGAGTGTACATGATGTTAGGGCATTGACTTGCATTGGATTCCTTTTTTATGATGATTTTGTAAACTTCTAGGAATTCAAGAACCTATTGATTGAGAAGAAAACATATATCTTCTTGAAAAATATAAATAAAGAAAGAGAAAATGTGAGTAAAAAAAAAGTGACTAAGAAGGTTATGCAAGAAGTTGACTTTCATGTCAAAAATATCACTCTCGATGAGGGATGAAGATTGGTGAAAGAAAGTGGGTGCTTGCTACTGCTTGGTTGGGATATATATATATATATATATATATATATATTGTAATTTCCCTAGATACAATAAAAATGAAAGATACCAATGAAGATGTGATGGTCTATAAGGACTGAGCCAAGGATATTTACTTTGGGTCAAAGTTTAGTACAAAGTTTAAAGCATTGGAAATATGGGCAATAGCCCCTAAGAATAGGAAGCCTCGAGTGGCCAGAGATATCAATGAGCTAACATGGAATTTAATTGTTATCTAGAATATTGGATAATACCATTGCCTCTCAAGTTGTATATTTGGTGGTGAACACAACCTTGTTTAGTGAGGTAGAAACTAAAGAATTTACAAGCTAATTTTGAGAAGAAACAAAGGGATCATATGAAGATAATTTGCAGGAATACAAAAAAGTATAATAATTGATTCCCGCTCCTCAAAGTATTATATTTGAACCCGCTACTCCTCAAGCTAGCTCAAGGGATACTACTCACCAAATATATTGACACTTTCATGCTGAGGATTGCATATTTGAAAGAGCAATAGTTGATATGAGTTTTCCATAGTCCATAAAGTTTTATGCACACTTTTGGATTAAATTGTAAATGTTTTTCTATCAAAACATACACAATTTAATCCAAAAGCTTACATACAACTTCATAGAAAAGAGCAACATACAAAAAAAAAATACATAATTTAATTAAAAGAGCAACTCAAGCAAAAAAAAGAGGCAAAGAGAGTAGTAGTTGAAGAAGGGAAGAAGAATATTTTTGATTTAGTTAACAATATTCTACGACATAGATTATCCTATATATTGCACAAGTTGAACAATGCATGGGCTAATTATACCAATTTGAGAAAATATTATGTTAGCCATGTAAATAATGAAGTAATTCTAAATAATATCATGAGTATGAGTTACTCAAATTTAATAATTGGAGATATTTATGGTTTTGCAAGATTTGACCCTAGTGCCCCCACAAAACTCTCAAATCTACATGAAGTGATAGGGCTATAAAATGATATATTTATATTTTAGAGGAGATGTTCTAAAAGTGAAATTAAAGAATTTTGAAGTCTTGGAAAAGGTCTTAATGCCCTAGATTTTGTATGAATGATAAAAATAAAGTCATTAGATGTTTGGATGGTCGATTTCAATAATATTTTTCCTACTTTATATTCACTTCTATTTGCAAGTGATGAAGTGGATTCAATTTTGTGTAACACTAGCCTTGACAAGTTGTTGAAGTTGGAATGAGGCTTTCATAGCTTTATCAAGGAGACCAAGGCAATTTTGGATACCAAATACACAATTACATTCATAAGATGGAAAATGATTAAACATTTAAATATCCTACAAAATAAGTGTATCAATCTCTTGAAATGCATAAAAGAGGGAATGTGGAGTTTTCATGGAGAAATATAATCTGGAACAAGTTTTACTAGCCAAATGCAATTTGTTTATATGGATTTTGACTTGCAAAAAATTCCTAACTCTAAATGATATTAGGAAGAGAGGTTTCCAAGGGTCTTCCTTATTCTTTCTTTGTGGAAATAATGGGGAAATCACAATCCATGCTTTTTTTGAATGCCTCTTCTCTAAGGAAATTTTGAATTTATGGTGGGACCTCTTGAATAGACCTACTATTCACATTAATTCCTTAACCAATTTCTAAAATAGTTTGGGTCATCCCCTTGCCTCTACTTCCTTCTTGTAAGTTTCTTGGGATATTGGTCCTTCATTTATTCTATAGCAAATTTGGTTGGAGCGTAATAAATGTATCTTTCGGAAGTGTAAAAATAGAGTCACACAAGTGTGTCTTAAAATCAAAGGGATGATCAAAGAAACTTTAGAGGTAAAATTTAGTATGGATGAATCTCTTAACTCTTGTGATCTATGTCTTGTTAAACTCTTGGACTTGTCTATTTCTCCTTCCTCACTAATAGGCCCCAAAATAGGACTTAGGCTTGCAATAAGGTGAATAGATCTGCGAAATGGATTTTACACACTGATGATTTCCTTAAAATTAATACTAATGGTTATTTTAGGGGCAATCCAAGTGTTTTTTGAGTTGGTGGTGTTGGGAATGATAATGAAGGCTTAGTTCACTAGTCTTCTCTACTTATATGGGTGTTCACTCAAATAATTTTATGGAAACCTAGATGATTCTAAAGGTTCTTGGAGAAGCCTATAAAAAGGAATGGAGAAAAGTTATCTATGATTCTTGTCTCCCTATTGAATAAAATAAATTTTTAGGGGGATTCCTAGAGTTTTACTTTGGTGGTCAAGAAAATTATTTGTTTGGCCACAAAATTTGAGTCAATATCTTTCATATATGTTACCAAAGAATGGAACAAGGTGGCAGACTATTTGGCTGAGTGATATTTTGAAAGGATATGAAGCTAGAATTCCATTGAATAGGGTTGAACCATGATAAATTAGAACTCCTCAAGTTTATTTATGATTATAAAAGGGTGTAAGGTTAGATGGTTAGGATGAGGATGGATGTGGCTTAAAAGGAGTTTTGTTTTTTTCATGGATATTGATTGGTGGTTTGTAGGATCCATGGTGAATCCTTCTTTTTTTGTATGTTGTGATGGTGTTTTTTATTTGGAAATCTTGTTGTTGTATTTGAATTTAAGTTTTCTCAAGAATTAAATTTTATTTTTTCTCCCCCAAAAAAATAAATTAATTTAAAAGAATGATAATTGAAAAAAATAACAATAATTATTAAAATAAAATTAATAACATCTAAATATTATGTAGATAAATAAATAAAATAAACTAAGCTAGATTTTAAAGCAAAATAAAAATAAGATAAAAAAATATTTTTACAAACTAATATTAGATGGATAGAAGCGGGGGAAAATTAATTGTTTTCTTTTTAGCTTTATTCTCATAGGAAAAATATTAGAAAAATAAAATTAAACAATTATCTTATTAATAAATTAGTGGTTGAAAATTGGGGAGACCTCATGGTGTGATGGCTGGGATTTATACTTGTAGAGCCATCAACCTAGATTGGAACCCCATGAGGTCACCCTCTATTGCGTCAACAATTGAGATTGCTTACCCCCTAAGTTTTGAGGGAAACTATGTGGTGTGATGGTAGGGCTTTAAGCTTGCAGAGCCATCAACCTAGGTTTGAACCTAATGAGGTTTCTCTCTACCACATCAACAATTAAGATTGCTTACCCCCAATTTGCTTTAACAATAGTGGATGTTTAGTAAAAATACAATGGCTCACAACTACAAGAAATTTGTTGCCCAAAGTAGGCTCTCTAATCCTCATTCAATTTTGTGAGAATCTCACTCAATGTACATGGATATGGATTCTTATGCCAGTCACTTAAAGCTTTTAGTTAAAGCAATTCTTTCAAGGTTTTGTAGTGCCTACTTCTCAAGACAATAAGTTGTTGTAGACTAGGTTTCAAATTCTTGGCCAAAAGGCTCTTCATTGATCTTTCTTCCAAAAGAGTTTTTCTATGTTTATTTTGATTGTGAAGCTTCTTGGGATGATATTTTGATGAGCCAAATTTAGAAGTTTGAGGATTTTCCTCTTTATTTGTAGAAATGGGTCCCAAGTTTTAAGCCACTAGGTTTTTGTGCCTCGGCTACCCCAATTTGGATTTGACTTTACAACTTACCACTTGAATATTGGTCCTTAGAGAAGCTAAAAAATATTGGAAATTCTCTAGGTTTTACCGTAGTGATTGATGAAGGTATTTTGGAAGGGAATTTTTTTATCTAAGCCTAAATTCAAGTTTTTTTATTCAATCAATTCCAAAGGATGTTTGACTAAATTATTTCACAGGAAGATGGGATCAATGTGTGGAGATTGAATCTCCAAAATTCTTTTGTCTTTCCTGCAAAAGTCACAAACATATGGAAGTATAATGTATCAAATCATTTCCTCCTAATATCTCTAGGATATGGGTAGAAAAAAGGTTACTCACAACCTTGTCTTGGAGCAACTCTTTGATTCACAACCTTGTCTCATTGTTGATCCACAAATGATGGCTATTGTCCCATTCAAAGAATCATCTCATGGGAATGTCTCAAAGGAAGGCATGGTATCAACTTCAATATACTAGTTGAAGACTGTATTAGGATCTTTGATCCTAGATGTATTAGCCAATTGACTTCAATTTTTTTCATCAAAACCTTGGCTTTGGAAAAAATATGGGAAGTAACACTAACAAGTAGAAAATGGAAGAGATGGTGTAGGAATTTTTTTAATCCAATAATAAAGAATATATGTTGAGATCATAGGGCGGAAAACCCTCCCCTAGAGAGCCATGAAGATTGTTACATGAAATGTTAGGGGCTTCAATGCCCCTAACAAGCTGCGTTTGAATAAACCTAATTTGATCTCCTCTTGGTTGTAATCTTCATGTTGTAGGAAAATAAGAAGTAATTTACTTTATCAAGCATTCTCATAGTTAGTTAGGCCTTACTGTGGAGGTGGTGGGATTGGCAGGTGGTCTTGGGATTGTTTGGAATCCGCTTAAAGTTTCAATAGATATCCTTCAATCTAATCCTAAATAGATGTTTTGTAAGGCTTGTAGTTTAGTCTATGATATTTCCTTCTTTATATTCAACATTTACAACCCAATAAAAAATGATGAGAAAGTTCATCTTTAGCAGGATTTACACTCCCATATTTTAATGTTATCTTGAGTTTGAATGATAAGAGTGGCGACATCTCCTCAATCTCTCAATTATAGAAGGATTCTTAAGTTTTGTTCAATAGTTAGATCTTGCAGACGTTGCTCCAAAGAACAACAAATTCACTTGGAATAGTAGAAGAACTAGTTTTTCAAATATAGCAGAACATTTGGATTTCTTTTTATATTCCTCATAATGGTTGAATTTTTCCCATCCATTAGAATCTTCCATTTGCCCAATTTTTGGTTTTGAATATTACCACTTGATTGACCTTTAATTTGATTACTTCAAGTTGATCTGTGAGTATGAGTTTCAACATCACAAATCTTCTCCATCCCATCGACAAGCCAATTTTCAAGTTGAAGTTACTAACCAAGAACTTGAAAACATCCTCACTAAGATAATAAAACTTAATTGAAAATATTGTGCAACTCAACTTCCTAAAGTAGTATGGATTTATCAAACAACATGGAAGACCATCACTAGTCTTAAACCCTGTGAGCTTGTTTATGGTAATAAGGTCATGCTACCTATTGAGTTCAAAATTAAAGCTTTAATTACTGCTTTGGAATTGGGTTTGAATCTTACTGATGCTCAAAAAGAAAATATTGAACAACTCCATTATTTAGATGAAATGTGTTAGGAAGCTTTATTTCATTCAAAGGTAGTTCAAAAAATATGCTCTTTGACATGATCATTTAATTCACAAGTGGTCATTTCAACCAAGAGACTAGGCACTTATGTATGACTCTAGATTCTAGGATTTTAAATGAAAATTTCACACTAGATGGCTAGGACCTTACAAGATTGAAGTTATCTATGATAATGGTACAATCAAACTTCACACTATGAAGTTTTATTGAATGAAACTAAATGTTAATGGTCACCATTTGAATCTATACAAAAAACTCATCACAAAAGAGTTTTATTTTGATCTACAAAAGGAGCTCCATGTGATTGACAGAGTTCTTGTCACCCAGGTGATAAAACAATGACCATCAACACCCTTGAGTTGATAGATATTTCCATTTTTCCTCTTTCTAATAGCAATCACAGTTCCAGACCTTTTTCTAATCTCACATCCATCATCTTGAAACATAATATTTTACCCTTTGCTACACATTTGTCTAACACTGAAGAGGTTATGCCTTAAACCTTTAACATAGTAAACATGTTTAGTATTATGCTTGCCATCAAAACTGATTGAACCTATTTCGAAAATATTAGCACCTAAATCATCTCCAAATTTAACAAGTCCTCCATCATATTTTTCAAGTTTAACAAACTTACTTTTGTCTCCGGTCATATGATTTGAGCAACCATTGTCAATAACCCAATAGTTCTTATCCTGTCTAATATGAAAAGCAGATCCCAAAGTACCTTTAGTCTTATCCTTTTTCTTTGAAGCACTTTCCTTCACACAACTTTTAGAGTTAGAAGAAACAGATTCATCTTTTAAAGCCAAGAACAAACATTCATTATCATCAACATCTCCATAATTAGATTCATCATCAGAAATACCATCATCTTCTCTAACATATTAGCTTTTCTTGATCATCTTTCCTTTGTTTTCCTTGTTCTTATTATTCATAACTTTGTTTGGAAATCTTGAAGCATAGTGACCTATTTGTCCACAACTAAAACATTTGAAAGGTAATTTACCTTTGTACTTACCGGTGCCCTTTTTCATCCTTCTTACAAAGTTAGCTTCTACATCATCAAGATCATCTCCATCTGAATCTTCAAATTTTTATGATTTTCCAGCCTTGAAAGCAGTCTCCACTTTTGCACTTGTATTCAAACCAATTTTTCTCATTTTAAATGTAGTTAGTGTGCCATACACTCGAGCTCTAGTGTAAGTATTAAAATTTGCAACTTCCTCAATAGCAAAAACACTTTCACCATAAGAATCAAGAAGAATTATGAGAATTTTCTTTACCACTTTGGGTTCTTCGAATTTTGCACCAAGACCTCTCATTGCACTGACAAGTTCATCAACCCTATGCATGTAACTTGTAATTGTTTCATCTTCAGGCATTCACAAGTTCTCAAATTATGTCTTTAGATTCTACATCTTAGCTTGTTTAACCTTATCATCTCCTTCATAAATACTTTCTAGCTTATCCCAAAATTCTTTAATAGTTTTCAAATCCATTACTTTCACTAATTTAGAGTTTACAAGACTAATCAAAAGGAAAAAAAATTCTTTACCATTTGTTTCATAGGCCATTATTTCATCACTTTTGATTGGTCCATTTGTAGGAATGATATATGTAGTCTTCACTACCTGTGCAACATGATATCCAAGGTAAACCAGTTAGCCTTCCATATTAACCTTCCAGAATGCATAGTTTGTGCCATCAAACATAGGGATCTCCTTCTTGTTCTCCATCCCAAATCTACCTCAAGTGGTCAAGCTTTTCTCCAAGGAACGTTGCTCTGATATCAATTGTTGAATGAACATGACAACTAAGAGGGGGGGAAGAATCAGTTGTATCTAATTAAAACATAAAAACCCTCAACATTAATCAGATCCACATGCATGAACATTAAACCCTCAATCTATTATAAATTTTAAACATGAAATGCAGATAACAAAAATTGAAACAACACTGTACACAAGAGAACAATAGATTTACGTGGAAAACCCTAGGAGGGAAAAACCATGGTGAGGATTAGCTCACAATATAAGTAATTGTAAAAGTGGTACAAAGAGGCTCACTACCCAAATAGGAAAAATTGTCCAGAAGGGCTCATAGCCTACGCTCACTACTGGAATAGAAAGAAGAAAGAAGATAGAATGTTACACATATAACATGATTGTTGGCCTCCTACAATGATTTAACAACTAAACCTTACAATTGTGATTCAGAGATTGGACATCTAATATGAATAGCTATCTCAATCATCATGAAGGTGTATTTAACTTGTCAACCCAAGGACATAGACTTTAAATGGGCAGCATAGTATGTGCACTAGGAATCCAAAGTAGTCATATTCATCTTATAGCGAAGAAAGACATAATGTTGAAAGTAAATTGCTTGGAAAGAAGTAATATGAATGTTGAGCATCAACCAACAACTATATTGATCTAAAATGCATAACATAAATGAAAATATGAGCAACAAACAAGAAACTACTATGTCTGCTTTGGCTATAGGAACAATCACATAATGGAATTCTAGTGGTTGCACGAACAAATAGTGCCAGATTTTTAACTAATTGTTGAACAAAAAGTAATAAACTAAACTAAAGGATGGAATTCTCACCAAGTGGGCCCCTTGGGTGAGTATCCCTTAAAACAAATGTGAACTTAGATGCACAAAATTATAACTTCATTTTATTCATTGGAAAACATGAGTACAATTGAGCAGCATAACTATATTACTAAAAAACTAAGAATGCGAGTACATCATCAGATCAATCAACCCCCTAAGAAGGAGCATTCGAGTCTTATTTATAGGAAGAAAAGCTACTAACTACCTAGCAAGGTGGTCAACTCCAACAGATTAGGAGGACACCACTTTAGGGAAAGCATAAAAAGTGGAGAGGAGGTTACGCATGCGTGAAATCTGGTCAAGCATGTTTGATTTAACGTAGATCTAGCACAACAATAACTCCTATACTCGCTCAAAAAAAAATTAAGACCATTTAAAAGGTGGTTACAATTCTTTGATTTAAACTAGGAATATCCCTCCATTGAGAGTCTTCCCTACATTGACCTTTGAACGATCACCTTGTTGACCTTGATGGCGAATGACCATCTAGTAGAATCTTCCTCAATTTTGTAGGCTTCAAATTATATCTGCATGACAATATTAGTACGCACAAAAATTGAATATCTGTAACTATCTTAAAGTAACATTCATTAATCCACATGTAAAATCAACATAGATAGTTCATATAGCATGTCAATGTCATTAAAGATTACAAAAAATAAGTTTATGCCCAATGTCTACGATTTTGAGGAAATATCATAAAAAAGGTCAACATCCAAGTATCAAAGTCTATGACAACTACAACAAATGGATAATAAACTCTATGAAAATTGAGTCATAAACTAGACTCATCACTCCCCCCAACCTAAGGCTTTGTTGGTCCTCCAACAGAGGAAGGGTTGTTCTTTTGCTTAATTAATGCCTTGAAATTTGCAACTGCCAGCTATCCCACATCAGTTCTTACAATGCATGAATTAGGGTCCCAATAGAACCCTTGCTATCTGTCCAATCTACTCCATCTTTGTCTCTCTATAGCTATATCATATTGGTAATACCTGAAATTTGGCACGGGCCATAATAGGACAGGTGGCTGAAAAATTAGTGGAAGCCAAAATTGTCCTTTTGTCCTTCCAATCTGTATATATCTATCAACCCTCTTACATGTTGCAACATAGTTCTACAGAGAATGGGGCTCAACTTGTTTTAATTCATCAATCAGACTGTTCCACCTCTATGCCAAATATCCCTTTATAGATTCCTTTGTGGTTTCTGCTACCTTCTCATATTCTCTGTAAACTACTTCTCTCTTAGGCAGGATCCTATTGCCATAGCTTGGTCTATAGAGAATTCTGTGCCAATCGTTGAAAATGTCTCCTAGATTCCTAGATTCAACCCTGATGGGCAGGGGAGTGTTGGATTCTATTTGCCTATAGGCCCTGAACCGTTGTCCCCAACTAATTTCATTTTCTATCCAGGACATAAATGCCCTCAATTGGACATCCCCAACATACAACAATGGATTCCAATCATGATCTTGGGTCACAACATAATTATGCAAATAGAATTCACACAACAAATTCTTCATTTCAGGAGGAGCAATCCGATAAGCATTGAAAAATTCAAGAGGAGTCTCAATGGAAGGATTCAAACCTGAGATAATTCTTGCTAGTTTAAAAGAAATATTTTTCTCCTTCAAATACATAGCATAAACCCTTGGAGGAGTCTTGTACTCTAATATCTGAGGTACTAGGGTTGCCATATTGTCCACCTTCTCCTTTAAAGCAACAATTTCTACATTCTTATCTTCAATCTCTTCATCTCTCTTTTGAATTTCCGTCTTCAGCTTGAGTTTCTCCTCTTTCCATTCCTCTTCCCTCCTTTTCATTTCTCTCCATAAGTTCATGGCTACCATGTGCATTGAAAAATCAAAGGGCTTATGTACTCCTACCATAATTTTTCCTGGCACTGATACTTGCTCTTCATATGGCTCCAGCTACAGGGACTCTATTTGTTCAGCCAATTCCAGTTGCAAGGGTGCTAACTGTTCTCCCAGTTCTGGCTCTTGCTCTTGTTGCAAGAACTCTTGATTCTGCTCTTATTGCAGGAGCTCTTTATTTTCCTCATACTCTTGACTTTCAACTTGTTCTACGATGGCAGCAAGATCTACCAACGTTACATTTGCTACTTCCTCAAATATATCCTTTTCCTCGACATTCACCTGCTCCATTGGAATGTTTGTATCCTCTTGTGATGTTTCTCTAGTCCTAGGGCTTCCCTGTGGAGACATACCTGTGGTTGGTCCAGCTGGTCTTATTTTTCTAGGAGGGCTCTCATGTTTCTCTTCGGTTGTAGGAAGAATAGTGCCAACCTTCCATTTCTTAGAGCTTGGCACTTTCTTTTCTATTGTTTTCTTTTTAGCTTTTCTCTTCCTCATTTCTGCCTCTTTCTTTGTGCCCTAGTTCGAATTAGGATACCAAGAGGGACATCATCATCTGAATCTAAAGAGGGGCTTTCTTTGTTTGAATGTTCTATCTCAGATGAACTAATCTCTATAGTCCGTTCAGCTGCAGGAGGGTTTACACTAGGGCCTATGTCAGAAGTTGAGGTTCCAGGAGTGGCTTCGACATAACTCACTCTCCTTCTAGTCCTACGAGGTGGAGGAAAAACCCTAGGTCACAAATGCTCTGGTCTAATTTGATCAATATTTAATAATTCTTTCAAAGTTATATCGGACACATCATGCAGAGACTTCTCAACTAATATTTGATCAGGCAATGGTGGGAAACAAAATTATCCCTACCTTTTTGAGTCTCGACTGCCATGATTGAAAGAAGGTGGTATAACACGTTTGGCACATTCATTCTTCTTCCATGCCTCATATTATTCAAGAGTTTGAAGTGCAAAAAATGTAGATTCGATTGACGACCTTCACAAGTAAGGTACTTCACAACATAAATAGCTACTTGCTTCCATGGCTTAGGCAGAGAGGTTCTCTTTGCACCTTGCTTGTCCACACTCAATGGAGGGTCACCAGGTTTTATAAATTTAGCCCTATATGACCTGGCATCTCTGGTAGCAGGGTAATGTTCATCGTTGACAGGCAACCCTGTAACTTCTGCAATCCTTTCTTCAATAACCATTACCTCCAACCCTTTCACCATAGCTTTTCCTTCAGACAATGTCTGGGAAAATTCCAACGCAATGTCTTCGTTAAAACCATTCAGCTTTAAGAAATAATCTAACCACCCATAATTTCTGAACTTAGCCTGACAAGGTGCATCCTCCAATAATACATCATGAACCGTGGGTTCATTTTGAATTAACCCACCTCCCATTGTTCAACTTTCTGTAAATAAACAATCACTCTACGAGGTTTCCCTCCCTGAAATCTTCGTCTGAAAGCTAAACTTCTCCTTTTTGCAATGCTGCTAAATTCCCAACGCCAGTGTCATCTGAATTTTACCTTTTTGTTGACTTAGGATTATGACAGGAGCAATAAAGGCAGGAAAGGAGTAATAAATGAAGGCTATGATCAAGAAAAGGAAAATTTGAGCCCAATTGGCTTGGCCCTTACATCGTCATAGCATCATTTGGTTCCGGAGCATATCAGTTAGCTACTCTTGAAGGTGAATAGTTGACAGAGCCAATCAACAGTTTACATTTGCACAAATTCTATGCATAGCATCAAAAAGCCTACCAGAAAACTAGTTAAAAATACAAAAAATCATCACCTTGATGAAAACCTGGCAAACAAGAGTCTTGGTGACACAAAAAAAAAGATGACAAAAATAAAGAGAAATAATTCGTCCAATAGTGAAAAACTGGTAAACAGGTGCTTTGGATAAGTACCATGGTGAAAACCTGGCAAACAGGCACCATGTGTAGTCAATCATTGTTGTGCCATCTACTATCACTCTATCTACCTTTTTCCCTAATAAACATACTCTTTCTGACATTCGTCATAACACTTCACCCTGACATCATGACATTTTCGTCCATGGCTGACAATGGATGAAATCAAGTCTTGCATACTGTCCACCGTCCATGCTAGTCATGACGTTTCTTTACATTCCATTTTGCCTGGCTCATTCTCAACTTGACTAGGGGAATTTTTTTATCATGAGACTGCAATGGGTACCACACATGATCTTGACAATCATAAAATGTCCTGAAAAAAGACCTAAAAATCATAAAATGTCTTGAAAAAAGTCTTAAAAATCAAAAAATGTCCTAAAAAAAGACCTAAAAATTGAAAATGTCATGAAAAAAGACCTAAAATTGAAAAATGTCTTGAAAAGACCTAAAATAAAAAATGTCATGAAAAAGGACCTAAAATTGAAAAATGTCCTAAAAAGACCTAAAAAGGTGAAAAATGTCCTGAAAAGAGCTAAAAATAAAAAAATGTCCTAAAAAAGACCTAAATATCAAAAAATGTCGTGAAAAAGACCTAAAAATAAAAAAATGTCCTTTAAAAAGATCTAAAAATTAAAAAATGTCCTAAAAAAGACCTAAAAATTGAAAAACGTCTTAGAGAAATCACAAAAATTTCAAAAGATAGAATCATGTTAGTCAATGCAGTCATGTTAGTTCAAGTATTGGTTAGTTTTTGTCATTGTCGAACTACATTGTCTCTGTGCACTTGCTGCATAGGCAAGGCTCATCTTTGAGCCCTCGAGACATTAGGTCAGTCCTATTAGGTTTGTCAAAATAAATCATGACTCAATGTTTGGCAAACAAGACAAAGTCATTGGTCATGTCAAACTACGAGGTCTCTAAGTGTATGACGTAGGCAAGGCCATCTATCGATGAGCCCCCGAGGCCACACTAGGTCAGTCCATTAGGGTTCATTGCACAATTTTCTCACACACATGAAATAGTCTTTAAATTTATCATGGTCTTTGTCAAAATTCGAACGAATGGTTTAACCACGCAAACTTCACATATCTGTCAATCAAGCACCACAATCATCTTGGCATATCAAAATCGGTCAAACTTCGTCAAACTTAGTCAAACTAGTCAAATCTTGCTTACACTTCAGATGTGTCCTTCTGAAGGGTAGCCCCGTTACTTATTCATTTCCTAGGATGTGTCATTCTTAGGCATCGTCATAGTCATCTGGAATTTTAAGGATTCTCACAACATTCAAGATATGTTCCTCTTGACATTGACATTATTCAGGATGTGTCCTTCCTGAATCCGACATTGTGGCATCAACATCTTTCGAGATGTGTCCTTCCCGAATCTTGACATCAACTTGGCATTTTGGCATTGACGTTATTCAGGATGTGTCCTTCCTGAATTCGACATCGTGACATCAACGTCGTTTGGGATGTGTCCTTTCCAAACTTGACACCAATTTGGCATCTCGACATCAATATTGTTCAGGATGTGTCCTTCTTGAACTTGATATCATTTCGACATCTTGACATCGACCTTGTTCGGGATGTGTCCTTCCCAAATTTGGCATCACGCTAGCATCAACATCATTCAAAATATGTCCTTTCTAAATCTGACATTTTGGCATCGTTTAAGATGTGTCCTTCCTAAACTTGACACCAATTTGGCATCTTCATATCACCAACTCGGACACTTTGACACTAGGACATTCAACATTTTCGACAAACTTGACATCTGGACATCCAGACACTTGGCAAGCACTGGGCATTTAATTCTATGATGTTTTGTTTATTTCTAACAGTCATGTTGCTAGTTCCTCAAGGATGTCCTAACAATAGGATTTAGAGGAGCAATGAAGTTTCATAATTTGTCTTCATTGTCTTCATTGTTTGTGGTTGATCATGACAAAACAACTGGGGAAAATACGCTTCTAATATTGGTCATGATCATCCTTGTCTGTGACTGTTTATGTCAAGTAATGGTATGACCTTGCACACCTTGATTTATGTCATATCATGGTGTTTGTTGGCCATCGCGATAATTCACCCAATGATGATTAAGAGCAACAATTGATACGTCCTATGGAAATGTGTTGAAGGATTTTTTGTCTTACTAACATCCATCTCCTTCTTTCTTGTCGCCTCATTCTTCTTCTGTCTCTTGATAATATCCTGTGACACACAAAAATACATTTTCATACATAATCATATGGACATTGCATTACGTTAGACATTCATATTAGATTAAATCCAAATCATAAAATAACCCAATTGCATACACAGATTCTCATAGCATAACATAGCATATCATCACGCAGATCACATGTCAGATAATCCATCTACAATTTTGTTATCCATCAGTGCATCCATAATCATAGGCAGTAAGTGAAAACAAATAAAAACATAAATATTATCATCCGTATCATCCATGGCATCATAACATATAATCATAACTAGAACGTAGCATTCTCATCATAAAGGCATCCATGGCATAGGCATACATATAACATCATCATAGGAATCAAGAAATGCATCAAGAAAATATCACATAGATAGTATAGCTACATAATCACATGTCATCCAAATTATCATCATCATCACATAGCACATTGTCACATAACATAAAACAGATAGGCCACGTCAAAATTGCATCGCATATATATAATCTCAAAAATATCAATGTCACAAGATAGAGTGAAAGAGATATCCCAAAAATGGAGCTCGCAGGCTCAATAGTCAATAATGTCATAATGCATGAAAAGTCAATATCTTAGGAGGAACTCTCCTCATCTCCTTGAGGAGAGGACCTAGGGGATCGGTGCTCTGTCGAGGGAACTGAGGCCATCATGGTCACTGTCACCTATCCTTGCGTGGCTGAGGCATTTGTCACTGTAACCTCTGTCTAGGCTGTCTGAGCCATGTTTGTAACACGAGCAACTGAGGTGTCTGTCATTGGTGGCTGCCACTGTACTGACCTCTGCCCTGAACTGGTGGACCCATGACTGTGGCTCGAGTGATGACTCGAGGAATGCCTGTGTGAGTGGTGAGACTTGTGACTTGTGGTGTGCCTTGAGGAGGTAGACCCTCCCGCACTAGTGTGGCTCCTGTTGCTGCTCCCACTCCTTGATCTATGGCCACTGCCTATCCTTGTCTGTGAGTGTGACAGTATAGGATCTCATCACTCAGGAGGCACTGCCTGCTCATAGAGGGTCCTGTACTAGCCGTACCGAATGATCACCCTGGCAAACTCACAAGCCATATCCCCTGAAGGTTCTGCACATAGTGTTGCAAAATCTACACACCACTGTGCTGGCTCCTGCCTTCGAATCTCAGCCTGATCCTGCTCGACCCTCACTAGCTCAAGCTCAACTTGTAAATCCCTAACCTGTGCAGTGCTCTTGTCAAGTCTCCTCTGAAGTTCAGAAACCTGCTAGTCTATAGTGGCATCTGTTGGCAATACTGGCCCTGTCGGCATCCCATCATCGCCCTCCACCATACTCCATCACAGTAGACGCTCTGCCTCATTAACGGCCTCATCGTCATCATCATCATCATCCCCTATATCCTCCTCTCCCCCAATCTCCACCTCTGCATGATCTACCTCCCTCTCCTCCATCACCCTCTCCTCTCCTCCAATCTCCACCTTTGCATGCTCCGCCTCCCTCTCCTCCATCACCCTCTCCTCTCCTCCAATCTCCACCTCTGCATGCTCCGCCTCCCTCTCCTCCATCACCCTCTCCTCTCCTCCAATATCCACCTCTGCATGCTCCGCCTCCCTCTCCTCCATCACCCTCTCCTCTCCTCCAATCTCCGCTTCTGCATGCTCCCTTCCCCTCTCTCCCTCCTCCTCAGCTGCCTTTGGGATAGGGTCCAATGGTGCTTTGACCACTCGCTGCCTCACCCGCCTCTAGTGTCTCCCTCCATCCCCTCCTCTCCTCTGTCTCCCACTGGCTCCCCCGTAATCACCATCATCCCCATCTCTCCCTTCGCCCTTGCCTCCAGTCCTATTCCCATCTCTCCCTCGGCCTCGGCCTCTGCCTCTCCCTCTGTCACCAACTCTGCCCCCTTGTCTAGCTCACAACACATGTGGAATAATGGATCTCTGATCCACTAGCGCGGGTCCATCTAGATCTATGTGTCTACCACCATAAATCAAAATTTGCAGTGGTCCCCGGATCTGCTTCGCCTCCTCTCCATCCCCATTGCTGCGCCACTAGTCCATCTATCTGCTGAGTAGCAAAGGCCACAAATATGGGCGGTCCCCATGCTAACTCCCGAGACGATCTCGCATACTCAACTGTCTTGAGCGGAATACCTTGCTGCTCACCAAACTGTTTAAGAACACGCTGCGACAAGTACATCTCCACAATCAACTGTGTCTGCACTGTCTGAAAAATTAGATATCGATACTATCGGTAGAAACTGAGATGATACGCCTCATCCTCCCACTGCCCGCAATCCCTATACGGTCTCCAGATAAATGTAATCATGGTGTCAATCCTATGTCTCCACCGACCTGTCTCACCATAATGGCTCTGCTGTAGTGCACCGACATAGTAATAGACATATGACATACCATCTGCCAACTGTGGCCTCTCAATCGGTGGACAGAAAATGGAAATGTGCTCCCATGCCCGGATCATAAGAAGGGTCGTCCAGCAGGAAATTCTCTGTGCCCTCCTGTATGCAACCTCATGCAACTGATGATATAACATCCCTAATAAACAAGGTCCCCAAGCATAAACCATCCTATCTTGCCTCATACCAACAAGTACATCCCCCCAACCAATGGGAAACCCGTGTCCTCGGTGATCTTGGATAACCACACCAGCAATCAATGTCGCTAGTAGAGCATCAAATTGTCTGTAGTGCTCTACCATGAACTCCCATCGGATCTCATACCCCTCAATACCCAATCCGACACCCTGATCATGATAGTAGCTAATGAACGTCTGATGTCCATGTCGTGGGTCATAAACAATCCTCTCTCCCCAGATCAGTAGACGTAGAATCCGGTAAACATCCTCGAGGGTAACTGTAGCCTCCCCAGTCGGTAGGTGGAAAGAGCAGGTCTGTGAGTGCCACCTCTCGCATAACACTGTCAGGAATCCCCTATTTTCCCATACAACGGGCATATAGGTGACATAATAGAGACCCAGTCGCATCAATCGCTGTCGCTCTCTATCTGTCAAGCTGTCTCTGAATGCATAAGTCGATGGTCTACTCTCTCGTGTGTAAATAGGCACTAATTGTCTCTGCACATATCAAAGCATGCGTCAGCATCTTTTGAAGCTTGTCATTATCACCTAGTCTAAGTCAATGAAATTTAAAATTTGAAGCAACACTAAGCTACCATCAGTCAAAGTCAAAAACAAATGCATCACAATGGCTTCAATTGCGTTACAATTAGGCGATTGCATCATTTCGTGCAACGTTTGCATTGCTATACAACAATTGCGTCGTTCTGCTCCGTGATTGCGTCTCAAAATTATACTTGCGTCACAATTTTGCACACATGTGTCATCCGATTCAAATGCGTCGCTCATACCATCAAATGCATCTTGATATTTCGAATGCGGCTTTCCAACCGTCAAATGCAGCTTCAATTGTCGATTGCATCGCAACTACATGCAAATGCGTAGCGACTTTTTACTAAGTCTTGATAGCCTTTTGTGTTTGCGTCGTGACGCATTGAATGCATCAAACGTGAAATTGATTGCGCCTTACGCGAACGCAAATGCGTCACAACACATGTGTTCCTAGTCCTAGAAACCCTAAAAAAGCACGAAAAACGATAAATTGACGAAGTGGGCTAAGGGTACATATCGCTGGCTCTGCACCCTTTGGTCACTTGTAGGTCTTGACAATATATCCGCAGTGCTCTGTGATTGATATCACCATCTTTTCTACTGCTATCCTCGCTCCGGGCTCTCTGAAATTACTGTAGCAAATTTGAAAATGAAATGAGTTTTACCTCCAATTTCAACTATTTATAGGGTAAAAGTGGGGTTTTTCACAATTGTTATTACTGGAGGCTCCTTTCATCACCTTTGATTGCTCTTTTGGGTACCTTAAAAATGTCTAAACTCCAAACCCTCTTGCCTTTACTTTTCTGGTCTTTAAATTAACTTGTCAGGACACTTTCCAATTTTTTTTGTCACTGGGCCAAAATTTGAAAAATTTCCTGAGGGGGCATCGATATTTCGTACCTACACTGGGGCATCACTTTGACTTATTTTTCTTTGTCACAATGCGATAGGCTGCATTATGACAAAGAGGGGAAAAACGTAGACACTAAAAATTGATCTAGACCTGCGAGCTCTGTTTTTCACCACATTCGTCCTAGCATAATTAAAGTATTTAATTATGTTGTGCGGTCCATTTTTCATCTATTAATTTAATTATTTAATTAATTCATGTCTCTTTATTCTTCCTGATTATTTAAATAAATAAATTTTATTTATTTACTTAAATGCGTCACTAATTATCTGATGCCTCTTTATAATGAAATAAATTCCCTAATTTATTTAATTATTCATGTCCACTAATTCATCTAGATTATTTAAATAAATAAACCTTGCTTATTTATTTAAATACGTCAATAACTTACATATTCTTCTTCTAATTAAATAACTTCTTTAATTTATTTAATTATGGCCACATGTCATTTTCCCCATTTTAAATAAATAAATAAATGATTACTTATTTAAAATGGTCAAATTTCCTTATTTTGGCAGAGGATGGGCATTTATTGCCTACTGTCATTTAATTCTCTATTTTTGAATTAAAATGATTTTTAATTCAAAAAGATGCCTTTTTGCATGCAAAGGTCAAATGACTGTTATTTATTTGATTCCCCTGCCTTTTTTTAGCCATCTTGTCTCAACTTGCAATTTGGTCCGTCTGTTTGCCTTCGATTTCATTCGTCCATTCAAAATTGCCTTTTCTTATAAAATGGCAATTTCGAATTGATTCTCTCTCTCAAGCTTTCACGTGAATTTCTGGTCTTCATTTTTACAGTCATTTTCCTACATACTTAGAGTTTTTCTTAAGCATTTAGAGTCATTTTCATAGTAAAATCCTTCAACACTTGTGTAGGACATGGCATAGTCTTAGGTTGCTCGCATAAATTTGAGGGAAAATCATTATTTACAGCAAGCTAGAAGGTGTAATGGAGATCAACCATGGAGATTGAAGATTTGGGGTAACTGTATTTCATTTATTTTCATGTTTGCTCCTTTGCACTCCATTACTTCTTTGGATTTTTGGATTTATTGCTTATAATCTAATAACCCATAAAATTTCCAGAGATACAGGAAGAAAACCATGTTTTGTGTTGTATCCCCTCCTTGGTTACTGGTGAGATGAATGAGCATCTTTTGGGTGATATCTCGCTAGAGGAATTGGAGGCTATGGTTTTCTAAATGAAGGAAAAGCTTCGGGCCTTGATGGCTTTCCGGTTGAATTTTATCAAGAATTTTGGGATATCATTAAGCTAGACCTTTTGGAGGTGGTCAATGAGTCTCAGAAGAATAAGCATATGTTGTGAGCTTTGAACTCTACCTTCCTTTCTCTCATTCCTAAATGTGAGGGGGAAGATCGGCTAAGTCAATTTCAACCTGTTTGCCTTTGTAATATGGTTTATAAAATCATCTCCAAGTTGATTGTTGAAAGGCTGAAGCGATGGATTAGAGGGCTTATCTTTGAGGAATAGAGTGGTTTTGTGGAGGATCAAAAAATTCTAGATGGGGTAGTCATTGCTACTGAAACTATCCATTTTATGGCATCCTCAAAAGAGAAGGTTATTTTCATCAAGCTAGATATGGTAAAGGCCTATGATAGAGTTAAGTGGTATTTCTTGCAAAAAAATATTATTACTTTTGGTTTTGCTAAGGTGTGGGTCCAGTGGGTTATGTGTTGTGTTACTTCCACTTCTTTCTCAGTGTTGATTAATGGTGAGCCTACTTCTCTTTTTAGTGCTTCTAGAGGCCTTCGTCAAGGGGATCCCTTTCTCCTTATTTATTTATTCTTCTTGCTGAAGGTCTAGGGAGAGTGGTGAAATGTAATGTGGATTTGGGTCTTATTTAGGGATGGGTGTTGGGAAATGGTTTGCCTCCTCAATCTCACTTGCAATTTTTGGATGATACTACTTTGATGGGTATGGCTAAAATCAGATAAGCTATGAATTTGTGCAAGGCTTTGGATATCTATCTTGTTACTTCTGGTCAAAGGATGAATGAAGATAAATATTCCATTTTCTTCTTCAATACTCCTCCATGAATTATTCACCAAAGGATTTCTTGTATCTTGAGGTTTCAGATTGGTTCTCTCCCTTTAAATTATCTTAGCATTCCTATCTCTTTTGGTAGTCTTCCTAGGGAGTCATGGAAAAATATTATAGATAAGTTTCATGTGAAAGTTAATCATTGGACTCATAGATGGTTGTCCTTTTCTAGATGTGTTCAGTTGTTTAAATCTGTGGTGCAAGCTCTTCCTATTTATAGATGCATGCTCCAGGTGGGTTTGTGAAGGATTTGGATTCTTTGGCTAGGCAATTCTTATGGGCCAAAAGCTTGTCCTCTTCTAAGTGGAGCCTGGTGAAGTGGGATATTGTGTGTAGCCCGAAGCAGTTTGTGGGTCTTGCATTGCGACAATCGACTTGGTCTGGGTTGGCGTTGGTTGCAAAGCTTTACTGGAGGTGGTGTGTGGAGCAGGATCATATCTGGGCCAGGATTTTATCTCACAAGTACCTACTAGGGGTTTTGAAGGAGGAGATTCCTAGGTATCCTTTGGTGGGGAAAGGTTCTATGATTTGGGGAACGCTAAAGAAAGGGCCTGTGTTGATCAAGGAGGGCTTGTTTTGGATACATAATAGGGGGGATGAGGCTCTCTTTTGGTTTGATTCTTGGGATGATTTTCCCCCTATTTTGAGCCAGTATCCTAATTTGTTGAATCTTTTCCAACACTTCTTGGAGGTTGGTTGTTCAAGGGTGATTGATTTAAGACTTCTTATCCATCTGGGTTGATGGAGATGGCTAGGTGGAAGGATTCTAGCGATTAGCCTGTTGTTGGATTGGAGGACTATGCCGAGCTTCAAAATATTTTGGCTGGTAGAAAATGCAACTCCCTTAGGGATAAGGATATTCTAGCTTGGAGCTTGAATCCTAAGGGTGATTTCACAGTGGCTAGTGGGTATCAGGAGTTGTTGTTTTGTAAGTTTGGAGGAGTGGAGGTCCCTTGGTGGAAACATGTGTGGAACAAGTTTTCATGGTCAAAGTGTAATTGTTTTGTGTGGAGTCTGGCTTGGAATAGATGTTTGACTTGGGATAATCTTTCGAAAGCGAGGATTCCAGGGTCCCTCTATTTGTGTTCTGTGCGGTGGCAGTGAGGAGGATTCTTCCCATCTGTTTTTATGTTCTTATTCTATGTTGCTCTAGAATTTATGGTGGGGTGTTTGGAAACATCCATGTGTTCATGCTTCTTCCCTAGTTGAGTTCTGGAGCAATCTGGGAAGACCTCCTGCCCAGGCCTCTTTCCTCCAGATTGTGCGGTGCATTGGTCCTATGTTCATCCTTTGGAAAATGTGGTTGGAAAAGAATCATAGAATTTTTCATGGGTATAGGCTGATGGTTCAACGGGTTTGGCACAAAATTGTTGGTATGATCCAAGAGATGGTGGAAGCCAAATGTGAAGTGACTTATCCTTTGGAAAGGAGTGATGATGAGATGGTGAATAGATTGGGCTTGTAGGGGTTTAATTTTGTCTTTTCTTGTGTCAAAAGAGGTAGGCAGGCTAAAAAGAAGGTTCAAAGGTTTGGAAGATGGTTACCCCCTCCAGTGGGTACTCTAAAGATTAATATGGATGGTTCCTCTAGGGGTAATCCTAGGCTTGTTGGGGTTGGTGGAGTTAGAAGAGATAGTTCTAGCTTGGTTATTTTATTTTTCTCCATTCATAAAGGGAAGCATTCTAACAACTTTATGGAGGGGTTGGAAATTCTTTGGGCTATTGAGCATGCTTGTGCCTTAGGTTGGCATAGGATTATCTGTGAATCTGACTCACAAATTATTGTTAATATGTTGCACGAGCAAAAGGTGGCTGAGGTTAATTGGCAGCTGGTGTTGGTGGTTCGATAGATTTTGCAAATGTGCTCTATGTTGGAAGTGGTGTATTTTGCCCACATTCCACATGAATGAAACAGGGTTGTTGACTGTTTAGCTAAGTGGGCTTCAGAGCATGCAGATGATTGGAAGGTTGAGGGGTGGGGACAGTTATCCCCTGATTATTGTCATGAATTAGAGAGGGCCATTGCTGATGATATGGAGGGATGAGGTGTTTGGGACTGTTTGGATAATGGTTTTTGTCTTGGTTGGTTGTTCTTGTACTTTCTTTCTTGGGAGCCTACGGGTTTCCTGATCCCTTTGTAATGTTTCTTTCATGATTTCAATAAAGTTTTTACCCCTTTTTATTAAAAAAAGAGAGGAGAGAATCCTCTTCAAAAGGGTATAATTTATTTTTTGAAAATAATAAAAATAGTAGACAATAGTTGACATCAAATAAAAACTATCAAATTCTGGTAAGTTTGACTTTAAAACATTATTATGAGAACAATATACATAAAAAAATTCACTTTTTTTTTCATGCACTAGATATTGAAGTTGCCTATTTGGAGAAAAAATTCAGGGGAAAATGAAGTTTTTTTTAATTTGTTTTTTGACGTCAACTAAACATCATTTTTTCTTGAAATTTTCAACATTTAAATTTTTTTCTCTTAAATTGATAAAAAAAAATCAAAACAATTTCTAAAAAATATGAAAAATTACAGGAATAAACTTCATCAAGAGTTCTACATTTCATTAGTTTACATCATTTTGAAATTCAAAACATAAAGACCACTTTTATGTGGTCAAAGTTGAGAATTTTTTTGGTGTTGGTTGATTACTTTATAAAGTGTGACACAGGTTTCTACTTTCACCCAACAAGCCTGATTTAGATGAAATTTTGGTTTTATGTGTGTTTATGGTGAAATACAACATTTTAGCAATTGGAGATTCAATTAATGCTCTTGCTAAAATTGGTAGCATTAGAGATACATAGTGCATATTCTATAACAACATAAACTCACTTCTAAAAAAACATGGTTTCACTTTATTAGCCATTTACAAGTCACTTTTGTTGCAAAACCTTGACATTTGTAGCTTCATGATTTCATTTCTTTAGTAGTATACCTTTTGTAGCAATTTTAACAACTTTAGTATTAAAATAAATCTTGATGATGAGGATTTGTATAGACACTTAGCTTTATCCTTTTCCATATTGAATTCTTTCTTACTTCCAACTATCATATGGGTTGTGTGGTATAGTTTTAGTTGGTGTTTTTTTTTCTTTAAACATTTTGTTAAACACTTATTTACCATGATTTCAATATGGATTGATTAGAGAAAATGGATAGTTTCAAAAATAGTTTCTTGAGGAAAAACACCCAATAAGAACTTAGAGCTATTAATTTTGGTAGTCAAAATCATGTGTTGATTTGGGTATTTTCATTCATCCAAAAATCCCTAGAAACATCAATGGACCCTCATCTGATAGTGCAATTGAATGGTTTAGAATGAGCCATCCAAGGATAAAGTCTTGTTGAGTGCAAGGCACAAACATCATAAGGGATGAGACCAAGATCATTCCCTAAGAGAATTTGGTGGAATGGATACCCTCAATCCTTGGTTCTCAACGAAAGAGGTTTAGCCTATTTGGGTTAATATAAAAAACTTCCATCAAGAAAAGTATCCCTATGAAAAAAAACATGGGAAAAAGAAAAGAAGACATGACATTCTTGAAAAAAAGACATTCCCTAGCTCATAAACAATAAGGAATATTAGGTATGGGAGGAAAAATCAACAAAAAATCATGGAAAGATAGGACAATCATTTAGAAAAAAAATAGAAAATAAGGGAAAATAAAGCGAAAAACTAGTAGAAGAAAGAAATACTAGATATTTTTCCCATCCATGCATAGAACAAACTTATACCATTTCTTAGTTTGTAATAACCATGCTTTTAATTCTCAACATATTTGTAAGCCATTAAAGGCTGATTTTTCTATTATAATACAATTTAATATAATTGTGTTTTGTGAGAAATATTTGGTTATTATTCTATATTTGTTAATCTATTGGTTTAGGTTGTCTTAAATTAAGAATCCTAATCTAGATTACATGAATTCATATCTAAGCAAGGTTTTTTGTTGGATTGTGTCTTGAGAATTCTCTAAAGGGTTGTTGTAGGTGTATGTGGAGTCTTGAAACTATAGAAGGTTGGAAGAATACATGTTGCATAGAGGAAGGAAAAAAGTGTTTGGGTTGTTAATGTAGTCGATATATTGAGAGGAATTACAACTAGATTAGATGCAATAGAAATAGTAGGAGGACATGTTAAGGGTGTAAGTGAAGATATAAAGGAGGTAGAGGACCAAGAAGTGAAAGTACAATAATTGATGGATAAATATAAAAATATATTTTTAATATCTATTTCTAAATAGATAGTAAGTTGAAGTCAAATAACCGTTGCTACAACGTACCCCAAGGGAATTATATGTTGGATTATGCAAATGGAGAATTATTTTGATTATGAATCAATGGAGGATCCTAAAAAGGTAAAATTTTCCTCCAAGTTGAAGGATCATGCATCCTCATTGTGAGATCATGTACAAATGAAGAGACATAGAATAGGAAAAAAATATTAAATCTTGGGACCAAAATGTTGCGAAATTGAAAGCCAAATTCCTACTAGAAGATTATCAATTAAAGTTGTTCAATAACTTACAAAATATAAAGTAGAAAGAGGTGAATTCCAATAAAATATATGAAGGAATTTTGTAAGCTCAACATTTAGGTTGACCACGTAGATGATGGAAAATTATCTTGAAGAATGTTAATGGATAATGAATATCAATCAAAGATGAGTTTAGTATGATCAAAGTGAGTAGTAGAGGAGTCCTATTAATATAATTTAAATATAGAAGATAATTTGGAAAGGAAAAAATAAAATAATTCTAGAATAAGAAAATGATGGAGTGTTTAACACTACTTTATAATAAACCACTATAGGAAGAGAAAATTATTCAAGAGGAAGAGGTAGATGATTTATTAGAACTTGTTATAGGTGTAAAGAGGCTCATCATAGGGAATTTGTCAATCCACAAGTATAAAAAATAGTGGAAGAGTATATAATGAGAGGAATAAAATTGCATCAGGTTGATAAGGAAAGTGTAGCTTCACCCAAGAGCATAGAGGAACCAAATCAAGGAGGATTGCAATGATTAAGAGTGATATTAAAATTATCTAAGGAAGACCATAAGATAGTATAGAAATGAAATTTTTGGCCAATAGTGGCATGGTGTGATGGTTAAGTTGTTGTGTTGTTATTTTTTCCGTCAAGGTTCAAACCCCATTGGGGTGTAATTGGTCATAATTTATATTGGGGATGAGGTCCCCCTTTTGTGACCTCACTGGTTCATAGCTTCGGGTCAAAGGTGTTTACCCCTCTTAATAAAAAAAAGCATAGATATGAAATTTATTGAGAATTATATATAAATATAGAAGAAAATATTGTAGTCATTGTTGATACTAAGAGTACAAATAAATGGGTGAATAAGGAGATGGTAGAGAAGCTTAATTTGAAGAGGATTGAACACCAAAACCTATATAAGGTTTCATGGCTACAAAAAGGGAATGAAACATTGGTAAGAAAAAAAATTGTAGTGATTTTTTAGTTTGGTATATATAATTATGAAATGTTATGTAATATTATGCCCATGGATGCCCCGTATTGTTAGAAAATTCATGGAATTTTAATAGGAATGTCATGCATGATGGTAGAATGAATACCTACACCATGCTAAAGGATGAAAATCAATTTATATTGACTCCATTGAATTACAAAGTAGTAGAAAGGGACAATAGTCAAAAAATATATTTAATTTATAGAAAATAGTTCTTAAAAGTGTTGAAGAAAGAGATAACTAGTTATACTTTCCTACCTAATAAAGGTTAGGAAAATGGATAAAATGGAATTATTTCCATAATAAGTGAAGAAGCTATTAGAGGAGTGATTTGAAATTATTTTAAATGATTTTCCACCCATGAGAAGCATTAGATAGCATATTTAATTCTTGGAGTAAGTTTACTAATGCATATTCAAATGCAGTAAGGAAAGAAAACATGGAATATTCACAACATCACATAACACATGAACACTAGGATTTTTACGCGGAAAATCCAAAATGGGAAAAACCATGGTGAGGGTTATCTCACAATATATTATAATCGATTATAGTATATTGATAGAAATGCTCACTGTAGGTGGACTCACTCTCCACAGAGAGAAAGATAGAATAAAGATGGTGGCTCACAACCTAATTTGAACTGTTATAATTCATCTTATAAATGCATGAATTACAGTTCCATCAAAGCACAATAACAATCTTTATATGTCGGGCCAAACTCTGTTGTTCATATCTCTCAATCCACTTGTCTAAACATGATGAAATACTAGAATTAGATACATCTAACATCCATTGAAATAATATTATAAACATGAAGCGAAAAATTCATTTGTGGAGCGATGAGGACCCAAAACTGATGCACTGTAACATTGAACTTGCAGAATTGACACTTAGTCATATTTCTATGCAACTGATCTTTCTAGACCAATTCAAATTGCATAAATGTCTTCCTTAACATCTCAAAAACCTATCAAGATTAATCAAAATGATTTGCAACATTGTTGACATCAATGACAACACTGTATCACATTGTTATGTATCATCCATGCTCATGTTTCCAATCAACATCATCAATGAAAAACTTCCAGTAATCTCTCCAAACTTCCAACAATCTCTCCCTTTTTCATTGATGGCAACGTGCCAAAAATACTCTCCCCCTTTGACATCAAGGGAAAAGGGTGCCTATACAAACTATTCTGACCCTTATCAGAGCTCCCCCTGAATGATGTAGTCATATATACAGTTGGAAAATAATGAGCTGACTCCCTCTAAGTCATGTATCAGAGCAAAAACCAAAAAGGCACTAAAAAAATTTCTTTGTATATTTCGCATATATACAAATAATTTGAACATAAATTTGTGTAAAAAGATAAAGAATGAGTCAACTGGAGGTGGCTGATGTCTACAAATTCTTCAGGTGTTCTTCCCAAGCTTGTCTTCCATCTTCACATTCATGCTTAGCCTCCGCAAGTAACCAGTTCTATGTTTCAAATTCTAATAAAAGTTCTTCTCTTTCTTCCAGAGTAGCAAGTACCAGATTCATCTTCTTTGCTTTATCAGAACTGAGAAGAGCTTTTGAAATAATTAAAAATTTAGGATTGACGAGATCCATTACCTCTCCAAATTGTAATATGATATGTTCTTTTTGTGCTTGCAGTTGGAATAATTTATTGTGTAGATCTT